>CM052899.1:130282804-130307794 GCA_028534135.1 Potos flavus | reverse complement strand
TAAAGTTGAACGCAATCTGGACATCATCCGTTGTGTTCCTCCCGCCCCCATGCTTTCTCTCTCTACTTCTTTTTTTCCTCATTCCCTTACCCTCAGCCCTGGTTCGAGATTGTCGCGCCGGCCGCGACAAGTGGCGCCCGAACAGGGACATGAGCATAACACAGGAGAGCCGGCTGTGGCAGTGATGTAAGTACAATGCAGAACTGTGAGCACATTTAGTGGAAACAAGTCTTTACGTAAATTAACAGTGAAGAATCATGACTGGTTACTGGAGACAGTGAAAATACTCTAAGTTTTTTCATACCAAGGCCAGATAAATTCCTGATGTATTATATAGTTAATAAAGAAAATTTAAAATACAAATGAGTTTATATAATGTCTAGAGTATCTTGAAGGCATAAAAGAAAGTTTAAAAATCATTTAAAAAATCTATTGAACGTATGTACTTTAAAAAAGAACACCTTAATATAATCAAATGTAATTAAGCAAGAAACCTGGAAAAGCTAAACTATTTGCAAATACGACCAAGCAAGAATCGCTTAGTTTAATCAATACAATGTTTTGTAAATATTAATAAGAAATACATGAAAATATCTTTAGGAAAATAGACTCCAAAAGGAAGAGGAGAAAGAGTAGTACTTAGTGAGGTGTAGACAATGACCTTCGGTTATGCATGGACATAAGTGATCAAAGAATGGGGCCCTTTATGTGGCTTCACATTAATTAAGATTCTGGGCTCTGAAATCTGACAAATGTTGTTTTAAATCCATATTCACTCAACCCCATAGCAGCTAGTTATTTTTAAAAGTTCCTTCAGAAATGTGACTGCTTTTAACAATGACAGCTCCCCCTTCTTATTTAATTATATATTGTTTCTATCTTTTAGGAAATTTTTCAGTTATAATCTCTGCATGGTTTTCTCACATTACCTCTTATCCACGTGGACTTGCTTCCATAGATTTCTTATAAGTATCTTGCATTCCCTCCTATCTTTCTTCTGTTGTCTGTCTCTTCTTTTTTTGGCCTATCCCTATATAATGAAGATTATTTAATTAAGGAACCCTATAAAAGTAGCATAATTAATACATATAGAAGTGATAAAATAGAACCAAAGAAGGGGAGTCAAATTTGGAAATTTTCAGAGATCTGAAAAAGATAGGATTACCATGTATAATACCAACATTGTTAAATTTGAATTTCAAGTAAATACTCTTTGGAACTTATTTAACTTATTTATACTAAAAAAAATGTATTTAGTAAATGTGGCAATCATGAGGGGCATGTACTAAATATAACAATCCTAACATTGGAAAATTCAGTTTAAGACCATTTTGGAAGTTGACTAAAATGACAACCTAGGAACTTAGGGAGAAATGAAACTAAAAGAAAAAAAATGCTAAAATAAGCTAAAATACTAAAAACAGAAGAATGAGGTATAGAGCATGGAATAAGATTTAAAATTCTTCCTAGGTCAGAAGCTATAGAACACTCATATGAAGCAGGCAATTTTGTTTAGTACAAATAAAATGACTGACCCTAAGATATATCATATATGACCGAAGATTTATTGCAAGATTGAGTTACCAAGGGGAAAAAAAGATTTATGATTATGTATAATCCAAAGAGATAGTCTAGATGAAATATTTATTTATGAATGGAACCAGAAGGATGATGCCGTATGTCAAGTCAAAAGTATGTCAAATGTATTAGTTGAAATGGATGCAAGTATCCTAAAATTCTGTTAGAAAGACAATGGCACCACATGGAAGAGTAGTTTTGTCAACTTTTATTAAAACCAATAATTGTATCAAACTTTTTTTTTCTAGACAAAAAAATACTTTTCCCAGAAAATTTATATACACGATCAATATGTAAGATAGATAACAATGAAATTGGAGTGGTAGAAGCAGTTGAGTGGCTCAAACTCTCAATAAGAACTAGATTAGAAATTTAACAACTTTAGACACTGTAATGATGGATTTCCTTATTCTAGAATAAACTCGAACATAAGCACACACACACAGTCAAAATTGTAAAATAATTTGGAGTCTCAAAGTGTCAATTGATTTTTATTTTCAAATATAATTTTTTAAAGATTTTATTTATTGGAGCGAGAGGACAAGCAGTGGGAGTGGCAGAGGGAGAGGGAGAAGCAGACTCCCCACTGAGCAGGGAGCCCAGTGCAGGACTTGATCCCAGGACACTGGGATCATCACCTGAGCAGAAGGTGGATGCTTAACCCACTAAGCCACTCAGATGCCCCTCAAATATAATTTTAAAAATTATTTCCCACCTTTTGGAATATTTATTTTTATTGGTAGTTTATACAAGGTCATAGGTATACATTCTGGATAACTATGCTATAGTAAAGGCTATGCTTTCTTTTTTCCTCCAAAGAGAGTTCCAAAGAACAAGAAGAGATTTGATCAAGAATATTTTTGGAGCAAAGTCACATAATTCAGTAAAAATAACAGAAACGAGCAGAAAGAAATAAAAGTTGTGAAATGTGGAGTCAGACACTGATTTTCCTTACCATTCGGGTGTCAGAACTGAAAATTTATTTTGCAAAATCTAGAAATGTTACGTGGAAATTATCTGATTCTTGTGATATGAGGGATTTATTACAAGGGAGATAAGAATAAGGAAAGAAAAAGAAACCTCATTTTTATTTCAAAGTGGCAAAACATGGGTATAATGTGAAATAGAATGTGAAGACATCTCTCTCATAAAGGAGGTATAAAGCTGTGGAATTTAAAGAACATAAGTAGGCATTTCCAATTGCAAAATCATTTAATAGAGTTCAAAGGCAGAGAGTAGAAATTGAAGAAATAGCAGGCGATGGAAATATTTCATCTTTACCTACACTAAATAAGCCTTTCTAGATATTCTGTTCTCAGGCTTTTATTTATTACACTCTCTTTCTGGGAATTCATGCCTGCTTCTAGGAAGCTGGGAAGTCCTGCTCCTAGAACTTCAGATATCCTCTCCATCTTGTTAGTGTCCACAAGTTAAACAGGTATTTCAGCATTGCATAGGGGTTGTCCGGAGTAGAAATGGTGGGTGTAGACACACATATACAAACATACATACATATATAGTTGGTAGGAGACCAAAAGCAATATAGATTGCATTTGCATCACAATTCATAGCTAGCCAGCCACCTTGTTTTGAAACATCTAAATATTACAAACCTCACACCTGGTCCTCATTTTGAGGGTAGAAATGCTGTAAAGAAGCACCATTTCTTTTTATGTCTTGGAAACCTAGACTTTTTTATTTTTTAATTTTTAAAAAATATTTTATTTATTTGACAGAGAGATCACAAGTAGGCAGAGAGGCAGGCAGAGAGAGAGGAGGAAGCAAGCTCCCTGCTGAGCAGAGAGCCCGATGTGGGGCTCAATCCCAGGACCCTGAGATCATGACCTGAGCCAAAGGCAGAGGCTTTAACCCACTGAGCCACCCAGGCATCCCAGAAACCTAGACTTTTTTTTAAAAAAGATTTATTTATTTGAGAGAGAGCATGGGGTGGGAGGGCCGGTAAGGCAGAGGGAAAGAGAGAAGCAGGCTCCCCATTGAGTAGGGAGCCTGACATAGGGCTTTATCCTAGGACCCTGAGATCATGACCTAAGCCGAAGGGAGATGCTTAACCAACTCACCTGCCCAGGGGCCCCAGAAACCTAGACTCTCCATAGGGCTATACCTATTCATCTTGGCGATGGGCAATCTTGGAAGACAGAAGTTGAGAGTTTTTTCTCTCATTCAAGGCTTTTAGTTTTAATGTAGTCATTGGCATGACTCAATGCTGAGTTGAAAGGTAGCACACTTACTTTGAAGTCTACAGTGGCAACGCAAGATAGCCATTTTTCTCTCTCCAGCCAATAGACCCTGAAGGGGACTGCTGGCCAGTTTTTTCTTTGTTGTAGGATGTAGCACAAACCTGGGGGCTGGTAGATGTCTAGAGTCAAAAGGTATTTGAATCAGCTTGAGAATGCTAATGAATTCTGTCCAATGCAAGAGAAAGATTAATTCACTATCTACACCAAGCTTAGATTCCAGCAATAAGATGAGTGAAGAGACAGTGACCATAGGATGCTGAGGACAATGCCTAAACCAAAGGATGACATCTTCTCACTAGTGCTGTCAAATCTTTGCCCTGTCTCTGCCTATCTACTCCCCTACCCCCACCCCATTGCCATAGGATCGAAAAGCTGTTCTCCTTATCTGAGAAACACATTCTGAAAATTTGGTTTTATTTTATTAAAATGAGATTGAACATCACTTAAGTAGACTATGTTATTACACAGGATTAAGTATACTGTTTATAACTAAATAAAGTTAATGTTTTTTCACATTAGAGCATGAGCGAATTCTCATGAGGAAATAAAATAAATTAAGATTATAAATGAATACTTTCTTAGCACATAAAAGTTATGGTATAGGTGAAGTTTGCAACTCACTGCTAACAATTCTATTAATTTTGCTGCAATTACTAACACCCAGTGACAATTACACTAAGTATCTCATTCACACTCTTTGGCAAATTTGCCTCCAGAATCTTGGTAATGGAGGGAATTGAAGGAGGCAGTGTTCTAGAAAGGAGGGCTGAGATCCTACCTTGAAAATCTCTTTGCTCTGAAAACATTCTTTTCATTAAGAGCGAATGTTTATTTAGTGTGGCGTTGATAGAATTTAATAAAACTTATTTCGTGCTTTTCCCAGTGTCTTAAGGAGAGCCTACCTGGAACTGTTTATTATGCTTTTAGGGCAGATAAATGCAGAAATTATGACTGCCAGTTATATGTGAAATCTTATTTATCTAGGCAATATGCAAGTTCAGTCTCTGTAAGCTTAAATGTGTAGATGTGCTTTTCCAACTCTGTATAAATTCAGATTCATATAATAGTTACTGATTGACACAGGCTAGAACTAGTGATAAGTTCTTCATAAACATTTTATCCTTGAAATCTCTTGAAGATTTTGTGAGGTAAATATTGTTATACCCAGTTTATAGATGAGAAAACTGATATTGAAAGCAGTTAATTAACTTCCCAAAGACAAATAAAGGTGATAGAACCAAGATTTGAATTTTGTTGGTATTGTAATTTAAATTCTAATGCTTTTGTTGTTGTTGCTGCTGCTTTCTTCTTCTGTTTTTATTCCTTAGGCTCCATTAGAAAGTCAACCTAAGTTCTCAGGACTGTGATATCAACCATCTTTCCCTGCTCCAAAACCCCTTCAAATTAAACAGATTGGGGCTTTAAAAATAATGTTTCAAAACAAAAGCCAAAACACACCCAGCTTAACTTCATGGCAAATGTTCTAGTTGTAGGCTGAATTTGTCATCAAATCTGCCACTCCTTTGTATGTTTTTATTGTTGTTGATTTTGGAAAATGACACTAAATTAATGAATTGCCTTTCAAATCCCCCTTGAAAATGTGCTTATAGCCATGGACAGTAGGCCCAGGTGTGGTAGCAGAGTTAATTAAAATGTGCACATTAGATGCATCTCGGAAGGCTGCATATCCAATGCAAATTTCCAAGTGCTTAATGTTCATTGAGATGTGTGTAGTGATTGCAGCATTACAGAGGACAAAACTAGAATGCTGTGAGCTATGAGCTTAGACAGCCTTCTTGTGAACTCAGGAGAAAACTGAAGTGAGGTGGCAAAATCTTACTGATTCCTTTGGAATTGATTTTTATTACATTAACCAGTAGGATGCACATCTTGCATAATAATAATTATATTGATATAACAGGACATTCATTTTGGCTTGGTGCAGTGCACAGTGTCTGTGTACTGGCCATTTTTAGAGTACTCGTGTCAAATAAAATGCTAGTGTCACGACAAACATGTCTAATACTCTTGTTTACCAACTAGTGATTATGTCTTATCTTTAAAAATTCCTATAATTTTTGTTGGGGTTTTATGATTCAGGAAATTATACTTTTTCCCCCCAGGGAGGCTCACATTTGTACCAAGTTGAGAGAGACAAGTGTCTCTGTCAGACAGGTAGAAATCAAAACATTATTCTTACTGAGTATGCCAGTTAGAAAATGGTGCTTTAGATTTATGACAAAAAAGACTCAGAGATGTCAAAATTGGGTTTGAATTAGGTAGTCACGGGCAGCACTGGACAACCTCAGACCTCCTCTGTCAATAAGAGGCCTTTTCGTGTATAGCAGTGAAAGTGCGGAACGAATGCATTTTATAGATAAGAGTTTCTAAAATGAATCAAAATAGAACCTAGCCATACATATTAGTTCTTCTCCTAAAATCACCAGTTAAGTTGGTTGCCATTTGAAGATGTCAAATGTTTTATTCCATAGCAGAATAATATCTTGCTTTGTCAAAACAAAACTAAAACAAGAACAACAGCAAGTCATCACAATTTTAAAGTGCACTAATTTGAAAATTGGAGTTATAAAAAAATAAGTTAGGCAAAGTATACATGCCTCTAAGAGTCTCTCTCTCTGTGTGTGTCTCCACCTTTCTTTGTCTTTCTCTCTCTTTCTCTGTCTCTACATTAAAGAACACATGTAAAACTACCTATGTATGAGGGTCAGTTGCACACAGAATTATTATAAGGATTTCACATTGACTGTAGGAAACCACCACAGTTTTCACTAAAGAAGGTCCAAAAGGCGTAAAAATTGTGATAACAAAAATATTTTCACAAGCTTGTCCATTTAAGCTGAGGTAACCCAAACTATATCTTAGGCGTCTCATGCTTATATTATCTCCTATTGTATTAGTTTCCTATTGCTGTTATAAGGAATTGCCACAAACTGAGAGGCTTAAAAGAACACATATTTATTATCATACAGATTTAGAGGTTTGTAGTATAAAATGAGTTTTTCTGGGCTAAAACCATGTCGTTAGAGCTCCACTGCATCTGGAGACTGTGGGGGAGAATTTATCCCCTTGCCTTTTCCAGCATCTAGAAGCCACCTACGTTTCTTGGCTCATGGCCTCTTCCTCCATCTTCAAAGACAGAAGTGTGGTATCTTCTAATCTAAGGACCTTCAAGAAACTCTTCTATAGTTTTCTTGTATAAATTTCTGAAAAGGACTCTGTAATTACTTTGGGCCCACTCTGCTAATCCAGGACAATCTCCTCAATTCAAGGTCCTTGATAAATACACCTGCAAAGTCCCCTTTGCCATGACTGAGATAACATACTTATAGATGCCAGTGATTAGGACATGGATGCTTTTGGGGGCTATTTTTCTGCCTACTCACCCAAGCATATCATATAGCCTGAGGGGTGTGACTTTTGCTTGACTATAAAAAATCAGAAGTAAAAGCAACTTTATAGAGTCTTAAGTTATAAATGTAATATTTAGTTTGGAGTAAAAGATTATCTCAGTAGACACAGAAAAATCCAATACCCACTATGATAAAAACAGTAACAAACTAGGAATAGAATTGAGCATTCAGAAATAAATTCTTACATTTATGTTCAAGTTATTTTTGACAAAAGTACCAAGATAATTCGATTGAGGAAAAAATAGTTTTTTTTCTATATCAGAAGAACTGTTTATTTTTGTTATGTTCAGTTAGCCACCATATAGTACATCATTAGTTTTTGATGTGTTTATAACAAACAGTGTTTGGGCAGCTGAGTATACACATGCGAAATATGAAGTTGGATACCTACCAAACACTATATACAAAAATTAAGACAAAATGCATGATAGACCTAAATGTAAGAGCTTAAATATTAAACTCTTAAAAGAAAATAAACAAATATTCATGTCCTTGGCTTGGGTCATGATTTCTTATATATGACACGAAAAGTACAAACAATGAAAGAAAAAACATGATAAACTAGACATCATAAAATTATAATCTTTTCTTCAAATGACAACCACAGTGAAAGTGAAAAGACAATTTACAAATGGGGAGAAAACATTTTCAAATGATATATGTGGCATCCAAAATTTATAAAGATCTCTTAATGGCTCAATAAGAGTACAGCCATCTCTTGAAGTTCTTCAGATAATTGAAAATAGTTTATGTAATTGCACAAAATTATGATAGATTTATTTAGCCTTTCTTGAGATAGAACTATATAAAAGGAATTATAACTTTTCCCTCTTCATCTCTTCACATAACTCAGATAATAACAGTGGCCATTGATATCCTCATTAAGGCAAATAAATATGATGTGGAAGGGATTTGAATTCAGACAAATATGTAGTCAGATCCTAGTTAGGTACTTAATTACCCGTATGACTGCTGATTAGCCATCTGACTTTCATAACCCTCATTTTTTGTTTGCAATTAAGTTAAACTTAATAATGCTAATTGATGGACTAATTCTATAAATAATCATCACACAATTGCTATAAGATTGCCACTGTTTTAAGCCCATGGGAAACAGTGCCAAATATATATTTACTGTATTTCAATGCACAGGTAGGGATATAGGAATGATTACACAATATAATTCAAACTAATCCTTACATTATCGTATACAAGGAGGCCTAAATAAGATAGCACTTTTTCTTTATATGCCAGTACCAAGTCACTTCACATCTGTAATATTCTGCAATGCCTATGCCAGTTCACTTGCGTTTCTATCAGTACTTGGCTATCGTATACCCTGAACAGGTCTTGGTGATATTTGATTTGTATTAAGTAGACTTATTTCTCTAATTTATTATCAATATTTAGAATTCGTACCTGGCTTTGGGAATTACTGACAAATATATTAATCTCACAATTGTATTACCTAAAATATTTGCCAAAAAATGTAAATTTTTTTACATTGGTCACTGACTTAAATTCTCTTTAGTTAAGTAATCCTTTCAGCAGGTCTGACACCAATTTTACAAAATGTTATGTGATTTCCTACTTTCTTCTTGGATATACAATGAAAGAATGGCAAGAGTAGAAAAACCATTTGATTTTACTTTAAAGATTTTATTTATTTAATTTTAAAGATTTTGTTTGTTTATTTATTTAGAGAAGCGAGTGGAGGAGCAGAGGGAGGGGGACAAGCGGACTCTGCACTGAGTAGAGAGCCTGACATGGGGCTCGATCTCATGACCTTGAGATCATAACTGACCCAAGATCAAAAGTCAGATGCTCAACAGATTGAGCCACCCAGGTGCCAAAAAAACCATTTTAAAAAATAGCTAAGTACTTCTTGTTTTTATTTCCTGGAAAAAAAAAAACAAAGATTTTAGAATACTATAAGATGTGTGATGTACTGGCTATTACAGAATGTGGAACAACTTGTTTTGTTGTTGTTGTTCCATATGATTTTTGTTGAATTTTAGAGTGCTTTTGTCTAGAAGCCTGCCAAACCAGGGAAAAAAAAAAAAGATATTGAGAACAAACAGTTCTTGAAGTTAGCAAGTCAATGAGAAGCATAAAGCTCTGGCTTAATTTTTTTCCTTCATATCACTGAACTCTTTTCCACAACTTTGGTTGACATTCAAAACAGAACATTGCTAGTAAGGCAACAGAATACAAACAAACAGAAGCCAAAAACAGTTTTATAACATTTTGTGAAGTAGGCCAGGGTAATGCATTCTCAATTCTGCTGAAGTTAAAAAAAAAAGATTAAAAAAATCAAGATTGCTCAAATTACAGGTGATAATTTAAGAAGGGAATGAGGTAGAAATGTTATAATTTCCATAAAGTTTAGACTGTTTATATAATTTTTAATGGAAACATGATATTAATTTTTAATTATCATTTCTGTTTATTTTACAAAATCTTATTTTTTTCAAACTGAAGTAAAGATTATTTACTGAAATCAACACAAATCATATGTGTACAGATCCATGGAATTCAACAGGATAAATTCACAATTATAACTAGCACTTAGATGAAGAAATAAATATTACCAACTCCTTGGAAAACTTCTTCCCCCAAGTTGGCTACAAGTCACTATCTGCCCTCAATCCTGTCATAAAGAAGCTATTAATGGGTATTAAGGAGGGCACATGTTATAATGAGTACTGGGTGTTATATGCAAATAATGAATCATGTAACACTGTATCAAAAATAATGTACTGTATGGTGACTAACGTAATAAAAAGAAAAAAAATTTATTATTTTTCTTCCTTTCAAAAAACCTATTAATCTGATTTCTAATATCTTCAATTACTCATAGCTGTTTTGAACTTTTTATAAAAGAATCATGAAATATATATTTTTGTCTAATATTCACAATGTGGTTTGTGAGATTCACCCATCTTTTTGCATATATAAATTATTTCATTGTTGTACAGTATTTCACTATATGCATATACAATTAAGTTTATAAGTTCTACTGAAGATGGACATTTCTGCTACTCGTTAGTGACAATTAATAATAAAGAAAGAGGCCATTAGACTGAGGTAGACTTAATGCCTTCGTAGCCTAAGTAAACAAACCAAATCTTAAGCCTGTAAATGACTCAAAGTAAAGAAATCAAAACCTGAGTACAACCAAACCCAAACAGCCAACTAGGCTTTCCCAAATAAGGCAACTGCTTAAGCTATACCCAATCAAATAATGTCCTTGCTTTGCTTCCACAATTTTTCTATAAAATTCTTTTCCCTGGTTCCTTATGGTGGAGCATTCCTAAGCACTTCTGGTTTAGTGCTGCCTGACTAGAATTAATTTTTGCTCAAATAAGCTTTCAAAAATTAAAATGCTTCCACGAACATTCTTATACATGCTCACACATGCTACTAAACCAAAATGAAGAACTAAGTTGGAGAATTTACCTAACCAGATATTGAGTTACTATAGAGCTATAAAAGTTAAGGAAAGATGGACCTGGCATAAGGTTAAATAAGTAGCTCAGTGAGAAAGAATAGAGTCCAGGAACACACGTGTGAACACATATATGCACACTTGATTTAGGACCTAGGTAACAGTATAAGCCAGTGTGCGTAGAATGCTCTTTTCAGTGAGTGATGCCGGAACAATTTGACATGCTTAAAAAATCATGCTCATCAAATAGTATGACTGAAAAAATATTTTAAAAAATTAGACTTGGTGGAGATATTCACATTATATATGTAGCAAAAGTTTCATATACATACATATATCACATATACATATATATGCCTAGATAAACACACATACTCACAAATATATACATATACACATATATATGGATACATAATATGAATATGTGAATAAATAAAGGCAAAAAACCCAAACAATCCAGTTTTTAATAGGGAAAAGGCTAGAACAAATACTTGACAAAAAGAATATTGAAATAAAAATTAAAAAAACTTTTGGACATCGTTAGTCATTTGAGAAATGCAAATTAAGATCACAATAAGATATTACTGTACATGCATCAAAATAACACAAATTTAAAATAAGACAATTACCAAATATTGATGCGAATGAGGAGAAACTGGTATTTTCATACATTGCTTATAGGAAAGTATAATGGTACAAGCACTTTGGAAAGTTAGTTGTTTCAGTGTTCAGTCTATAATTAGCAGTTTTACTCCAAATTATGTACCCAGGAGAAATAAGGGCATAAGTTCACAAAAATCCATGCAAAAGATGTTCACAGGAGTTTTATATGTAATACCTGAAAACTGGAAACAATCCAATTGCATACCAAAGGAGAATGGATAATAATAATATACTTAAAAATAATAATTCTACACACCAGTAGGAAAGAATAAACAAATGTCACATGTAACAAGATGGATAAATCTCACAAGCATAGTAATGGGTAATAGAAGTCAGACACAAAAACATACAGTTTTATGTTTAAATTCAAGTTAGGAATTATATGAAGTTAGGAATTATATGAAGTTCAAGCACAGTTTGAAATCAGAGTAGAGTTACCTCTGGAGAGTACCGTAGCCTGGGAATATATACAAGGAAAAAAAAGATGCTGAAAATATTCTAAATTTTGACCTAAGTGCAATTATATAAAGGTCACATATATATGCAGTATTTAAGCCAAATATGAGATTAGTGCCATTCACAGGTTTTTGGAATATATTTATCTAATTTAAAACAAACAACCAGCTTGTTGTCTGTGTAGCAGAAAAAAAAAAAAGAGTAAAAGAAAAGATCATATTTTCGCATTTCATTATGTCTTCCCATCCAAGTACAAAGCTTATCCATTCATTTGTTTAAGTGCACTTAACTTTCTCTCAGTATTTTAAAATTGTTTTCTGAATAAAAGTATTACACAGTTTATTATATTTTGTTTTGCATAGTATCTATTATAAATGTAATTGCTATTTGTTAAATTTCTGAAAGTAATGATAGTTTTAGATTTTTCTTCTCCAGTTTGTAGGATTTAAAACTTTTTTTTATTTTTTTGCCTTTTTACATTAGCTAGTACTTTCAAGACACAACAAATACAAATGACAATAGGGGGTATTCTTTTCTGATTCATAGTCTCTAGGGAAAAGGTTTCTGTACTTGACCATTAATTTTAATTTTTGAAACTTTTTATAATTTTTTTACATTTTAAGAGTGTTTTAATTTTAATTTGTTAAGATTCATATTGTTATCATGAATATGTATTGACTTTTATAAATTTTTTCATCTACTGTGAAGAGAATACAATTTGTATACCTTATTTTTTAATGTAGTGACTTATCTGACTTAAAATGATAGGCTTAGCTGTTGTTTTCCTTGTATTTATCTTGCCTCATACTTTTTAGGTTTCTTTTTAAATATTTTATTTATTTCTGGGGTTTTTAAAAATATTTTATTTATTTCTGGGGTGCCTGGGTGGCTCAGTGGGTTAAAGCCTCTCCCTTCAGCTCAGGTCATGATCTCAGGGTCCTGGGTCTTCTCAGGGTCCTGGGATCAAGGACCCAGGACCCTGAGCAGGGAGGGAGCTCAGCAGGGAGCCTGCTTCCCCCTCTCTCTCTGCCTGCCTCTCTGCCTACTTGTGATCTTTCTCTCTCTGTCAAATAAATAAATAAATAAAATCTTAAAAAAATATATTTATATCTTTGAGAGAGGGAGAGTTGGAGGAGGGGCTGAGTGGGCCTGAGTGACTACTGAGTATCAGTAGCCTGACACTGTGCTAGATCCCAGGACCCTGAGATCATGACCTAAGCTGAAGTCAGAAGTTTAAGTGACTGAGCCACCTAAGCACTCCATGGACTTCTTAATCTATCTTGATGTATACCTATGAACAGATTTGGAAATTCTTGTTTGGTATCCAATGCAATATTGTTTCTCCCCCATTTTCACTCTCCACTTTATGGGAATCGAATTATATACATTACTAATTTATTTCTGTCCTATATTTCTTTCTATACTTGTCCAAATTTGTATATTTTTGCTTTCCTTCTTTCAGTTCACTCATTGTTTTTTTGTGATATGCCCAATCTGCTGTTAAATTCATCTGAGTTCTGAATTTATAATACTGGATTTTAAAATCTGCTTGTGATCATTCCCCTAAATGGGTCATCTGTGAGTCTGTTAATTTTATCCTTCTTTTTCTCTTAGTTCCTTTTCTTCACATACTTGATTATTTTTTGAAGAATGCCAGGCACTTAAAATTTTAAAGGCTCTGTAGGATTTTTTGTCTTCCTCTGAGAGGTTTCTATTTATCCTCTGGCAGACTAGACAAGTGAAGACAAGAGCGACTGAGTTCAGTAGAAGCTGGGTTACAGCTTTGTAGAAAGTGTATACATTTAAACTTTTCTAGGTAATGTGTACACTCCTAATTGTATAGCCAACATCTATTTCCAACTGAGATCTGGAATATTTTCTCAACCTTTTTCTTTTTGGAAATTCTTTCGGAAATTTCAGGCAAACTTTGCTCCACAGATCAGTGGCTCTTAGTAACTTCTTATCCTATTGCAGTGTGCATTTCAAGAACTTGGCATGCTTCAAGTGGAAAACTGGCTCAGTAACAGTATCGCTTTGCTGGGATTCCCTTCTTACAAGGTGAATACCCACATCCCAATTTCCTGACTACCTTTATAGTCCAAATTCAAATGTATGGCTCTCCACTCTTGAGAATTTGCCAAAATCCTGCTCCTTTGAAAAAAGCCTTCTGCCTAAACTCACTCCCTAGATTATACACCAATAACGGCAGAGGTACTGAGAAGAAGAGGGGCTACAGAATATCACATCATTTTTTTGCAGTTCCTTTGTCTCTGAGAGTTTGAACTTTCAAATTTTGTTCAACTCTGGTAAAATCCTTTACCATTCATCATGTTACTGATTGATATATTTAAGGGTATATGGTAACATGGTAACCTCTTTATCAATGATATATGGGAAGTAATCAGTCTAATTCGGGTCTGACACTACCAACTCCATCTGCTTCTCCACAATTCTATAGAACAAGTCTAAGAGTTCTATATGTGTAACACAGCAGCACTGGCCCCAAGGTCATTGCAGAGAAGAATATAAACTGGACATTTTGTCACTAAATACACTGTTCCAAGATTAGCATTGTATTTTCTAGTTTTTAAAGATAAATGAAAATTTGAAATGACAGATAACTTATACTATTTTTTCATGTAGTCCATTACATTTTTTACATGAAACAGATATGGTAGTAGGCCTAAAAAGTAAAATATTGCCCAGTCATTAATTATGATGGACATATCTCTTAGAAGCTACTTGGATGATGTCAGAAGAAAAAAAATAATAAAAAGGAAGAAACCAAGAAGTATTGGTACAGAAGAGTTCTAAGCCTAAGGAAAAGCTAAGAAACTTTATGTGGAATTACAATCAGTAAAAAAGAGGAATTTGAATGTATTTCCTGAGTGAAATAGAGAGAGCAATCAGAGAATTACGGGTGAAATAGAAGCAAGAAACTGTTCAGAAGTGGAAGAAATATAATAGACTGCATGACAAAGACAGACAGCTTCTCATAATCATGTTCATTCTAATTTGAAGTTTATCAACTTGGTCTGAAGCTTTACTCATTTTAAAAACATTTTCTCTGTGTGTGTGTGGAATTTAGCATAATTATCAAGTTAGAAGAAATAGAATTGGAAATATTACAAAATAGTAACACATCTCTAAAGTTTTCAGTTTTTTATAGTGTTAAGTCATTTCACTTCTAACATGTTCTTACTTGCTTTATGACTTATTGATGAAGAATTGTAAAAATGGAAACTAAGAAAGAATAGAATTCTTTAGTGACTTTGGTCCTTGTTTTGTCTAAGCCTCTAAGTTTAATAAGGACAATAGCTAACAGAGCTTATGCAAGGCAAAGAAGGCTCATGGATCCTAAGCACATGAAATACCCTGGATTTACTGACTTCCAAATGTAACTTTGTTTTATTTGCAAGCCTTGCTAGTGGGGAAAAGACATGGTTCTGGGAATTTCATAAGAAACCACGTACCCAGGAAATTTTCAGCTCAGTTCTGTAGCTGTAGCATATTGCGTCTGTGTAAGGTTGAAGAGTTTATCTGAAATGAGCTTCTGAACCTTTCAAGGTTTCTAACATAGTTTTGGTACAAAACACATTTTCCTTTGTCACAGTCTGGAATGTGGAAATACCCATTCAGTGAACCGATATCAAATGTGACAGTCAATCTGGTATTAGCAAAACATTTATTTTTTTCCAAAAATCCATCAATCAAAGAAATGAAAGTTAGGGGATTTGATGGACTGCACCTATATGCCAGTGTGCTAATGGATTTTGTCAATAAGGAATACTCACAAACATGAATCACTGTATAGCATATATGTGTGTTTTTTTGTAAAGGAAAATTATTTAACTCTTCAATAAAGACACTCAGCTTTTTTAAAATCCCCTCCCCGCCCCCCTGTGTTAGAATGCTATTGCCTTTAGAGTCAGGAAAAAAAAAAGATTGTTAATTTATTGTAAAATTAATTTTATGTTCAAATTACATGTTATATTGGAAGAGGTGAAGATATCAGATTATGAAAAAAACAATTGTTATTAGAAAATAATTGTTATATATTAATTTATTTTAAAGCGATTAATAAGTATTTTACTTTGAAATAATTTAGATTTACAGAAGAATGACAAAGATAATATATAGCCTCCATTCAGATTCTTGTAATGTTAACATCTCACATAATCATAGTGTATTTATCAAAACTAAGATTTTGTTATAATATTAAACTAAAAATTTAATTCGAATTCCAATATTTTTTTCTGTTACTGGATCCAATCCAGATTACCATGTTGCAATTTGACTTTATATTTCCTAATCTGAGTTTCTTAAAATTTTCTTATTTTTTATGATATTGATACTTTTAAGGAATACTGGCCAGACATTTTGTGGAGAATCCTACAGTAGGGTTTATCTGATGTTTTCCATGATTACGCAGGGTTTATAGATATAGGGATGAAAACCACACAAGTAAAATGCCATTCTTATCACATTATATTAGAGAGTACATGATATCAACATGACATTAATGGTGATATGAAAGTTGATTACTTGGGTAAGGCAGTGTTTGTAGGTACTCTCTACTGTAAAGAAGTTACTTATTATTATGTTATTATTTTTTTGTCCCATACTCTTTTCTTTGGATGTGAGTCATTAAATTTATCTCTCCCATACTGGTGGAGGGAGGAGAGGTAGTAAATAATTGCCACCTCCTGAACAAAAAGTATCAGAATATATTATTTTAAATCCTTCTGTAAGAATGAGTTGTCCCTTTCCCTCATTTATTTGATATTCAGTATTTTCATATCAGTATGGAATCACATCTTTTTATTCCCTAAGTTATTATAGGATATTATTGCTACTTATTTTGTTGTTCAAATAGTGAGATATCTTTCATGTTGGCTCCCGTGTACATTTGACTTGCCCCCTTGTCATTTACTCATTTATTTCTTTATTTATTAAACTATATTTGACATACATTGTGTAAGTTCTTAAAAATTTTAAAAAGCACATTGTGTAAGTTTTAGGTGTACAGCATATTAATTTAAATCATTTATATATTACAGTATGATTGCCATTGTAGCATTAGATAGCACCTTTATCACATCATATAATTACCATTTATTTTTTGTGGTGGGAATAATTAGGATATAGTTTTTTAGCAAGTTTGATGTTTATAATACAATATTGATATCTATAATTACTATATCTCTAGGAGGTGTTTTTTGTTTTTGTTTTTGTTTTTTGTTTTTGTCTGTTAGTTGCAAGTTTATACCCTTAAACAACATCTCTTCTTTTCTCCTATCCACCAGTCCTTGGTGACCACCATTTTATTCTGTTGTTACAAGTTGCTTTTTTTTAATTCCTTGTGTAAGTGATACCATACAGTATTTGTCTAACTTATCTCACTAAGCATAGTACCCTTAAGATCCATCAGTGTTGTTGCAAATGGCGAGTTCTTTCTTTCTCAGAGCTGAATAATACATATATTGTGTGTGTACCTGCATCTTACATCTTTTTTATCCATTCATCTGTTGATGGGCACTTCTCTTGTTTCTATATGTTGGGTGTTCTGAATAATGCTGCAATAAATATGGAAGTGCAGATGTTTTCTCAATATCTTTTTTCATTTCCTTTGGTATATACCCAGAAATGGAAGCTCTGTTTTTAATTTTTTAGGAACTGTCATACTGTTTTCCATAGTGTTTGCCCCAATTTGCATTCCCACCAACAGCATACGAGAGTTCTCTTTCTTCTGCATCCTTGTCAATACTTGTTATATCTTATCTTCTTGATGATAGTCATTCTAACAGGTAAGAGGTGACATTGCATTGTGGTTTTGATTTGTATTTCCCTGATGATTAGTTATGTTGAACATCTATATGTAACTGTTGCTCATTTGTATTTCTTCTTCTGAAAAGTGTCTATTTAGTTCCCTTGCTCATTTTTTAATTGGGTTGTTTATTTTTTGTTATTCAGTTTTATGAGTTCTTTATGGATTTTGGATATTAACCCCTTAGCCAATATATGGTTTGCAAATATTTGCTCCCATTCAGTCGGTTGTCTTTTCCTCTTGTTGATTGTTTCTGTTGCTGTGCAGAAGCTTTTTAGTTTGATGTAGTCTAACGTGTTGATTTTTGCTTTAGCTGTTTGTGCTCTTGGGGTAATATCCAAAAAATCATTGCCAAGACCAATGTCCAGATGTGTTTTCTTACTTCATTGTTCAATCTCATCTTGTATTTTCCTTGCCTCATGTCCTAGTTCATTTTAATGGAGAATAGTATTTGGAAATCAAGATCTGGGGATAGGTTTGTTTATTGTTACTGGGGTGTCATTACTTGTAAGCCCTCTCAGCTGGTAGATCAAACAAATATAGGTGTGTATAGTAATGAGCACATGTACACTCAGACATCTATATCTACCTGTATCAATTGTCTATTACTCTATTAGTCTAGTACCTATCTATATTAAAATAAACATGAATTCATATAGCTATTCTAATCCAGCACCATGGGATTCATTCTAGCCTCCCTTCTTGCTTAATTGTAAATTCTTTCTCTGACAGTGAAAAACCTGGCTCCCATTATCTGTAATTTATATAGTTATTTGTTCAACCTTGGATATATATAAAGTAATTTCAGAATTGGTAACCATTACTTCTATGTGGAAAAAAATTATAAACTAGGGTACAGGTTGGTAGACATTTTTTGTAAAGTGCAAGATTTACATTTTACATTTTAAAATGTAAAACCATTTTTACCTTGCTGGCCATATAAAAACAGGTGGTGGCCAGATTTTGCTCACAAATTGGTTTGATAACCCTTGAAATAGTTATAGCATTTATGTATAATTCTTTAGCCATTAAAAACATCATCTTCCATAGTTCCTTTGGCCAGCATTTTACTCCACCCTTTCTATAAAATTATATTATACACTTCTGTTAGTTTATTTTTAAGATCCCCAGTTAGATTTTCTAGTTTGTACTTAAGCGTAATCAGCATCATAAACTTGATCTATTTTGTTTCTTATTATCTTATAACTTCTTTAACTATGTAAGATGTGTAATTTACTGAATTGAAAAAAAAAATATTTGTTTCTCACTACTAAGGTTGCAATAAAAGGATTGGCTCCATAGAAATGCCATTACAGGGGTGCCTGGGTGGCTCAGTGGGTTAAAGCCTCTGCCTTTGGCTCAGGTCATGATCTCAGGGTCCTGGGGTAATCCCCACAAGGGTCTCTCTGCTCAGTAGGGAGCCTGCTTCTGCCTCTCTCTCTGCCTGCCTCTCTGCCTACTTGTAATCTCTCTCTCTGTCAAATAAATAAATAAAATCTTAAAAAAAAAAAAAGAAATGCCATTACAGTGGTGTAAATAATCATTTCAGGAAAAAAAAATCCCATGCCTCATTTGATCTTCATGTCTGGATCAGAAAAAGCAGCAGGAATCATTTTGAGACTAGAAGAATGTGTCTTTTTTTTTTTTTCTGGTTTCTTTTTTCCAAGATATAATTGACGTATAATATTGCCTAAGTGTAAGGTGTATAGCATGTTGATTATCAGAGGCTGGGGACACTGAGGAAATGTTTAAGGGTCCAAATTTGCTACTAATAGAGAAATTGCCATTTTACATTGTTCTAGGCAGAATTCTACGATGTCCCTGAAGATTTTCCACCCCCTGATATTCACTTCATGTATAATCTCCAGAAAAGTGTTTATAGTAGATATTATTATGGTGATTGTGTTTTATGTCCCAGTTGACCTTTAGATAGAAAAATTATATGGGAAGTCCTGACTTAATCTCACAAGCCTTTTAAAAGCTGAAAGTTTTCTCTAGCTGGCTACAGAAAAAGTCAGTAATTTGAAGTATAAGACAGATCTGATGCACTATTGGTGGCTTGATAATGAAGTGGCCATACAGTAAGGTAATAGAGACCTCAGTTCTATGCCCGCCCACAAGGAACTGAATTCTGTCAACAACAAAAATAAGCTTGGAAGTGTTAATTTGCCACACAAGAATATGGCCCAGCTGAAACACTGATTTCAGTCTTGTGATACTTAGAGCAGAGAATCTCAGCATTCTGTGCTGGAATTCCGACCTATAGATCTCTGAGCTAATAAGTCTAATTTTTAGTTCCTGTGTTACTCATATAATTTGTTATAAAGGAATATAAAATGAATATATATGTGGTATTAAAATATATACCTAGGGTAATTTTAATGCCTAAGATAATTTCCTAGCTAGTCCAGAAATTTTAGTATATTATAGAAATTAGAAATCTGTTTTCTTGATTAGAAAATTGATAAATCTTGAAATCTGGGTTGATTTACCCTGGAATACAGAACTAATTATGTTAAGTCAAAGAAGATAATGCAATTGAACTACTCTTAAAGTGCCCCATAACCAATGTAACATAATGTAGTTCTTGATGGGGATATATTTGTCATTATATATTCATTTTTTTCATTGTAATAATTTAATCACACTGCTAAAATTTGGAGATCATGATTTAACAGAATTCATAATCTCTAAGTTTGGGAACTAATATATTGACAGGATTAAGTTATTTTTCTATAAAAAATAGTTCTTTTTCTATAAAGTCATTGGCTCTCGATAATTAAGATCATTCATACCATAGTTGAAAGCCAATGAACTATAAAGTGCTTTGAAATAAAAATAAATATTTGAGCACCTACTTTGCAATGAAAATAATCTATAATTATTTTTTCCCATATTGAATTTGGAGTCATAAGAAGTACTAGCTTGAACTCATTTTTAAACTTTTACCTTGTATGTCATAATTTGATTCTCTGTTCCTCTTAAATAGAAGTAACTCTCGAAAATGAAGGAACGGGAATTTTAGGACTGAGTATAATGGAGAGATAAATGCTATATCATAAAATAGTAACATGATAATCCCATCCTTATTTTGTTGAGTATTTACCTAATTACTAAATTCTTCCAGGTTATTTAAAGAATTTTAAGTGCTTACTGCAACCTTATGAGGTATCACCGTGGATCATGTTTCCAGAGATAGTCACAACAATATTTTCTATTCCACAAATTCTGTTACAATATGGTTTTGCTACTCCTCCATTTCAGAGTTATGGTCTGTTTTCCTTCCCCTTGAATCTGGGTTGGCTCTGTGACTACTTTGATCATAAAATGCGGCAGAAGTGATATTCTAGGTGTCTTGAAGTTTCTGCTTTTGTGCTCTGGGTGAAGTCAGCCACTATAGTACCATTTCAACTATCCTTATGACCACCATGCTTTAAGGATGGCCAACTAGCCAGGCAAAGGAACTGTGTGAAAATAAGAGATGTATGACCAGTCTTCAGTTGCCTAAAGAGACATTGATTATAAGAGTGAAAAAGCCATTTTGGACAGTCCAGACCTCACAGAAATCATGTGGGACAGCCATTCTCAAGGAGGTGAACCATTTTCTGCGATCTCTGCCCCAGTTGCAGAATTGTGAGCAAATGACTTATTGTTGTCGTTTTCAGTGCTATGTTTTGGCACATAGGAACAGCAGGGACTATAAACTCTGACTTATTCCTTCTTTCTCTGGGTGAATTCCCTATGCTCTCCTATTTAACAAAACTTTCCACTTGTGACTATGAGGCCATCTCCCCTACCAAATAAAGTGTATGTCATTTTTTTCTTCCCACTTTTTCTACCATCATCATGTTCCCTTTCTAATAGATAATTCTTAGCATATAAATACACCTCTATTCCCCCATTATCTTAAAAAATAGTTTAAAAAATATCATGACTATATTTCCTTCCAGTTACTGTTCCTTTTTTTTTTTTTTCTGATACCTTTTATTGAGCAGTAGTTTAAGAGAATTATCTGTACATAAGATGATACTCGTATCTTATCATTCTCCTGAATTGAATCCAGTTAGGCTTTTACTCTGTTTCTCTCTAAAAATGCTTTTTGGGAAGATCACATTATCTCCAGTTGCTAAATCCAACAAAAAATTTTCATCCTCATCTTTCTTGGCTTACCAGTAATATTTATACACTTAATTACTCCCTCTTAGCTTTCAGGATCTGTACCCTTCTCATTTTCCTCTTCTCAGCATCCTTCTCTTCTTTCTCCTCTCATATTTCTAACTTAAAGTTTACATCTTCAAGGCTGTCTTTGGTTCTGCAATTCTATATCTATATCTATTTCCTTGGAAATAGTTAAGACTTATACACTTATAACATGAAACCAGCTCTTTTTTGAATCCTAAATCTTCATATCCATCTTTCTTCTTATCATATATCCATCAGTATTCAATAGACATCTAAAACTTAACATGCCCAAACATAATCCCCTTTCTCCTAAAATTGACTGCTCATGTAATTTTTCCAGTTCCTTTTTTTTTTCTTTTGCCAAAACTTTTTTTTAATTACCCTTTACATCTCTCTTTCTTCTCTTTTATACTTAGTCCGTAAAGCCTATTACCTCTACTTCTCACCACCTTCACACTTATCCAAGCCACTCTTGTCTAGATTGAAACAGTTCTGTTCTCTCCTAACTAGTCCATTTCCCTAGATGGATCCCTGATGTCTATACCTAGCACTTAGAATGAACCTATAAAAAAATAAGTGACTTATTTTTTTAAATATTCATTTCTGTTGAAAAACTCCAACATCTTCCCCTTTTCACTCAGCAATAAAACCAAAGAACTTATATTGGCTTCCAAGGGCCCACATTCTGTCCCTACATTATTTCTGTGACAAATCTTGTAACTTCCTGCCTAGCTTATTCTGCTGTAGCTACACTGCGTCCTTGCTGGCCTTCAACAAGCCATATATACTCATCTTAGAACCTTTGAATTTAGTGTCTCTTTAGCCTAGAATGATTTTTCCCCTTTTTTTCCATAGGGGGAAACAATGTATGGGCAAACACATTTGGCTTTTGTTCAAATGTTATCTCAGTGACTCCTTCTATGATCTTCTTATTTAGATTGACTCTCCTCTACAGAGATATCATCAACAGACTCCATAAATTAGAATACAATTCAATGAAGGTAGGGATTTTTTTGGTTTATGTGATCTCTGCTGAATTCCTAGAATTAAAAATCATGCCTGATACAAGATAAACTCAATAAGTATATGATGAACTAATGAATGAATATGGTAAAAACTATCAGCATAAGGAAACTTCAGCATATTTAATAAGAAACAAAAAGATCAAAAGGTAGATGAGGTTGTTTGAAATTCCAAAGATTTAAATCTTGTAGTAAGCCTTTTATTTTTCTGAAAAAATATAATAGGCCTCGGTTTTGAAGATCCGATTACAGGTCTAAATTTATGGACTAAAGGTATAAGATACAGGCTTTACTTGGGAAGCTGTTTTCTCACAAAGTTAAATTTCTCCTCACGTTTTATTTCTGCCATTAATATTGGAAACCTTTCATGATTCCTCGTATGTATGGTTGGCTTTTTATGTTTGTTTTTGGGGTGTGTGTGTGTGTGTTTAAGTCATACCTTAATAGACAACTAAACATAAAATCGATATTTTTATCAGAATATATGATCAGAAAATGTCCAAATCCAATTGTCATTTTTAAAGATAATTTTTTAAAGTCTTAAAACACTTCAAAAAAAATTAATAGGGTTTTCATGGTGATTTTACCCTTGGCTTTTATAAAAGGATTTTAATGATTTCAAGTTAGGTAATGATTAAAGAAAAAATTTCTGTCTTAATTAGCAACCTTGGCATGCCAAGCAATTTTTAGAGCACATGAGCAACAATTCTCACTACTCTACATATTAAGTATATGTTACAATATGTTATATTGTAGACTAGTGTCTAAATTATAAACAATAACAATAGCAATAATATTACCATTATTAGATGGTTTTAAAGATTTACTCTTTTTTATTTAAATTCAATTTAATTAATGTACACTGTATTATTAGCTTCAGAGATAGAATTTAGTGATTCATCAGTTGCATATAACACCCAGTGCTCATTACTTCAAGTGCCATCTTCATCAGTGATTTATACCAATAGGTTCTTAGTATTTTGCATATATTTTCTCTAACATCTTCATCACCCTAATTGACATATATTACTATTCCCATTTTATGGATGAGGAAAGAGAATACCAAATTTTATGTAACTTTGCCAATATCACACATCTTTGTTAGTTACAGAGTTAAGTCTGGTTCTAAATCCAATGTTTTGGGTATGTCTTTACCAAAATTTGATCACATTTTCCAAATTCCTAGTAATTCCTACTTTTTTCTCCTTCTTTATCATTTTACTTTGCTGCATTGTGTTAATGTCTATAAGCCTCCTGATCCTATTTCTGAGCAAGATGCAAAATAAATCAATAAAATAAGTAACAAAAAACTACATTAATGAATTAATAGTAGTATTTGATAGCCGTTTAACAGATAAAGATGTTAATATAGTCTGAAGTGTTTCGAACTGGCTCACAGTAATTACAAAATTTTATAAGCTAGACTTCTAAAAAGATATGAATTCAAATTCAGTTGTCTTTTTGCTTGTTCATATTTTTAGTCTTTATCCCTTCATTCCATTGTTGTAATCAGATAGAAAACTTTTTTGATTTCAGAAATTGTGTTTTTCAGTTCTAGAATTTTTATATTTTTGCTATCTCTATTGTCTATGTTAAGATTCCCATCAAATAGATGAGTAAATAACTCATTATGACTATATTTTATTTAATTTAAACTATTTGTCAGTGCTACTTTCAAATCTTTTCCTGCTAGTAATCATATCCAATTTACTCCTTCTTTACAGTGTCTAAAATCCATTATCTCTTTTTTTTTCCCCAAATACTTTTATTTTATTTTTTCAGTGTTACAAGATTCATTGTTTATGTACCACACCCAGTGCTCCATGCAATACGTGCCCTCCTCAATACCCACCACCAGGCTCGCCCATCCCCCAACCCCCTCCCCTCCAAAACCCTCAGTCCCTTGTTCTGAGTTCACAGTCTCTCATGGTTCTTCACCCCTCCGATTTCCTCCAAATTCATCCCTCCCCTCCCTCTCACAATGTCCTCCATGTTTTTCCTTACGCTCCACCCGTAAGTGAGACCATATGATAATTGACTTTCTATGCTTGACTTATTTCACTCAACATAATCTCTTCCAGTCCAGTCCATGTTAAAATAAAAGTTGGGTATTCGTCCTTTCTGA
>CM052899.1:130250383-130282304 GCA_028534135.1 Potos flavus | reverse complement strand
CCGTCGCTTAGGATTCACTTTTCCGCAAGTCCTACCTTCCGGAAAGTGGTCGATCCTCTGTTCTTAGAGTTGCTGTTCTTCTTCTCTTCTATCTCCTGCTAAGTTTGTAGTTGTTTAAAGTGGTTTGATAACTATCTAGCTGAACTTCTGGGATCAGTCACTATCTCCGCCTCCTACTTCTCCGCCATCTTGCTCCTCCCCCTGCTAAAATCCATTATCTCTTGCTTAAGTTACTGTAATATCTTCCTAATTAGTCTTCATGATTCCATTTTCACTCATAAACAATTTATTCTCCGCAAAACAGCCAGAGTGGTTTCTTTAATAAAACAATAACACTTGCTCTCTTACTTAAAGCCCTTCAGTGTCATTCCATTGCATTTAACAAAATTAAAATTATTTGTCCTAGAAGACCATACCCGTTCTATCATAAGCCTACCTTTTTGTCAAAATCTCCTGCAACTTTTTTTTTTTTTTCAGTGACAAATCAGTGGCCTTATCAATGCTGGTCTTCTTTCTCTTCCTAGTACTCCATAGCATTTCCATGTTTTGGGTTATTAGACTAGCTGAAACCTGCCAGAAACCTACTTAGCCATTATCATTCTATAATTCTTCATTCTTGACTGAGTTATTAATGCAAATGTCATGTACTCCAAAGGAGTTCTTACTGCTTAGTATTTCCTCATGTATTTATTGGTCAATTTGTTTATGGTTTCCACCTCCAGAACATGAGTTCCAAGAGAGCAGTGGACATTCTTTTATTCTTACTGTTGTATCTTCAAAGGATGTAAAAGTACTTGACACATTGTAGGAACTCAGTAAATAATTCTTGAATAAGGCAATGGATGAGGGAGTACCTCAATTAGTATAGATAACCCTAGATATACCTCTTTATAGGAAGAGATGCTTCTTGAACTTCAAGTTAGAAAAATTTGCCCAAGTATTCTTATAAACACCTTATGAACTGGAAAAAAAAAGTTCTGGTAAGAATAACACAGTAATTGGAAGGTCACATTAAAAGTTTGGCTTGGTGACCCCATGTACAACATATGAACCTAAATGTGCATGATGTAATGTTGTTTCTTCATAAAACTTGTGTAAATACTGGAAGCCTCACTTTAGTTGGTGCTCTAACAATCTTCCTTTGAAAACAGTTTCTGGATATGAGGTTACGAAGGAAAAATAGACATAAACCTTAGGCTGAAGGGAGGAAAACTCTGTTGTCTAACCAGGAACCTCAGCTGTTACAGGACAGACAACTGGTTCCGAACTCAGGTTCAGCTGTTCACTCCTCAAAAATCAATACTCAAGAGACAAGTGATGGTGGGAAAGGAAAGATTGTTTTATTCACAGAGTCAGGAACCTGGGAAGATGGTGGACTAATGCCCCAAAGACAGTCTTCCCAGTCCAGGGAAAGCAGAGGGTTTTTAAGGTGAAGGCCAGGGACATGGTGGGGGCTAAGTTAAAGTGGAACTGGTTCTCATGATTCTCGACATGCTTGCATCAGCGGCAGCTATTTTTTTTTAAGTTTATTTATTTAAGTAATCTCTATAGCCAACATGGGGTTCAAACTCATGACCCTGAGATCAAGACCTGCATGTTCTACCTTGAGCCAGCAAGGTGCCCCAGTGGCAGCTATTTTCAAATGTGGTCAAGCCTTATTTTCTGGGAAAGTCTGGTCATTCATTCCTCAAGTCCAGTTGTCTGCAACATCTGAAGGAAAGTAGGTTAGTTCTGCTACAAACCAAGGGACTTATGTCAGCAAGCAAGGGGTGTGTAACCTTAAAGCAAGTTAACCCTTAAGACTGTTTAGAATGCTGTTACACATTCAGCCAGAGAATACTTGCTACCCTGGACAAGCATCTACCCTGGACAAGTATACTGTATGTGATCAATGTCTGTGAGCAACTTCTTGTGACAGTGACTGAACACTGAGATTGACTTGTAGTTACCATTTGGCCTGATATTTGAAAACATCACTGAATATTTTGGATTAAATAAGCCATGTTTGAGGTTCTTCACTGATTTCAGGCAAGGGCAGTCTCAAGAGAAAAACAATAGATTTCTTCCTAATAAAGTTGGAAAGAGGTCAATGTGATTAAATGGAATAATATGGCTCTATTTGTATCCTAAACTACTAAATTGGGTTTTTCTAGCTTCATAGAAGATGGAGCAGTACGCAGCTTTTACAGTTTGTAGAAAGTATTTTATAAAATTGGAAATAAATATAATACTGAGCAACAAATTTTGAATTTCAAAATTATAAAACACTGATTTCAAACATATATACAATATTCAAAATCATTGCAATTTTCTCTCTTTGGTTGATTGTATATTATGTGATTACAATTTTTAAATATTTTCTTATGTTTTCCAGTTTATGCAGTGTGAATACATTACTCATAATCAGGTGAATACCTTCGCAATTATGTATACACACACACATATATATTAGCGAAACTAATATTTTTATACTTAATGACAGTTCAAACTTCTAACTATAAAAATTCAGTTTTACTGAGAACTCAAAGAAATAAACATGTATCACATTTTTAAAACTACTTGTTTTAGTTTTTTCTCAATTTCTACTTGCGTGGTAATAACATTATTTAAAACTTAGTTAAATTCATCTGAGTACTTCAGTCCTTTGTAATTTGCCTAGTGGTATATTTTTATTCCATTATTCCATAATCGATTATTCCATAATCGCATGAAATTTGGAGATAAAACATTCTTCAAATTTGTTTTCATGTGTTTGTTGTCCATACAGTCAGTTTCATGAGGACAAATTTCCCTAGCCCAGCAAGCATAATATGCAAGAAGCTTTCTGAATTACTGACATGACCAACACATGCAATAATAGCTTATATAGTATGTTTTTTTCTTTCTTTTTTTACTCTGATTTATCAAATTCTCTCTCAATACATTCATAATTTGGGGAATGATTCACAATTTAATAAGAATTTATAGCCAATCATCTCATGTTTTTGAAATTAAAAAGAATTGTATTTATCCCTGCCCCGACTTAAACCCACTTAGTTTTGGTTAAAACCAAGACTAAATCTTGGCTTAAGATCCATTGAATCATAACCTATAAAGCTTTACTATTGTAACATTTACAATTATAGGCATTAATAATTATCAGTGCGTCTTATCTATATATTCTCATAGTTGACTATAACTCAGTTAACAATTGTATTCTCAGATAAACACAATAAAAATTACAGTTGAACCTACAGGAAAGCAGAACATGGCCTTTAACTAATAATCTCAGAAGTTTGTTTTCTTACATGTTTATAATGATGGAGAAAATAGACTTTTTTCTTTTGAATATAAAGCACATATATTGATCAGATGAAATGATAGGTATAATGTGAAAATAAACAATGTCAGTTTATTGAAGCATTGAAAGTTGTAATATTACAGTCTTATGAACATTTTATATATAAAAATAAATGATATTAATTCAGTGTTGCTATAAGACTGTACTAGTGGCTTATTCAGCATCAAATACCATCCCAAAACTTAATGATCTAAAACAACAGTCATTTATCATTATTCTCAAGCCTAAGGGTTAGTCATGGGTCATCTAATCTAGATTTGGCCCAGTTAATTTTTACTTAGCTAGCTTATGCATCTGAGTGTCAGAGGTTCAATTTGTGGCTGGGCTTTTGAGGAAAGCCTTAGTTTGGGCACTATTTTATGTGTCTCTCATTCCTCCTGAGACCCGTGGGCTAATTGTGCAGTCTTTTTTAAGACAACTTGGTTATATAAGTAACATCTCATTGACCAAAACAAGCCACATGGTGCTGCAAAGAGGCAAACAGTTAGGCTCTGCCTGCATAGGTAGGTGCTACAAGTTTCATGGTAAAGAGAATGGATATAGGCTGAGAGAAAAATTTGGATCATTAATGCAATCTACCAGAGAGGGGAAAAAGTAATAATGTACTTTGAAGAGAAAGTATGTACTATGAAGAGAAAAATGCCAATTAAAATATTTTACAATTTAAAAAGAAATTGTGATCTCTAAATGTATACACAGTTCAAAGACAAACATTAAAGTGAGCATACAAATAAAAAGCAAAAACAGAGATATTGGTCTCCAGCTGGACACCAATAAATGCTGTCGAGCTTAAAACATTAATAAATGTTGAATTTGAAACACAAATGTTGCAAGATAGGAAAAGAACATAGTAAACGGAAAGCCTCACTTCATAGTAAAAACATGGATTAGAATTGAGGAGTGATAGTAAGCTTAAAGATGTTGCACGTACTAAATTATAGAAACCAAGCAGAAAACTTAAAACTATGGTAGGCAAACACCTTACAGTTTCGTTTAGCAAGGTCAAAGAAAAAAGAGATGGAAAACTCCTTGGAAATTGTTGCAGTGAAAACAACTATTAACTAGCAAAGAAGATAAGAAAGTTAAGTAAACCATTAAAAAAATTTTAGGAATTCTATAGGATTTATGTCTATCAAAATACAGTAATTTATTCCAACAGAATTTAAATACCTCAGAAGTATAAAATGCTGCTTGTAAAATTTAAGTTGTCTTTAGTTTTTGCCCTTGGCAGGTGGGGGTTCATAATAGATTTAGAATTAAAGACGTAAAAAGAAATTTCCTTGTCCCTGTTAAAAGTGATACTAGCTAGAATAATAATAGTTTCTATTCCTTGACATTGTTGGATCTTCTGAGAGCAATCTTTTTTTTTTTTTTTATCTTATTTGTTCCAAATGACAATACTATAGGGTGATGCAATTTATTTCCATATGATAAATTTAAAAAATCTATTTGGGTCAAGTCAGTAAGTGTGTTAGTCAACATTCAAGTATTTATTGAACACCATTGAGGCACTGTGCTAGAGTAATTCAGACTCTTAAAGACTATCATTGAACAGGGAAGAAAGGCATTAAACAGATAACATCAGCTAAACAAGGGAGTAATACTCCACAGTCTGAGCACGTGAGAAGAATCTTGGGATAAGAGCACCTGGAATGAAATCTGATTTTCTTGCCTTGTGTTCTAGTGCAATTTGCAGAGCACAACAAATTGTGTCTCAAACTTTCTTTTTTAAACCAAAATATTCCAAAACAGTACAATACTAAGAAACGGTGTCACTAGAGATTCTTAAGAATGTAGATTCCAGTTTTATTTTAAATGTTTATCGAAATTCTTTGTTGTGCTCCAATGTTTCTAAAAATATAAATATTTTAATTTCATTTTTGAAAAGGGAAAATTTAATACTAATTTGTTATTGAGTGTGATACTATTATATCATGCTTTTCATTTTAAGGGGGAATGAATAAATTGAAGAGAACTTACTCAATATTGGTTTTACCATTTCATAAATTTGTTTGCTGACTTGGTGAATAAAAAATCCAAAATAATATACACATAATATACAAATATAAATTAATACGAATGAGGGCATTTTTCTTAAAACTTATGACTTATGAGAGACAAATAATTGGAGATATCTAGAATGATGAAAAAGTAAAGTTTGATTTAACTTTTAAAACAGTGGTGAGCATTTTGATAAGTATATTTCCTTGTTAGGAGTATAAGTCAATTATATCATATTAACTATTTGTCTTTAAACTATCTTTCCTTATTTCAAGTTTAATTGATTTATAAAATCCTATTCGCTTCAGGTGTACATCACAGTGGTTTGATATTTTTATACTTCATAAAATGATCCCCACAAAAAGTGTTCTTACCTTCTGTCACCAAAGTTATCACAACATTTACTATATTCTCTGTATTGTACATTATATCCCTGTGACTCACTTATTTTATAACTGGAAGTTTGTATCTCTTAATCCCCTTTACCTCTTTTCCTATCCTTCTATACCCCTCCCCTCTGGCAGTCACCAGTTTGTGCTTTGTATCTGTGAATCTGTGTTGTTCATTTGTTTTGTATTTTTGGATTCCATGTATTAGTAAAATCACATGCCTTTCTTTAACTTACTTCACTTAGCATAATATCCTCTGTATCAATCCATGTTATTGTAAGTGGAAGATTTCATTCTTTTATGGCTGAGTAATATTTTATTGTGTGTGTATATGTGTATGTATATGTATGTATGTGTGTGTGTGTGTGTGTGTGTATAATATATATATATATATATATATAATTTCTTTATCCATTTATCTAACAGTGGACCTTTACATTGCTTCCATATCTTGACTATTGTAAATAATGCTGCAATGAATATAGGGGTACATATATCTCTTCAAACTGGTGTTTTTATTTTCTTTGGATAAATGCCCAGAAGTGAAATTGCTGGATCATATGGTAGTTCTATTTTTAGATTTTTGAACAACCTCCATACTATTTTCCATAGTGGCTGCACCAATTTATAGTCCCACCAACAGTGTATAAGTGTTCCCTTATGTCTACATTCTGGCGAACACTTGATATTTTTTCTCTTTTTGATAACTGAATTTGACAGTTGTGAGGTGATATCTCATTGTGGTTTTGATTTGAATATCCCTGATGATTAGTAATGTTGAGTATCTTCTCATGTGCCTCTTGGTCACCCATATGTCTTTGTAAAAAAAAAAAAAAAAAAAAAAGTCTGAGTCCTTTGACCATTTTAAAATTCAGATATTTGTGGTTTTGATATTAAGTAGTGTAAGTTCTTCATATATTTTGGAAATTAACCCCTTATTGAATGTATGATTTTCAAATATCTTTTCTCATTCAGTAGGTTAAGTTTTCATTTTGTTGATGGTTTCCCTTGCTGTGCAAAAACTTTTTGGTTTGATGTAGTCACATTTGTTTATTTTAGCTTTTGTTAGCCTCACTGAGGAGACTGGTCCAAAAAATTACTGTTATGGCCAATGTCAGAGATTACTACCTATCATTTCTTCTAGGAGTTGTATGGTTTCAGGTCTTACATCCAAGTCTCTAATCATTTTGAATTTATTTTTATGCATCTCACTGTCCAGTTTTCCCAGCACCATTTTTCTAAGAGACTCTCTTTTCCTCATTGTATATTCTTGCCTTCTTTGTCGTAGATTAATTCATTATATATGCATTATTTATTTATTTATGGACTTTAATTATATATGACATTCATTATATATGCACTATTTATTTCTGGCCTTTCTATTCTATTCCATTGATGTGTGTATGTTTGTGTGTGCACGTGTGAGTGTGTTGCCTTTGTTTGGTTTTGGTGTTAGGGTAATGCTGGCCTCATAAGATGTTGGGAAACATTCCTTTATGACTGGAGAAAGGTAAGTACTAATTCTTTAAAGTTTTGATAGAATCTACCTGTGAAACATTCTGGTTCTGGACTTGTTTGGGAGAGTTTTTTAATTATTGATTCAATTTTGTTACTTGTAATTAATTGTTATATTCAGATTTTCTACTTCGTTACCATTCAGTCTGAAATGGTTGTGTGCTTCTAGGAATTTATCCCTTTCTGTTAGGTTGTTCAATTTATTGGCATATAATTTTTATAGTTTCTTATAATCCTTTATATTTCTGTGGTGTCAGTTGGAATCTCTCCCCTTCAATTTCTAATTTTATAATTGGGTCCTCTCTCTTTCTTGATGAGTCTACTTAGAGATTTGCCTGTTTATCTTTTCAAAGGACCAGATTTAAGTTTCATTGATCTTTTGTATTGTTTTATAAGTCTCTATTTAATTTAATTTCACTCTGTTCTTTATTATTTTTTCCTTCTACTAACTCTATACTTTGTTCGTCTAGGTCTTTTAGCTGTAAAGTTGGATTATTTATTTGTGATTTTGTTTCTTGAGGTAGGCCCTTGTCACTATGAACTTCCCTCTTAGAACTGCTTTTTCAATATCCCATGGATTTTGGAAAGTTGTCTTTCCATTTTCATTTATCTTAAAGTGTTTTTCGATTTCCTGTGATTTCTTCATTTTTCCACTAGTTGTTTAGTAGCATGTCGTTTAGCCTCCACGTGTTTGTTTGTTTTTCCAGTTTTTTTTCTAATAGTTGATTACTAGTTTCATACTGTTGTGGTCAGAAATGTTGCCTATTTTATTTCAGTCTTCTTAAATTTATTGAGATGTGTTTTGTGGCCTAATATGTAACCTATCCTAAAGAATTTTCCATGTGTACTTGAAAACAATTTGTATTCTACAATTTGGGGATGGAATTTCTGTATGTATCTGTTAAGTCCATCTGGTCTAATGTGTCATTCAGGGCCAATGTTTTTTTTATTGGTTTTCTGTCTGGATGATCTATCCATTGATATCAGTGGAGTGTTAAAATTCCCTACTATTATTTTATTACTGTGAATTTCTCCCTTTTCCCTGTTAATATTTGCTTTATGTATTTAGGTGCTTCTGTGTTTGTTGCCTAAATATTTATAAATAGTATATCCTCTTCTTGGATTGACTACTTTACATTATGTAGTACTCTTCTTTGTCTTTTGGTACAGTCTTTGTTTTAAAGTCTATTTTGTCTGATATAAATATTACTACTCCATTTTTTTTTCCATTTTCATGGAATATATTTTTCTGTCTCTTGCTGTCTTTATGGGTCTTTAATTCTGATGTGAGTTTCTTGTAGGCAGCATATAGATGGGTCTTGTTTTTTATCCATCAGCTATCTGATGTCTTTTGATTGGAGCATTTAGTACACTTATATTGATAATAATTATTGATAGATATGTACTCATTGCCATTTTGTTGATTGTTTTCTGGTTGCTTTTATAATTCTCTATACTTTTATTCTTCTCTTGGTCTTTTCTCTTATGGTTTATTTTCTTTACTGTTATGTTTGGGTTCCGTTCTCTTTAATTTCTGGGTATTTAGTGTAGGTTTTTGGTTTGCGGTTACCCTGAAGTTCATATGTGTCTGTCTATATCTATCTATAGCTATATAGATATAGATATATAGCAGTCTATTTGAAGCTGATAGTCATTTAAATTCAACTGTATTTTAAAAGCATTACGTGTCATTCCCTCCTTCACTTTTATGTTTTTGGCATATTTTACACCTTTAGTTTTGTGTGTCCCTTAATTACTTATTGTAAGTTATACTTGATTTTATAATTTTTGTCTTTAACTTTTATACTATCTTTTTAAACCATTGATCCATTGCTTTTCCTATATATTTGCCTTATTAATGAGAGGTTTTTCTTTCATATATTTTCTTATTTTTAGTCATAATCTTTTACCAAAGACCCTTTTAGTATTTCTTATAAAGTCAGTTTAGTGGTGATGGACTCCTTTAGCTTTTGCTTGTCAGGGAACTCTTTATCTCCTCTTCACTTCTGAATGATACCCTTGCTGGGTAGAGTGTTTTTGGCAGTAAGTTTTCCCTTTTAGCTCTTTAAATATATCCTGCCACACCTTTCTGATCTGTAAAAAATTCTCCTGAAAAATCAGCTTGATAGCCTTATGGAGTTTCCCTTGTATGTGACTATTTGTTTTCTTCTTACTGCTTTAAGATTTTCTATTGTTAATTTTTGACATTTTAATTATAATATATCTTGGTGTGGATCTCTTTAGGGTCATCTTGATTGTGAATCTCATGTATCCTGGATCTAGATGTGTTTTTTTCCTCAGGTGGGAGAAGTTTTCAGCCATTATTTCTTTTAATAAGTTTTCTGCTCCTTTCTCCTTCTGGGACCCTTATAATAAAAGTGTTAGTATACTTGTGTTATCCTAAAGACCTTTAAGATATCATCTTTTTTTTTTTTTAAGATTTTATTTATTTGTCAGAGAGAGAGAGAGTCCACAAGCAGGGGAGGAGACAGGCAGAGGGAGAAGCAGGCTCCCTGCTGAGCAAGGAGCCCAATGTGGGACTTGATCCCAGGATCCTGGGATCATGACCTGAGTTGAAGGCAGGCGCTTAATGGACTGAGCCACCCAGGCATCCCTAAGCTATCATCTTTTTATATTTTTTTTCTTTTTGCTGTTCTGATTGGGTAACTTCCACTATTCTGTCTTCTGCATCACCAACCCATTCTTCTGTATCTTCTAATCTGCTGGGTTTTTTTGTTTTCGTTTTTTGTTTTTCTGGTGTGTTTTTCATTTGTTATTGAATTTTTCAGTACGGATTGGTTCTTTATGATATTTTTTCTTTTTTTTTTTCTTTTTTAGCTCTTTGTTGACATTTTCACTCTGTTCCTCCAAACTTCTCCCAAGTTTGGTGGGTTCTATATGACTGTTACTTTGAACTCTTTGTCAGGTCATTTACTTATCTCCATTTCATTAGAATATATTTTGAGGAGTGTGTTATCAATTCTTTCACTGGAAACAACTCTTTCTCCTCATTTGTTTGACTCTCTGTGTTTTCTTTTTTGTTTTTTTAATTTTTTAGGTAGTTAACATGCAGCACAATATTGGTTTCTGGTGTAGAATTTAATGGTTCATTACTTACATAAAACACTCAATACTTATCAAAACAAGTGCCCTCAATACTCATCACCATCTAGCCCATCACCCACCCACCTTCCTCCATTTACTCTCAGTTCGTTCTCTCTTTAAGAGTCATTAATGGTTTGTTTCCCTCTCTCCTTTTTTCCCCCATCCCCATATGTTCATCTGCTTTCTTTCTTAAATTCCACATATGAGTGAGATCGTATGGTGTTTGGCTTTCTCTGACTGACTTATTTCACTCAACATAATACATTCTGTCTCCATCCATGTCATTGTAAATGGCAAGATTTCATTCTTTTTGATGGCTGAATAAGATTATGTATATGTCACATCTTCTTTATCCATTTATCAGTGGACATTTGGACTCTCTCCATAATTTGGCTACTACTGATAATGCTGCTATAAACATCAGGGTGAATGTATCCTTTTAATCTGTAGTTTGTATCCTTTGGGTAAAGACCTAGTAGTGCAATTGCTGGATTATAGGGCAGTTCTATTTTTAACATTTTGAGAAATCTCCATACTGTTTTCCAGAGTGGCTGCACCAGTTTTCATTCCCACCAACAGTGCAAGAGCATTCCCCTTTCTCTGCATCCTTGCCAACCCCTGTTATTTCTTGTGTTGTTAATTTTAGTCATCCTGACAGGTGCAAGATGATATCTAATCATGGTTTCGATTTGGATTTCCCTGATGATGAGTGATGTCGAGCCTCTTTTCATGTGTCTGTTAGCCATCTGGATGTCTTCTTTGAAAAACTGTCTAGTCATGTGTTCTACCCATTTCTTAACGGATTATGTGTTTTTTGGGTGTTGAGTTTGATAAATTCTTTGTAGATTTTAGATACTATCCATTTACAGATATATCATTTGCAAATATCTTCTCCCATTCTGTAGGCTGCCTTTTAGTTTTCTTGATTGTTTCCTTTGCTGTGCAGAAGACTTTTATCTTGTTGAAGTCCCAATAGTTCGTTTTTGCTTTTATTTCCCTTGCCTGTGGTGACATGTCTAAGAGAAGCTGTTACAGTGGAGGTCAAAGAGGTTTCTGCCTATGTTCTCCTCTAGGATCTTAATGGTTTCCTGTCTCATATTAAGATCTTTCATCCATTTTGAATTTATTTTTGTGTATGGTATAAGAGTTCCAGTTTCATTCTTCTGCATGTTGCCATGCAGTTTTCCCAACACCATTAGTTGAAGAGCCTTTATTCCACTGGATATTCTTTCCTGCTTTGAGAAGATTTGTTGACCATATAGTTGTGGGTCCATTTCTGTTTTCTATTCTGTTACATTGATCTATGTGTCTGTTTTTGTGCCAGCACCATACTGTCTTGATCACTATAGCTTTGTAATATAGTTTGAAATCTGGAATCATGATGCCTCCAGTTTTGTTTTTCTTTTTCAGGATTGCATTGGCTATTTGGGGTATTTTGTGGTTCCACACAAATTTTAGGATTGTTTGTTCTAACTCTGAAAAATTCTGATAGTATTTTTATGGGGATTGCATTAAATGTGCAGATTGCCTTGGGTAGTATCAGCATTTTAATGATATTTGTTCTTCCAATCCATGAGTATGGAATGCTTTTTCATTTCTTTGTGTCCTCTTCAATTTCTTTCATAAGTGCTCTATAGTTTTTAGACTATAGATCTTTTACTTCTTTAATTAGATTTATTTAGATATCTTACTGTTTTTGGTGCAATTAGAAATGGGATTGATTCCTTGATTTCTTTTTGAGCTGCTTCGTTATTGGTGAATAAATATGCAACAGATTTCTTCAGGTTGATTTTATATCCTGCAAATTTGCTGAATTCGTGTATGAGTTCTAACAATATTTTGATGGAGTCTTTCAGGTTTTCTACATAGAGTATCATGTTGTCTGTAAATAGTGAAAATTTGACTTCTTCCTTGCCAATTTGGATGTCTGTTATTTCTTTTCTTTTTTTGTCTGATTGCTGAGGCTAAGACTTCCAGTACTATGTTAAATAGTAGTGAGAATGGACATCCTTGTCCTATTCCTGACCATAGGGGAAAGGCTCTCAGTTTTTCCCCATTGAGGATGATGTTAGCTGTGGGTCTTTCTTATATGGTCTTTATGTTGTTGAGGAATGTTCCATCTATCCCTACTTTGTTGAGACTCTTTATCACGAAAGGATGCTATATTTTGCCAAATGCTTTCTCTGCATCTATAGACAGGATCATATGGTTCTTATCCTTTCTTTTATTAATGTGGTATATCACGTTGACTGATTTGTGAATATCAAACCACCTCTGCAGCCCAGGAATAAATCCCACTTAATAGTCATGAATAATTCCTTTAATGTACTGCTGAATTTGATTTGTTAGTATTTTATTGAGAATTTTTGCATCCATGTTCATCAGGGATATTGGCCTGTAATTTTCCTTATTAGTGAGGTCTTTGCTTGTTTTAGAATCAAGGTAATGCTGGCTTTGTGGAATGAATTTGAAAGTTTTCCTTCTATTTCCATTTTTGGGAACAGTTTGAGAACAGGTATTAACTCTTTAAATACTTGGTAGAACTCCCATTGGAAGTCATCAGGCCCTGTACTTTTGTTTGTTGGGAGATTTTTTATTATTGTTTCCATGTCTTTACTGGCTATGGGTCTGTTCAAATTTTCTATTTCTTCCTGTTTCAGTTTTGGTAACTTGTAAGTTTCCATAAGTTGTCCATTTCTTCAGTATTGCCCAGTTTGTCAGCATATAATTTTTCATAGTATTCTCTTATTGTATTTCTGGATTGTAGGTTGTGATCTCTCCTCTTTCATGATTTTATTTTCTTGGATCCTTTCTCTTTCCTTTTTGATAAGCCTGGCTACAGGTTATCAATTTTATGCATTCTTTCGAAGATCCAGCTCCTAGTTTCTTTAATCCATTTTACTGTTTTTTTTTCTTTTAATTTCTGTATAGTTTATTTCTGCTCTAATCTTTATTATTTCCTTTCTTCTGTTGGCTTTATGCTTTATTTACTGTTCCTTTTCTAAGTCCTGTAGGTGTAAGGTGAAGTTGTATATTTGAAACTTTTCTTGCTACTTGAGGTAAGCCTGTACTGCAATATACCTCCCTCTCAGGACTGCCTTTGCTACATTCCCAAGGACTAGGGCTGTCATGCTTTCATTTTAATTTGCTTCAATGTACTTTTTAAATTCTTTAATTTCCCTGTTAGCCTATTCCTTCTTTAGTAGGATGTTCTTTAACTCCCATATATTTGAGGTCATTCCAAATTTTTTCTTGTGGTTGACTTCCAGTTTCATAGCTTTGTGCTCTGAAAATACACATGGTATGATCTCAGTCTTTTTATAGTTGTTGAGGGCTGATTTGTGACCCAATATGTGATCTGTACTGGAGAATGTTCCATGTGCACTTGAGAAGAATGTGTATTCTTCTACTTTAGGATGAAATGTTCTGAATATATCTGTTAAATCCATCCAGTTCAGTGTGTTATTCAAAGCCATTGTTAACTTGTTGATTTTCTGCTTAGATGATCTGTCCATTGCTGTAAGTGGAGTGTTAAAGTCCCATACTATTATTGCATTATCATAAATGAGTTTCTTTGTGTTTGTTATTAATTCAGTTATATATTTGGGTGCTCCCATGTTGGGAGCATAAGTATTTACAATTGTTAGATCTTCTTGATGGATACACCTCTTAATTATGATGTAATGCCCTTCTTCATCTCTTGTTACAGTCTTTGTTTTAAAATCTAGTTGTCTGATATAAGTATGGCTGCTCTGGCTTTCTTTTGACACCCATTAGCATGACAGATGGTTCTCTATCCCCTCACTTTCAATCTGCAGGTGTCTTTAGGTCTAAAATGAGTCTCTTGTAGGCAGCATATAGATGGATCTTGTTTTTTTTTAATCCATTCTGACACCCTGTGTCTTTTGATTGGAGCATTTAGTCTATTTACATTCTGAGTCATTATCGAGAGATCTGAATTTAGTGCCATTCTGTTACCTGTAGTTTTGGTGTTTCTGGTGATGTTCTCTGGTCCTTTTCAGACTTTGTTGCTTTTTGTCTTTTTTTCTACACTCAGAGCACCACCCCCCTTAAAATTTCTTGCAGGGTTATTTTAGTGGTCACGAACTCCTTTAGTTTTTGTTTGTCCAGAAAACTTTATATTTCTCCTATTTTGAATGACAGACTTAATGGATAAAGAATTCTTGGCTGTGTATTTTTCCCATTCAACCCATTGAATATTTCCTTCCATTACTTCCTGGCCTGCCAAGTTTCTGTAAACAGATCTGCTGCAAACCTGATCTGTTTTCCCTTGTAGGTTAAGGACCTTCTTTACCTTGCTGCTTTCAGGATTCTTTCCTTATCTGTGTATTTTGTGAATTTGACTATGATATGGCTTGGCAATGGCCCACTTTTGTTGAGTTTAGTGAGAGTTTTCTGTGCAGCTTGGATTTTGATGTCTGTGTCCTTCCCTAGATCAGGGATGTTTTCAGCTATAAATTGTTCAAATAAACTTCTGTCCCATTTTCTCCCTCTTCATCTTCTGGGATTCCTATGATATAAATGTTATTACATTTTACTAAGTCACTGAGTCCTCTAAGTCTACCTTCATGGTCCATTACCTTTCTTTCCCTCTTCAGCTTCATTATTTTCCATAATTTTATCTTCTATATCACTGATTTGCTCCTCTGTTTCATCCATGCTTGTTTTTATGGCCTCCATTTGTATTTGCATCTCAGTTATAGTATTTTTAATTGCAGGTTAACTAGACTTTTGTTTTTTTATTGCTGTAGTAAGGGTTTCTCTAGTGTCTTCTATACTGTTTTCAAGCCCAGCTCATATCCTTATAACCTTTGTTTTAAATTCTAGTCCAGACATCTGACTTAAATCTGTATTGATTAAATCCCTGGTTATGAGTTCTACCCCATGTTCTTTCTTTTGGGGTAAACTCCTCCATCTTGTCATTTTGTCCAGAAAAGAAAAGAAGAAAGAAAAAAGAATAACAAGAACAACAAAACAAAAACAAACAAAAATAAACACACAAAAAACAAAAAGTAAAAACAAACAAAACAAAAACTTGAAACAAGAAAACAACCAAAAATCCCTACATCCTGGGTCTGCTTATTAAAAAAGAAAAATCTTTATCCCAAAATGAAAAAATAATAAAATAAAAGCATATATATGAAAAGTATATATATATATATAAAATTATATATATATGAAAAGTATATATATATATAATTTTTAAAAATGAACAAGAAATAAAAAATCAGAAAATATAAGAAAATAAATGAAGAAATAGTTAAAAGAAATAAGAAAAGTAAAAAGGAATCTCGAGACTGTTTCCCATAGAGCAAAAGCTTTGCATCACTCTATGATCAATAAACTTGGTATGAGCTAGTTATTTGTGCTGGTCTTCTGAGGTAGGGCCTGCTGTGCTGGTTCTCAGGCTGACTTGTTTCAGTGGAAATGTTATCCATTGATGCACGGGGGCAGGGTTTGGTGTACATGGCTTTAGTCCACTAGGTAGCACCATTTTGTTCTCTGAAGGTTTTCAGCATTGATGGGCAGGATGGAAATGGCTGTGCCCTACTCTTTAGCCTCAGAGCTGAAAGTTCATGCCCCCTACTCTTCAGTGAGTCCTCACAGAAAAGCAATCAATCACCCTGTTTCCCTAGTTTCCTCTGAATCCTGCATTCACTCCGCCCATGTCTGAGCCTTTTTATATTAGGCACTGACAGTTTCAAAACTCCCAATTTCATGGAAGCTCCTGGAATGCACTCACACTGTTCTTCCCAGAGAGGGTCTCGGCATGCTTGCTGGCCCATCCCAGGAAAGTGGTTGCAGGACCACGGAGAAATTTGCAGTTTATAGCAGAAAGCCAGCACCAAGACCTGCGGCTCTCTGCTGGCTTCCTGGCTCTTATGCCTGGGAACAGCATAGCACCTTTCTGCCACCCATTCTTCCTGCAACCCAGGGAATCAGGGTGGTCTGTGTTTGCTTTTAATTCATAAAAGTCCTGTTTAGCCCCAAGACTTCACCCAGTCTTGAAGGAGTGGTCTTGTGTAAGAGCATTCCCTATGTAGAACAGATGTGTCTCATTGCTTTGGTAGGTTGGCTGGAGCTATAGCAGGTGAGCCAGGGTATCCTGGGACTAAACACCCCAAGGCCATCTTGATGAGATGGCTGGAGCTGGAATGGTTTCAGGCTTAGGGGGTCCTGGATTATACTACACTGATGCCACCTTGGCAGGACAACTGGAGCTAGAGCTGGGTGGTGGCAGGGATCCCAAGGTATAACACACTAGGGCCACCTTGACAGTGAAGCTAGATTGGGCATAGGACAGGGAGTGTCCCAGACTGCACTATGCTAGTAGTGCCTTGGAAATATGGGGAACTGGAGTGGGCATGGGATGTGGGGGGACCCATGGAGTACAATGCTTGGGCTGCCTTGGCAGACTGGATTGGGTACAGACTTGGGGGTGTTGAAAGTATATCACCCCAGAGTCACTTTGGGAGGACAGCTGGGGCTAAAGAGGACAGGGCCCAAAGGTGTCCTGGAGCATTCTGTGCCACAGTGGCCTTGGTGGGATGACTATGTTGTGTTCAGGCCAGGAGTTCCCAGCCCCATGCCGTTGTTGCGTTCACTTACTTTGGGTGGGGAAGCTGGAGCTGGTGTGGGCCAGGACTCTGGGGTAGGCTGGGGCAGTCCTAGAAGGCTGGCTAGTGTGCCTAGACCCTGCTTCCCTCACACCATCAAGGTGGAGTTCGAAAGTAAAAAATAGAGCTTGCTAGCACCTCCAGTGCTGGAGAAAGTTCCAACAGTTCCCCCACCAACTTGATGAATGTTCTAGATTTAGTAAATGGTGTTTCCTCACTTATAATCTAGTTTCTTTTTAAACTGATTTTTTTTTTTCACTGAGCCCCAGGGCAGGTGAGTCTGCATGCAAGCGCCTCAGTGGCATGCTTCCCAGTGCAGGTTGCTATGTTGGAATCAGGTTTCTTGTTCTCATGTCTTCATCTCTCCTGCCCTTCTCCATGCAGTTCTTCTATCATTTATTGTGCAGAAAGTATACAGTCAGCCCGCCATTCCTTTTGAGAAGGAATTGCTCTATTTAGGTATAGTTGGTGTGTCTGTGGGAGGAGAAGAGTTCAGGGTTTTCCTATATTGCCTTCTTGGACTGCCTCTCTAAGCCATCTTAAGAAACAAAAACACATTTTATAAGAAGACTTGCTGCTAAATATGTACTTTATTTTACAATAAATATAAAAAACAAATATCATCATGGTAAATTTTATGCAATTATTTCATTTATTTTGCAGCAAAATGTTATGAGAAGGAAACAGAATCAAACCTACCAAACAAAAATCCAAATCTTTAACAAGTTTTTCTTTCCTTTCAATGATGACGAAGAATTAACTTATTTATAAAATCAGTAAATGCCACGGATTTTTCAGGTACTCTGCTAAGGACTGGGAATTTACCAGGAACGAAACCTATACCCCTGCTGTCCTAAAGCTACATCCCAATAGAAGAAACAGGGATTAAATATATGCTCATACAAATAAGATATAATTAAAATTCTGTTGACAGTTCTATGAGTAAACACAGAAAACTACCAAATCATTTCATACCTGACCCTGAATGGGGTGAAAGTTAGACAAGATTCCCTGGGAAAGTGATATTTCACTAAGGATTGAAAGAACATATAGGATTAACTCAGGCGAATTATTTTTGAGGGAGGAATAGAGAGCAGTCAGATAGCCTATGCATAGCATTTAAATCATGAAATGTCATGTCCTATGGAAGTATACTTTCTGAGCCACTCTCCAACATTAAACTTAAGGGTGAATCAATTTACCTTATTGACATTTTCTACCATTGATTTTAATGTGTGTGTTATCTCTGTGAAGGCAAGTCACAACTGAACCCTGATATGGAAAAAGTGTCTCGAAGTATTTCCAGTTAAAACAGTATTTATCCATGAAGCAGAGAAACATTCAAGGTCACTTTCCTTTCTTGACTACTATATATAAAATTGCACCTCATGCTCAATTTCTGAAACTTTTATCTCTCTTTTTTGCTCATTTTCATCCTTATCAGGTACCACTATATATTATACTTCATCTTACTTCTGCATTTTTCATCAGAATGTAAACTCCATGATTGTAGAGATGATATCAGGTTTGTTAGCACCTAAAACTGACCAAACTATAGTGCTCAACAACCTATTGACTGAATGAATGAATAAATGAGTGTATTTACCACTTTGGAATCTATGAAGAGTAGGCAAGTAATGCCATGACATGATTTAAAAGTATAATGGAAAGTCAGTCCTAATATATTTTCCCTATTCAGCTGTTCTTCCTAAAATTTCAGAAGTAGAATATACTTTAGTGTATTGAAAATAATTATTAGGATAAGTGTTATACATAGTAGTTCTATACTGAAGTAGGAAGAATGAATAAGGGAGAAGGAACTGGTTTAAGTATCAATTTGACGTTATAGTAGAGGTAGTTTGGAGACATAACAAGTAGTATGATGACTAGAAAATCACAGATCTGTACGCTGAACAGAAAGCAGATGTTGTATAATTGCAGCTGATTTAGCATGATAACAGTGATGCCTTGTGTTTGTCCCTCAGTTGGACACAGCTGTTTTGCCTGCTGGACAGAACAGTCACAGGAATATTATTGCATATGAATTTCATTCTTTATTAAAGAACATAGATGTGGATAAATTAGAGGCATTAACAGAAAAGACCATATTAACATAATTTATGTTTGACCTAAACTTAGTATCCTTTCTACTCACATTCACCCTCCACTCCTGCCCAGGTGGCATATTAAAGAAGAAAATAAAAAATAACTGAAGCTCACATCCTAGTGAAATTATGTGAAGGATCAACAAAAGTGATGAAATAAAATATAAACACATTTCAAAAGTGAAGAATTATTATGATGGGACTTTTTGTTTAGGAAGAGCTGGGGTTTGGATCTATTGGAAGAAGATAGATAATCCTTTTCCAGCAATCAACTAACTGGATATGACCTGACAGAGTTAGGAACGTCCATAAACCCAACATACTCACTTGCATACACAAATATATATAAGGAGGAGAAAGAAACCTAAGGAAAAAGTTTTTTTGTTTTTTTGTTTTTTGTTTTTTTGTTTTTTTTTTTTAAGCTTTTCTTCATTTATTTGAGAGACAGAGTGCACAAGTAGGGGGAATGGCTGAGGGAGAGGGAGAGGCAGACTCCCACCAAGCAGGGAAACTTGATGTGGGCCTTGGCCTATAAGCCTCTTTAAAGATTAAATGTATAAAACCATATTGCATGGGATAGTAGTGGTCCCTGCATTAAAAAACAAAAACAAAAAACACCTTAATAACCAGAGAAAACAACTGGTTCCAGTACAACACATGATGGATGTAGAACCAATACTGAATTAGTCTCTGAGATGCCATGTATCCTTTAAAAAAAAATCTTATTAAACCTTTCATTTAGATTAGTTATAAATTTACAAAAAAATCACAAAGACATTACAGACTTTTCGTGTCCTCTGCACAGTTTTTCCTATTGTTAACATTGTAATATAGTACATTTGTCAAATTAATGAACTACTCGACACATTGTCATTGGCTAAAATCCAATCTTGATTTGAATTTTTAGGTTCTACCTAATGTCCTTTTATTGTTCTAGAATCTCATCCAGCATGCCATGTTATACACTTGTTTCCTTCATTAGAATGTAAACTCCATGATTATAGGAATATTATTAGGTTTGTTCCTGCTATAATCTTACCATCTAAAACCAACCAGACCATTGTGCTCAATAAGCTATTGACTGATTGAATGAACCGAATAAATAAATGTACTTCTCACTTTATGGCATGTATCTACCACTGGTATAATATTTTGTAGAATGTTCTCCAATTATGATTTGTCTGATGTTTTGCTCGTGGTTAGACTGTAGTTATGGCTTTTTGGAAGGGATACTAGAGAAGCAAAGTTCCATTCTCATCAGATAAAGGGCATATATGCTATTACCATGCCTTATCACTGATGCTATTAATCTTGGACATCTGGCTAAGGTAGTGTTTGTCAGGTGTCTCTACTATAAAGTTTCTTTCCCTCCTCTTTTCCATATGGTAATCATTAGAAAGCAACATGTGCATAGTCTAAAATCAAGGGATGGGAGTAATGCCGCACCTCCTTGAGGAGTATCTACATCAATGATTTGGTATTTTCTGTGCTAGAGATTTGTCTATTCTCCTCATTCATTTATTTACCCAGTAATGGATTTATAACAATATGGATTCATGGATATTTTGTTTTGAATCATTATCCAATATTACATCATTTCTTTGATTTCCCAAATTGTTTCAGAATAGAGTATTGGGAGCTCCTTCTGGTGGATCCTGCATTCATTTGATACAACTGGAAAATTTTTCTTTTTGAGATCTTCCTTACAGTTCTAGAATCCAGTTTTTCCAAGGGGCCCTGCTGCCATTTAGTGAAAAATGATATTAAAATCAAGACCTGGGCATTGTGTGTGCTTATCGCTACCAGAGCATTACTTTTCCAGGCCTTCTCAGAGAACATAGCTAGGAAATATGTGTGAATAGAACCCATGTGTACACAAAAATGTGTTGATACATCTACTATCTTAAATTAAACTGTGCTCATATTGATATATTCAGCTCTAATCTAGTGCCATATGGTTCATTCTAACCTTTGCTCTTTGTGTATATGTAACTTCCCACTTCAGAAGGGAGAAACTTTGTTTCCCCCGTCCACCATTTGTTTACTTATTTATTTATTCCCAATATGTTAGCATAGAAGTTTCAAAAATGTTAACCTGTACTCCCAAGGGAAGCAACTTATAAAATAGAATGTAGAATGTATGTACACTTCCTTTAGTCTGTATGTAGTCTAGCAGTTTCTATCCATTGCCAAGTTTACTTGGATCATTACCTTTTCCCTCAACTTCTTTAGTGAAGTTATATATAAATATATATATATATATATATATATATATATATATATATATATATTTACAATCTTTTGTCATTGTCTGCATTCCATTCTGGAATTTTCCAATCTCCTCATTTACTGTTTTTTAACTTGCATACCTTGAGTTTAATTATTTGTACTTTGAGGTCTATAGATTTTGGAAAATTCATACTGTTATATATCCATTACTATAGTAGCATACCTCATAGTTTTGCCACCCTAAAATGTTCCCTGTGCTTCACCTGTTCAGTCCTCTGCCTGAGCTCACACACTCCTGAAAACTACTGATTTTTTCTATTTAAATCTTTTCCAGAACGTCATAAGATGGAATTATATATTGCATCACCTCTTCAGGCTGGCTTCTTTCACTTAGAAGTATGTATTTAAGATACACCTGTGTCTTTTATGGCTTCAGCTCATTTCTTTTTATTGATAAATAGTACTCTGCTGTATGGACATACCACATTTTTTTTTGTTTTTAATCATTCACCTATTGAAGAACTTCTTGGATGCTTCCAGGAGTAGGAAAAATCCATTATAACATTCTCATATTGGTTTTTATATAGACATAGGTTTTTAAGTCAGTTGGGTAAATATTTGTTTTTAGTTTCTTTCTTGTAATGTCTTTATCTGACTTTGGTACCAGAATAATGCTTGTCATGTAAAATGACTTGGGAAGTTTTCTTTTTTCTATTTTCTGAAAGAGATTATATAGAATTGGTATTTTGTCTGTCTTAAATGCTTCATAGAATTCACAAGTGAAACAATCTTGTCTGATGTTTTCTTTTTGGGAATGTTAAAGTCTATTAATTCATTTTATTTAATACGTATAGGGCTATCCAGGTTATCTATTTCTCCTTCGGTGAGTTTTGATAGATTATGTCTTTTAAGTAATTGGTTCATTTCATGAAAATTTTCATATTTGTAGAGAAAAGTTGTTCATAGTATCCCCTTAGTACCTTTTTAATGCTCATGAGATGAGTAGCATTACCTCCTGTTTTATTCCCAAGCTTGGCTAGGGATTTATCAGTTTTGTCTAATTTTTATTTTTTACTTTTTTCTACTAGTGTACATTTAATTTTATACTTTTTATATAGTTTCCTAAAATGAAAGTTTAGGTTATTGATTTTTATATCTTCTAACATATATATTTATGAATATATCTAATCACTGCCTTCACTGGATCTCAAATTTTTGATAAATTATATTTTTATTTTATGTAATTCAACAATTTCAAATTATCTTTAATTTCTTTCTTTTTGATTTGTGGTTTATTTTATAGTGTTCTGTTCAATTTCCAAAAATTTAGGAAAATTTTAACTATTTTTGTTAATGATTTCTTCTTGAATTCTATTGTGGTCTGGTAGTGTATTTTGTATATCTATACTTCCACATCAGTTAAGGTGTGATTAATGGCACTGGATATGCTCTATTTGGTTAATGCTCCATATGAGCTTTAGAAGAATGTGTATTCTACTGTTGTTGGATGGAGTATTCTATAAATGTCAACTAGATAAAGTTGATTGATAATACTACTTAGATCATCTCTATTCTTATCCTTAACCTACATAATCAATCAATTACTGACAGGATGTTAAGGATTAACTGTAATACTGGATTTATCTATTTCTCCTTTTAGTTCCATCAGTTTTGCCTCGTGTACTTTGCACGCTGTTGTTAGATATATAAACATTTAGTATTATTTTGACTTTTTCAGTAATTGACCTTTTTAAAAAATTATGTAATGTCCTACTTTATCCCTGATAATATTTTTCACTCTGAATGAAGTCTCCTTTGTCGAAATTGATATAGCTATTCCAACTCTTTTTCACTATCCCTTCACTTTACTTGAGTCTTTATATTTTACTTTTTTCTTAAGATTTTATTTATTTATTTTACAGAAAGAGAGAGAGAGCAAGAGAGCACAAGAAGGGGGAGCTGCAGAGGGAGAGGGAGAATCAGGCTCCCCTCTGAGCAGGGAGCCTGGTGCAGGCTCCCTGGGACCATGATCTGAGCCAAAGGCAGATGCTTAACTGACTGAGCTACCCAGGCATCCCTTTATATTTTACTTTTGAAAGATAATTTCAGAGGATTTGAATTTTAGGTTAGCAGGGTTTTTCCTTCTTTTTTTCCCCCCAGTATGTAAAGAATTCACTTAACTTCCTTCTTGAATGGATTTTTTCTGACAAGAACCCTGCTATAATTCATGCCCTTATTCTTGTATTGGTAAAATAACTTCTCCACTGGCTTCCTTTAAGATTTTCAATTTGTCTTTTGCTTACTGAAGTTTATATATGATTTACCTGTGTGTGTATGTGTGTGTGTGTGTCCTAAATCCACTTGGTTTTTTCTGATCTTCCTGGATCTGTAATTTGGTGTCATTAATTTTAAGCAGAATATTAGTGACCCCAGGAGATTTTTCAAGCAGTCTTACAGTCTCTGTGTTTTACTGATTTCTTTAGACTTTATATATGATGTGCTTGTATTGACATATTTAAATTTTATCACTTCTGTGTTTTTTTTATATTTTGAGTTTTTCTTAATATTTTCCCAACTTTTCTGCAATTGTTTTCATTTTTTTTCTTTGAGTTTCGGTTTTGGAAGTTTTTACTGACTACATGTTGACTAATTCATGTCTAGCTTTTTATTTTGATTCTTTCTTATAGTTTCCATTTCTCTGCTAACATCATCCATTTTATATTGCATATATTCTACTTTTTCCATTATAGCCCTTACCATATTACTCATGATTATTTTGAATTCCTTGTTATAATTCCAACATCTGTGTCATATTGGAATCTGGTTCTGATACTTGCTTTATGTCTTTGAATTTGTGTATGTGTGTGCTCGTGTGTGTGTATTTTCTTGAAAGTCAAAGGGTATATTGGGAAATAGGTATGGAAGCAAATAGGACTCCAATGAGCTGATTTACATCCATCTGGATATGAGTTGGACTCTGTTTAATGTTTATTATAATTATAGATACAAGAGCCTTCCAACTGCTTTAGCATCCTTGTTTTTGTTCTCCTTCTTGGCTTTCTTGCTTTCCTTTATACTGTTGTTCAAAGAAATTCCATGTCATGCAGCTCTGTCAGCTGTAATCCATTGTTATAATACTGGAGGCTTATTGGTGTGGTGGGGTGATTTCTATAACTGGATTCTTTGTCTTCTAGTGAGACTGTGTCTTACAGGTGTGTCCTTTACAAGTATTTTCCTCTCTCCTTTAGAATAAATTTTATCCCCTCCTATCCTCTAGTTATTTTTCTGGCTGCAGTAATCTCAATCTATTTCCTTGAAGCCTTGTCCTCTGTTGACTATTTGTTTTCCATAGGTAATACAAGACTAGAGCATCCAGAAGTAGGGCAGAATTCCCTTCTCCCGCTAAGGAAAGGTTTCACAATTGTTCTCTGTTATATTTCTTGCCATAGAGATTAAGTCTTTGTTAGAAGAGTCTAGGCTTTTGCTATTTTAGGGCCAGGGCCAAGAGGAGATCTTTTTCAGATCTTTACAAGGAGAACCTCTTCAAGTTCCTGAAGACAGAGTATGGAGGCCTGCCAATCACTGTATCCCTTCTGGAAGTTTCTCACTCTCATGATATTCTGTACTCAGCTTCCAGTAATTCAACATTAGCATTTAAGTGTTCTACCACTTTATGGTTGCCAGTGACTTCTGGTCCTGGTAAGCAATTCTTAGAAGCTATATATCTGCATAATCCCTAGTCTCTCCAAATTTTAGAATGGCAATTTGTCCTGCTATCTCAGTTTTCTGATGGGTCCAAGAGAAGGTTTGGATTTTCAGTTTGTACAGCATTTTTTTTTTTTTTGATGTAGGAGAGGAGTGAGGAGTTCTATGCTCTCTATATGTTGAAGCTAAAACTGAAGTTCCTCATTCTGGGGAGAATACATATATGAGTATGAGCCGACAAGATCTTTGTCACTGAAGAACTGTAATCTGGCTTTTATGAATCACTGGAGAAGGTGTTGCAACAAGGAGGATGAGCAAATAGAACAGGGAAGCCTCAGGAGTGACCATGATCCAGGCACTGAGCCTAGTCAACTGGATATAGTAATGCTATGGGAGGCTTAGAAATCAGAAGGCAGAACTGTCTGGTCTCAGAAGTCCAGAAGGAAATACTGAAAAACTCAATGAGAAGAAGTAGAGTGTAGTACCTAAAAATTCAGGTTAAAACTCAACAATAATTTTTAAAAGTTGAAAAAAATATGCAAATTTAAATTGCTCCATCGCTAAAAAATTTCCCTTAAATATATACCATTTGGAGGCAGGTCAGTATGAACTTTTTTTTTTATTTCATAGGATAATGCATAATGCTAAAGATAACAGTGTTTTGTTTATTAAAAGTATTAACTTTATGGTGTATATTTTACATACAAACCTCTAGAATTTTCTAAGTTTATTTATAGCAGATTTAAATTAAATATCAAAATGAATTAATGCAAGAGTGTTGAATCTCACATAAGTTAAAGACTTCACATGTTAACATCTTTAGGTCTTTAAATTTGCCTGTGTAGGAGACTTCTTATAGTTCTATAAATTGTCCAATTATCTTCATTAAAAATACAAGATATTTGAAACCATACTTCACTTACATTCTACTTATCTAATTCTTTCACCAGATTTGTTCTGGTTTAAATCGCTCTAAGCTAAATAGTCACTTATATTGAGTTGAAAGAAGTGTTATGGAAGCAAGTCAGTTTTAATAAATCTTCTGGAAGAATGTACTTTGACAATCCTTTTGAAACTTGACTTGTTTAATTTTCAAACAAAAGCAATTTTAAATGACTGGGAAATAATAAAAAAATGGCCAAAGTTAATAAGAAAGTATGACTAGAAATATAAGTAGATATGTATTATATATTATATTCCAACAGAATGTAAAAGAACAAAAATGCTTAATCAAGATTAATCTGATAAAAAGAATATCAGATTTTAAAAATATTTTAGGACTGTCCTTTGAATCCCATTTCTACCAAATAATTTCATAGAATCACACAAAGTTTTGTAGAGAAAATATAACTTGATGGTAACATATGTTTTGTATCTGCCCTCCACCAATCTTTTGTTATAGGCAAATTGCTTTTGCATTATTTCCTAATTAATATTTATCATAGCAATCTTAATTGAAATACCTCCTACCTTCTTTTATTCAGGTCAAATTTCACCATTCCGTTGAGATCAACATAATTGCCATTTTTCTATAAAACTCTGCAATGGTCTTATAGTAGATATTGCTTACTCTTTTCAACTATATAACCCACAGAATAGGCTACATTTTAATGATATCTTGTTTGCATACTCATAGTATGTTCCTCAAATAGGAGTCCTTCAAAGATTAAGATTTGCTGTATATCTAGGGCTCATATATACCTCTCTGTATATACTCAATAAAGACTTGTTGCTACTGGAGTTTCAACTGTCATCACAGAAAGGGCAATTTATGTTTTTTTGTTGTTTTCTTTTTATAAATTGTCTTCCTTTGGATTATGGCAGTCATAATTTTAGAGCTCATATTTTATAGAGATATAAAATAAATGAGTTCAGCCATGGAGCTTCCATTATGGAAGAAATAGAAACTTTTAGATTGGAGAAACAACCACACGAAATAATAATTTATCCAGCTATGAATGCAAACAAACTGTATTTGGCACTCTTTTGATTTCCATTCCACTCCTGATTTTAGTTTCACATTAGCATTATTGTGATAAGTTTTTATTTATTCTTTCTTTTAACATATCCAGAAATAAGGTCTTAGGAATTACAGTAACAGTTAAGAATTAATATAATCTTCATTTAATAAAAATAACAATAAATGATCTTCAATTTCTGTTTTGTTTTGAATTAAGTCTGAGCTTCTTCCTCCTTTACCTTTCATCAGGATATATATCATCTTTTGCTAGTTCTTATCATTTGAGAAATCAGGAAAATATTTTCAAATCAATCAAAGATTGGAGAGAAAGCTTTTCTCAGACTTTTGTATAGGGTTTTCAATGAATGTGCATATATCATATCTTTATCCATGGGAAAAATTATATATAGCAGTGAGATCATTCCATTATTATCACCCTAAGTTTTTAGAATAAACCTAAAAGTTCTGAATTTATGAAAGAGCATTTTATTCATGAGCCTCAAAAACCCTAAGTCTATATGTAAAGTAGAAAGTAACCTGAATAAACAGAAAAAGTTGAACTCTCACCCAGCCTGTCCAGTCTACTGTTTTAAATACATCCTTTACTTATGGGCCATGTTCACATAGTGGAATGTGTTTTCATTGGACATTGATTACTATTATTGTGGGGCTAGTTTGGATCAAATCTCACTTCCCACAAACCATTTCCTATCAGAGTTAATGGGTTTGCAGCTCATTTATAATGATCATATTGGCAGGGATTTAGCTGATGTTTTCAAATACTCAGTAGGAGAGGTTTTTCCACTCTCCTGAGTGCCTCTCAACTGCAGGTAAAGAATGTTACAGCTGGATGAGAGAGCTAATTAGAGCCAATTATAGCCTGAGTGACCAGCAGTGGCATTAAAACGTCTGGCAGAATCTACCTTGTCCTTACAACACAGAGGTTTTTGAGTCTCTACAAATACCTGTCTTGGAACATTAAACATTTTATAGAATTGCAGGTAATAAGCACTTAAATTTAATAATCAAAAGAGGCATTACCAAATAAATCCTGAAAGTAGGACTTCACTAGACATGATTTTACACTGACTGCTAAAGGCATCTCAAAATTAATAGTAAACTTCAGATACTTAATGAGAAGCATCAAGGTTCTACAACCAATTTGGACTTAATAATCCAGTGACCTGAATTTAATTCAACTTATATACTCATATTTTCTCATATGAAGTACATTGGTCAGCATTTTGGAAGAGCTATTACCAGACTATCTTCATTTTTATTTTTATTTTATTTTATTTTATTTACTCACTTATCCAATAGAAGACAGTGAGTGAGTTTGTGTCCACCATCTCCTTTCCTACCTACGCTATTCCTAAGGCTGTAGGATCTCATCTGGCCCTTAAAATGCTGGGAAGAATTTGTATAGGCAGAATCAGGGTTATAGAATTATTCTATCTTTGCCATCCTTTATAGCTTTTGACAAACAAAATGAGGAACAGAGAGAAACAGAATATTTAGCACTAAATCTTATAGTTTTAGAAGAGACATTAAAGAAGCGTATCATTTTCAAAATGCAGTTGTAAAAATTTATAATTTTTATCTAATCTACCTATCTCTTCAATATCTATCCACCTATCATGAATATAGATATTTATCTGAGAATGTATAGTACCATGTTCTAAAACATCCAAGTGTTCCAAACAATACTTAGAAGTAAATATAGTGAGTTATTTTTTGAAATATTTTTAAAAGGGTGAAAGATTGAAAATATCATAAATGAGAAATATATAAAACATTTTATTTTTATGCTTGAAAGGTAAATGTTAGATGTAGAAAATTATGTGAGTAGTTTCTACTGCTCAGTTTTTAATTCAATATACAAGACCAACATTTATTATAATTGTGTATATTTATAATGCACTGTTATCTAAAATTCATAGCTACAGTGTGTAGCCATAATTTATAAGGGAGTAATCAATAATTTCTGATAGGCTGAACACAACAAAATCAATTAACATCTTTATAAAAACAAAATTGTTTTTCTGGTATGCATTTCCAAGCAGCTCTAAAAACTACATGATGAAAATGCATTTCATGGAATTGTTTGTCCTTACTTAAATTCAATTCCAGTTATGACCCTGAGAGATGATTAGTAAATTCGACTTTTTAATTAGCATTTTGCATAATTCACTGAAATTATAATGCACTCATGCATTTGATTGTCAAGGTACAGATGTGCTAATATGAAGCTATAATTTTCTCATCTAAATAACTCTTAGTAAAACTTCTAATTTCTTACAATTCTATTGTTTAGGACCTATTACTGTTTATTTTAAAAAATGAGTTCAGAAGTGGATTTTGAAGTCAGTTTGCATTGTTATAGTGGAGTAAGATAGTAGGAACCAAAGGAAACTCACATTATTTAAAAGATTGTTTATTCAATTTTATTGAAAACTACTTGATCACAGTTACCATAACTATTGAATGTAAAAAGTGGCTTTCTATTTCAAATCACTACTAAATTATAGCCAAATAGAAATTATAAAATAGAAAAATAAAGGAAAATTTATTTTTTTTTTGTCTCGTGGCACACGAGTAGCATAGAGCAAAAATCAGAGTTTTCACCACAAGACATTCAGGTGACATCAGTACTAAACCAAAAATATGGACATGTGTTTGATATTTGGTTTCCTATAATGATACCTTGCACTTGAAAAAATATGAAAAACAATCTATTAATATATTTATTAAGCATATTCCTAAGCTTTCCCCAAAGATACATCTGTTTATAGTGAAGTTTACTATTTATCTCTTATAAATAGAAAACTCCTATCAATTGGGCATCTCAGCTTCAACTCTGAATTAAATGAAAAAAAAAATTAAAATATGGAATGCGATTGCTCAAGGGAAATGGCGGGGTGTACCAGGTTTTTATTTAAAAACTCACTATGACTTTGTTTTTCTTTCTGTACACCACTAGGACTGTTAGAGTGAAATAAATGTTTCCAAATGAGGTGAGAGAACTTACAAGCTAGGATTTCTGCCCATTGGTCCTATTTACAATTGAGGTAAACTGCCAGGAATCAAGCACCCACACACATGGATAGTTGCTATGTACTTCGCCAGCATAGATTTTTGTGCTCTTGGTGCTGAGAACATTGGCCAGTAAAACTGTTATTATTGCAAACATGTGTGGCAATGCTGAATGAGGTTTCTAGGGAATGGTGTAGGAGAATGAATATTAGTATTTAGAGCAAATGCTTCCTTAGGACATTATATAAAAAACACTTCCTATATATCCGAATTCTGCTGTGCAGAATTCATATTACATGGATAATAGTATGAAAAGACCTCTGTGTTACTCCTGGCATAGTCTACATGAGTCCCTAGTAGGTAATCCCTCACAGCAATTTTATAGCCTTTGTCTCTAGATGCTCATAAAACAAAGTGAAGCATTGCATTTGTGGCAATGCTGATGAGCTGAGATTGGCTCATGTTGAGTTCCACTGTTGTACTTCTAGGTAGCATTATATTGTGTCTCATGATTCTTTCATGCTAAGATATTATATTTTTTGTCATTTACTTGCAAACAGTTGTATAAAAAATTGAAATCAGAGATGGGTTCGATAACATGTAAATTAACTTAAAATTTGTGAGGATGAAGGTTGCCAGAAATGGCTAAATGTTTGAAAATCATCATATTAGAAATGTTAGTGTGGAATTTTATTTGCAGAAGAACAAATGGTTACTTGCAAATAAGAAAGGAGTTGATAAAATATGTTCCACTAAGGCCTTAAGTGTAAACTTACAATACTAACTTGTTTGTTACATGGGCTTCTGAATTGAATTATTTGTGTAATCTTCAGACACATACTGCTTTTACCTTCCATTCAATGATTTTTATTTTTAATAACAATGTGAAGGTCATGAATCCTTAACAGTAAAAATGATGAAGCTCTTGGAATTACAAATATATTTAAAGGAAAGCTTTCTGGATACCATTCAAATGAGAACATAAAGCTAACCATTTATAAGGCCATTTAGAAATTAAGCCCAACTTTATGGGACCTCATAGTAATCTTTTTCTAATACTAATGCTCCTAGAAAGCTTTCAATTAGGAAGGATGTGTTTTGATTTTAAAGACATGCTGGCACAAAGAATAGTGAAGAGAAAGTAAAACACACTTGTAATATATTGTAATATTGTATGTAAATCATATTCGTAGATATTTCCTTGTTTGGTAACATTATCCATGTTCTCCAACTTTACCATTAACCTGAAGTGTTTGAATCATTTTGGCTGCTTTAGTGTAATATTTCTAAAGAAAATTGAACTTTTTATAGACAAAACCTCACTAATTTAAACATAGCTATAGAGGAAGGTATATATATATCTATTAGATTTCACTGTGGCTGTATGGCAAGCCTTGGTGTGGAAAAATGAATTATGTGGCAGAATCTCAGCTGTGATACTTATGTGAAGTCATGCAAAGCAAAGCCACATTCAGACCAACTAGTGTGTACCATACCTGAATTATGAAGCTAATTTTGTCGTTCTGTTCTTAAATTCACTTTCAGATTTTTTAAATTGAAGAAAAAGTCAATAGTGTGATTCACTTTGTACCTTGTTTTCCTTTCTTTTTTTTTTTTTTTTTTTTTTTTTTTAGTTTTGTAAGAACCCACCAAGCTGTCTTCCAAGGTGGCTGTACTGTTTTGCATTCTCGCCAGCAATGAACGAGAGTTCCTGTGGCTCCACATCCTTGCCAGCATTTGGTGCTGTGAGTGTTTTGGATTTTGTTCATTTTAATAGGTATGTAGTGGTATCTCATTCACGCTTTTCTAATAACATATGATGAGCATCTTTTTATGTGCTTATTTGCCATCTGTATATCTTCTTGGTAAGATATCTATTCAGGTCTTTTTCTTTTTTTTTT
>CM052899.1:130229267-130249883 GCA_028534135.1 Potos flavus | reverse complement strand
AATTTGTGTAAGGTTGAATCTTTTTTTTAAATAAATACTTGGGAGCTTTTAACAGCAAGACCATCTGGTCCTGGAGATTTCTGTGAAGGGAAGATATTTAATCTTAGGTTTATTTTCTTTAATATAAATCATATTACTGATATTTTATACTTCTCTCTGCTTTATTAGAGTTTCTTTCCAAAGTATTTCTGCATTTTAGCTAAACTGTCAATTTTGTTGGCAAAAATCTCTAATAATTAATATCTCTACTGTTTTAATATCTGAAACATTTACATTGATATCCTAATTTTACAACAGATATTAACAATGTTTTCTTATATTTCTTTTTGATCTGCCTACCTATTTATGAATTTTATTGCTTTCCTCCAAGACCCAGCATTGGTGTTGTTCATTTTCTAGTTTATTTCCCATTTAATTGACTTTTGCTATTATCTCTACTATTTTCTTCCGATTACTTTCTTTGCATAGATGTGATTTTTTTTTCAGTTTCTAGGTTATAATAAGGAAATTTTGATTTTACATCTTTTTTGAAGAGCCAATGTGAAATTTGTCCTATGTGCTACTCAGACATTTTGACTTCTTGTTCTCTTTGTGTCTTTTCCTAGCTTAATCCCAATGTTAGAAACACTTTGTATGATTACACTTACATAACAAATTTTGAGAATTTTCTATGTTCATCTGAAAATGTGTATTCTTTTATACAGATTTGTATAACAATACTCTACACATCAGTTACATTATTTGCTGATCATGTATTTAAATTCTTGTGTATTTAAATTATTAGCGGGGTACCTGGGTGGCTCAGTTGGTTAAATGTCTGCTTTTGGCTCTGGTCATGATCCCAGGTGCCTGGGATTGAGCCCCACATCAGGCTCCCTGCTCAGTGGGGAGCCTGCTGCTTCCTCTCCTGCTCCTTCCTCCTGCTTGTGTGCTCTCTCTCTCTGTGTCGAATAAATTAAAGAAATCTTTAAAAAAAAGTAAAAAAAAAATATTAGCAATTTGAGAAAGTTAAAATCTCACATTACAAACATGAACTCTTCAAATCTACCTTTAGCCAATATAGCTCTGTGTATTGTGAAATAAGATTATTTGACAGAGATTTAGATCTTCCTTTTTAAGAACACCTTTATCATGATATTTATCTATAATAGTTATAGCTTTAAAGTGTCTGATTTAGTATTGCCAAATCACCTTCTTTTTGTTTATTGTTTGCATAATACAACTTTTCTTTCCTTACAAGCTTTATTTGGGACCATTTTGCTTCCTATTAAAATATTACCATATGTTAGCCTGTTATACATTTACCTTTTTAAAGCTTGTTCCCTTAGAATTAAAAATAGCATTCCTGATTAATTACAGTCTTATACAAAGATTACTTTTACCACTTCCTTGGTAATGCTGGAGTAGTTAATTTTTCTACTTCCACAGTAGTGGTAGAACCTAAGAAATACTTTAGTACTATGTATTTCCTTCATCTTTGCCTTTTATTATTATATTGCTTAATTCTCTATGTATTTCAAATCTGAAAAATATTTTAATTATTTTGACTGTATAATTTCAATTTAACTATCTTAAAAATGCTAATTCTTTTGCCTTCTCAAAGCTGCTGTTGACACACTCTGAAGAATCTTTCATGTTAGCTATTATAACTTTTCAAATAGAGACTTTTAAAAAAATATCTTATTGATATTTTTTACTTGGTGAAAAACATTCTTATACTTTTCCTTAACTCTTTAGACACAGTTTTCTATATTTCTTTATATATATTTTAAATAATTGATTTAAAATCTTTTTCAACAAAGTCCAACATCTGAGCTTCCTCAGGGACATTTCGTACTGCATGCTTTATGTTTTCTTGTGTATGAGCCATAGTTTCTTATTTCTTTATGTGTCTTATAATTTTTTGTTGGTAACTGTTTGTTTTAAATAATGTGGCAAGTCTAAAAGTCAGAACTGCCCCTTTCCATAGCATTTTATTGTTTCTCTTGGTGGTTGGTTTTTGTTTAGTGACTTCTCTGAACTAATTCTGCAAAGCTGCAGTTTTTGACGTGTGTGGCCCTAAAGTCTCTGCTTAGTTACTAGCTGACTATTCAGCTAGTAAGTAGAGATAGAGATTTCCTTGAAGATCTGAAAACAAGTCTCCCAGTCCTTTCCAAGGAGTTTACTGGGTATTTTGGGGTACACCTTTAACACTCTGCCAGGCTCTTTACAACCCTGCCTTAGTTTTCACTTCCTGCTTGGGGAGACTCAAAGTTAGAGGCAAGTGTTTAGTACCTTCTTGGGTCTTTCCGAAGTATGTACACAACCCTGCTCATAAGTACAGCCCTATTGTTATTCCTAAGAATATGTTAGAACTTTTCAAAGGTCCCTGTGAAACTCTCATTCCCCAGCTTCCTTTCCTAGGCTTTTTTTTTTTTTTTTTTTTTTTCCTAGGCTTTTCGATTAGCTTATTCTTTGCTGTGATTATTACTGACTGCCTCAGGCAATGTTAAACAATTGTCTTTATTTATGACAAATGCCCCATGGGGACAATTCTATTCACTCTGGGAGAGCCTGAGTGAGGTCCAATAAGACTGAGTTTCCCAGTGAGGTCTTTCAGGGAACGATTATGCATCTTAAGGACAACAAATCCCTAGGAATATGATTTTTTCGGGGGGCCCCAAAACTTACTCACCTTTTTATTTTTTTGATATTTTTATTAACACATAGTGTATTATTTGTTTCAGGGGCACAGGTCTGTGATTCGTTAGTCTTACACAATTCACAGCACTCACCATAGCACATACCCTCCCCAATGTCCATCACCCTGCCACCCTATCCCTCCTATACCCCTCCACTCCAGAAACTTTCAGTTTATTTCCTGAGATTAAGAGTTTCTTATTCTTTGTTTCCATCTCTGGTTTTGTCCCATTTCATTTCTTCCTCTCTTCCCCATGATCCTAGGAATATGATTTTAAAGGACCTCCAATCTTTTTTTGCTCCCACCACTGGCTGAAAGGTGTTTGTGTTCACTATAATTGTCTGGCTGCTGGTTTTCAAGTCTGCCATGAAGCTGGAGAGGAGGAGATGGCAGTAGAGCAAGTTAAAATACCATGACTGTCATTGTACTTACTGATATTAAGTCATTGTTCTTAAATACACGCTTCCCAGATTGCTGCAAGCCTTTAATTAATTTCCACGATTCTGAAAAAGTTGATTTTGACACTTTTTGCAAGTGTGCTCAGTGCTTTTATTGAGATTAGTTTTTGAGGTACTTCCTCTACCATTTGTGTTGCCATTCCTACAAGATTTTATTTTTTTGGGGGGCGCCTGGGTGGTTCAGTGGGTTGGGCCTCTGCCTTCAACTTGGGTCATGATCTCAGGGTCCTGGGATTGAGCCCCGCATCGGGCTCTCTGCTCAGCGGGGAGACTGCTTTCCCCTCTCCCTCTGCCTGCCTCTCTGCCTACTTGTGATCTCTCTCTCTCTGTCAAATAAATAAATAAAAATCTTTAAAAATAAAAAAAAGATTTTATTTTTTTAAATATTGAACATGATTTATTCAAGGTAAAATCTCAAATCAGAGAGAAATTAATGTAATCTTCTTTCTGCTAAGTGTTCTGGGTGTTAGGCCATATTATGTGCTGAGTTTTAACTTTTGATTGTTGTTTTAAATTTCCCTTGGGTATTTAATTATAGTTCATATTAGCAGGATAGCCAACTTCACATTCTGTGCCCTATCACATATACCAACTAGATGTTCAGGTTTTTTTTTTTTTTTCTATAGTAAGAACGTTTAACATGAGGTCTACACTTTCTACAAAATTTTTTAGTGTACAATACAGTATTGGTAACTATTGGCACGATGTTGTACAGCAGATCTCTAGAACTTGCTGATCTTGTATAACTAAAACATTATACCTATTGAACAATATCGTCTCACTTCTTCCTCTCACCAGACACCAGCAACCACCATTCTTTTCTCTGCTTCTATGATTTTGGCTATTTTAGATACCTCATATAAATGAAATCATAACATTGATTTTTTTAATGTTAAAGTAGCTTCATATTCCTGAGATAAATCTTAGTTTGTCAGGATATACTACTATTTTTAGATATTGCTGGATATTATATGGTAAAATCTTCTCAAGGAATTTAACAACTGTTTTTGTAAGGAATATTGGTATGTATTTTTCTATCTTAGTAATGTCTTTGGTTTTGATATTGGTGTTATATTGTCTTTATAGAATGACCTGGGATATATCCCCTTACATTTAATATCCAAAAGGGGATTTTGTTGAAGAATTGTTACTGTCTTCCTTAAATTCTTGGTTGAATTCACCTGTGAAACCATCTGGATCTTGAGGTTTCTTTCTGGAAAACTTTTAAGCTACTATTGCATTTTTTAAAACACAAGAGGCTTATTCAGGTTATCTATTTCTTCTGTATCACTTTATATATCATATAAGAACCTTACAATAATTTATTTCCACCTTTCCTTCCAGCTTTTATTCTATCATTATCATATATTTTATTTGTACATATACATAAACCACATACTACATTGTTATTGTTAAATGCTTATTTGTCTTTTAAAGACATTTATGTAATACAAAATATATGTTATGAATAAGTTACAAGAACAAAAGGCACAGCATAGAGAATATAGTCAAAGGTATTTTAATAGGGTTGTATGGTGACAGATGATAGCTACACTTGTGAACATAGTATAACTTACAGAGATACTGAAAATAAAGAAAATTTCCATCACTACAAGGATACTTTGTTTCTCATTTGTAACTACATCCTCCCCTTTTCCATCTGCCAACATTGCTAATGCTTTACAACCACTAATTTGTTCTTTACATTCATAATTTTGTTTTTTCAAAGATCTTATATTAATGGATCATACAGTATGTAATATTTTAGCTGCCTTTTGGCAGTTCCCAGTTGGAGACTTCAGGAGTTCCCTGTCCACAATATATGGGAGGCAATAGGAAACCCAGGGACTGACCCCTCTGTTTCTCTCAAGTCTTGAGGTTCCTATGTAATCCACCTTCTTTCCACCTTTCTTTCTGTGCTTTATTGTCATGTTATGTCTAGAGTGTTTTAGCTGTGAGGAGGAGGACTTAGGAAAAAAAATAGGGCTGTTCCATATTTGCCAAAATGCAACATCTCCTTTATTAAAAAGGATTTAGTGTTCATGAGGTAATCATATTCAAGTTGATTTGCTTCCCCCGAATATCAAATACTAGCTTCCATTATTAGAATACTTTGTAGATCATATAACTATCTTTCAGTCTTGAATCATAAAATTTAAAAGATATAAATATAAGTTTTATTTTCTGTAACTTGCTCTTCATTTTCTAAGTGATTGTTTATTTGCATTTCTTTGTTATCCAAGAAAAACTACTACCTTTTTTAATTAAATCAACAACAGACATATTTTATTATTAATCATAATTCTCTTTATGTAGAAATTTAGTTTACAAGAGTTTTCATATATTTTAATAATAAAATAGAATTCTAACACTTTAATACATTTAATATACATATATTTTGTCTCTCTTGATAGTAATTGTACCTTTGATTTGTCCTCATATTTTCATTGCCATAGAATTAGACAAACTCATTTGGTTTTTCATAACTTTCTAGCAGTAAGGAATGGGATATGTTTTCCAGAATTCAAATGAGGCAACAGTTCAGAATCAGGAGTAAACTATCAGTTGGCAAGAATGAGTAATCAGAATACCACAGGATAGATATTATTCCAGGTAAAGTTCCTGGCCCAACTTTTGCTTTACCATGCACCTTCCAAATTTGAGCAGCTTGGACTACCTCTAAGACTCTATGTTTTTTTTGTGTCTGGTATTAGTATGACTGAAAAAAAAAAGTGAAGGTGCATGCATCAATTGAAATTGTTTCTCTGGCTTTTTTTTTCTCTAACAAGAAGGAGAAAGTCCTCAGAAAAATAGTCAACAGATGGCTGTATCTGCAAGTTTGTTTGTTTTTCTGTCAACAGTCAAAATGACATGGCTAGAGTGCTAACAAGATCAAGGGAAAACATTTCAAATGAAAATAAATGAGTATGTGCCTTGAGAATAGCTAGAACTATTCTGTGTTGGGATGGCACTTCATTCATGCCACCCTAAATCTTTAAAGGCAGACTATGAGAAAGCAATTAGGAAATACTGTTTACTGTTATAATATGTATAACATAACCAATACTATGTATCTTATGTATTATACACTATATATAATATACATTATACCAGGATATATATAATATATATATTACATGTATATTGTGTATATAATAAACAAGTATATGTATATATTTACAATGTATATAAATGTAATATATAATATTATTTCAAAGAAATCTTGGTTTCCTTTGAGTAGTTTTTATTCTCTTTTTTCATGAGATAGATTGTATACATTTTATTCTACTTAGTTTTTTAAGTTAGCTTCATGTACTTTCAAGAAACAAACAATTTCCCAACAGTGCGAATTTTGTATTATATGGTCAATTAGTTTTATTAAAGATGTTTCTAGTATTCTATTTCTTATTGTATGTTATACTTATATAAAACTTAGTCATAGGACTTATACCCTAAAACAAATTAACAAAACTAACAAAAACTATTGTAGATAATGTAGTATGCTGCTCAGACTCTGCTCCCACCTCCCTCAAGATCTAGCGCTCATTCATTTGCTGGTATTGTTGTCAGCTGGATATTCTCAAATGAGACCCTCCAGAATAGCTGTCCCTGAATGGAAGAGAGCCATCTTACCCAGGTCTCCCTTACCAGGGATAGTTGATGTAAAATGGCTGATAAATCAGGTTGTTAAAGCATTGCCCCTGCTTCAATGCAAGCAACTCTGCAAAGCTATCTCAGATCCAGAACTCCTATAGGAACCACTGAGATCTTCCTTTTGACTGCCAAATCTCACATTTTTTTTATTTTTCTTCAGATCATGAGATCTTGAGAGCACAGCACTCCTGAGTACTTCTTATACATGGCTTTACATTTCAGTTCTTTCTCAGTCTTCTCCAGTTCTTTGAAGGTTGAATTCTAGATCCTGGCTGGTCTGCCTAGCAAGGTCAAGGCCCAGATTGGAAGTGGGATCTTAAAATATGGTGTGAAAATATCTGATTTTTGAATTCCTAGATTCCTCTGAACTTCAAGTCTACAGAAATTATCCATCCTTCTATTAAGCTAATGCTTCCCAATAAAGTGAAGAGACATTACAGAGACATATCTCTTAATGACATTAAGAGACATTACGAAGTCTCTACTTTGTAAAACAACATATTCCAAACTTAAAGATCTTCCTTCTTATTTCCAGTGACCACCAGAACAATAACTAAGTCACAACGCATTTGAGCCAGAAATGTCCTGATCTACTAAAAGAGCTATAAGACCTGGTCACTATTTATCAGCTAGAATCAAGATAATATTTATGAAACATAATCTTGAGGTTCTAGGTTAAGGTGATGGGACATAAGATTGGATTATTCTGAATCTGGATGGCATTTTGTCCATATTACATTATGGATAAGGAAAATGGAGAGTATATTTATAAGGGGACACTTTCCTGGTAGAGAATCTGGATGATGTTCTAGTATGGTTCTTGGAAGCTTGAAGAAAGAGATGGCCCATAATAAATCACATAAATGATAGTACCACCTTAACAGATGTTGTATAAAGTAATCAAGATCTAAAGTAGACATGTTAAAATGGTTACATTATGTAATACTGAAAAACTTGATGAATATGTTCTCCAAGAGGATTTCAAGAACACTCATTTCACAAAGGCATGAGGAATGTCTTGATGAGAGGGGCACGAGGATCACTAAGAAGCTGTGTTAGGCATCCTTTGTAGGCCAGGGCTAGAAGGTGCATAGGCTTTCCTTCACTCTGGTTGGTTAAGCTATACTTGATACTGCTAAATTGAACTCCTCTCATCCTGGGTGAGCAACAATTCATCTTAACTGGAATCAATACATATTCCAAGCACAGGGGTTTGGATTTCCTTCCCCCAGGTCTTCTATTAACATTACTATCTAAGGGCTTAGTGTATGTTTGATCCTACAGAACATTGTATCAGACCCAAGGTCTCATTGCATAGGAAAATAAGTGTTGCAATTACCACATAACTATTGTATCCCCTTGTTTTATTGCATGCTATACTGCCAATAAAACTACCAGCATGATAGAAATGCTTTTCGAAGATGTGTTGAGGAACCAGCTTGGAGATATTAACCCACAAGGATTACCTACTGTCCTTAGAGATGTAGTGTACACATACACACACACACAATTATCATTATGTTTGTTGGATCTGTGAGCATAGATGTGGAAATAGGAATGGCTCCACCTACCATCACTTTCTATGACTCATTGTGACACATCAAGCTTTCTATGCCTGCTCCTCTAGTGCCCAGAGTAGGAATAGTTTCCTCAGGACATATAGCTAGAATCCCATTAAACTTCAACTTTAGATATTGTGCGGATATTCTAGATTTATTGTGCTAAGAGACCAGTAGGCAAAGGAGGGGGGTGTATCACCATCGTGGCAGGGTAACTATCATCGTCAAGAGGAGGTGGAGCTGCTTTTAGACAATAGCAGAGGCAAGAATTTGATACCTAAGTGATTCACTTAAGCATGTTTTGGTATTTCCTTGCCCAATTTGGATAGGAAAAGGAAATGATATGGTGACTAAGGGCTAAAACTTCTTAGAAATGAGAATCTGTATAACCTTAACTGACAGGTCACCCAGATGAGCAGAGTTGCTAGCTCAGGATGAGTGGAATCTATATTGAGTAATAGAGGAGGAAATAACATGGATCAGTTGTAGCCTCAAGATCAACCACAGTAGCATACAATTTATTCACAAATTTTATACATCCTCCTGATAAAGAGGCCAACCAGAATCTTAGGTTAGCTCTGTCCAGAACTTATGCCACAAAACAATGTAGATTCAGTGATATAGGGGTAGGATTCACTGGATTACCCTAAAACTTCGGTCCACACTTATTTCAGACCTGAAGCACTCATTTCCCTAGCTGCTGGGGGTGTTGCTGGCTAATAGTTGTCAGCTGAAGTTTTCTTTGGAAATTGCTTATGCTTTAGACAATTGCCTTCCTCACTGTCAAATGTCATCCCCAAGGATGACTCATATCCGATGACTGTCTAATCAGGATATTTGAGGACCTGACTCTCAGACTTTCAAATTGGTATCACTGGCCTTTCTGGGTCTCCTGCTTGCAAAAGATGGGACTTTTATGGGACTTCTTAGTCTCCATAATCATGTGAGCCAAGACCTTATAATAAATACATACAGTAAATCTTTATGTATCTTCTGTTGGTTATGCTTCTCTGTAGAACTAGTATATGAAGATTGACATAAAGAAATTTAAAGCAATATTAAGACATCCCATATACATTGAGCCAACCTTTATCATTAACATTTCATTTAAATGTACGAGGATTCTCCTTTGGACAGTAAGTATGTTTAGCTATTGGGCTTTCAATATCCCTATTTAAGGAAAGATCATGTCATTTTCTTTAGTTTCCAGTGGTAATATTACTCACTGATCTTAAATCAATTTAGAATACTGTGTCATAGATAATGGAGACCAAATTTACAAAAGAGTTTTTCTTGGGGTGCCTGGGTGGCTCAGTCAGTTAAGCATCTGCCTTCAGCTCAGGTCATGATCCTGGGATCAAGTCCTGCATCAGTCTCCGCACTCACTGGGGAACCTGCTTCTTCCTCTTCCTCTGCTGCTCCCCCAGCTTGTGCTCTCTCATGCTCTATCTCTCAAATAAATAAAATCTTTTAAAAAAAAGACTTTTTATTTGTTGTGGTATAAATTATATTTTTATAATGTACAATTTTTAAGTTCGTTGAAAACTTCAAATCTTCCTAGGCTCATGTTAGAATAGTAGTATGGGTGACTGCAATATTTTGTCTCCTAAAAAATGCACCAAACAGTATGAGAAAGGAAAAGATGATGCAAAATATGTGATGCAATGTTTTGTTTTTTGTTTTTGGCTCTTAAGGACGTTTTTTAAATGTAGAAAACTGATATTGGGAACTTTGAAATATAATACAGAATTATTAACTATAGTCACCAAGTTGTATATTACCTTCCCATGATGTATTTATTTTATGGCTGGAAATTTGTATTTCTTTTTTTTTTTTTTTTACTTTATTTATTTGACAGAGAGAGATCACAAGCAGACAGAGAGGCAGGCAGAGAGAGAGGGGGAAGCAGGCTCCCCGCCAAACAGAGAGCCCTGATGCGGGGCTCGATCCCAGGACCCTGAGATCATGACCTGAGCGGAAGGTGGAGACTTTAACCCACTGAGCCACCCAGGCACCCCGAAATTTGCACTTCTTGACCACATCCAGCCCTTTTGCCTACCCCCCACTAATTGCCTCTGGGAACTACCAATCTCTTCTCTGTATCTATGAGCTCAGCTTTCCGTTTTTTGTTTTTGTTTTATTTTTTTCATTTATTTTTTCATTTTTTTCATTTATTTCATTTTTTTTCATTTATAGATTCCACGTATAAGTGAGATTGTGCAATATTTATCTTTCTCTGTCTGACTTATCTTACTTAGCATAATATTCTCAAGTTCCATCCATGTGGTCACAACTAGCAAGATTTCCTTCTTTTTATGGCTGAATAATATTCCATCAATGGACATTTAGGTTGTTTTTATATCTTGACTATTATAAATAATGCTACAATAAACACAAGGATGCATATATCTTTTCAAGTTATTGCTTTTATTTTCTTTACATAAGTACCCAGAAGTAAAATTGCTGAATCATATGGAGTTCTATTTTTAATTTTTTTTGAGGAACCTCCATACTGTTTCCCATAGTGGCTGCAACAATTTACATTCCAACTAACAGTGTACAAGGGTTCCCTTTTCTCTCCACTCTTGCCAACACTTGTTATTTCCTGTCTTTTTTATAATGGCCATTCTAACAGGTGTGAAACGCTATCCCATTGTGTTTTTTATTAGCTTTTCTCTGATTATTAGTGGATGTAGAGCATCTTTTCATGTACCCATTGGCCATCTGAATGTCTTCTTTGGAAATAATGTCTATTCAGTTACTCTGCCCATTTTTAAATTGGATTGTTGTTCTGCTATTAAGTTGTATGAGTTTCTTATATTTTTTGGTTATTACATACTTATCAGATATATGATTTGCAAGTATTTTCTCCCATTTGGTAGGTAAGTTTTTTATTTTATTGATGATTTCCTTTACTGTGAAGGTGCTTTTTAGTTTGATGTAGTAGCACTTGTTTATTTTGGCTTTTGTTGCCTTTGTTTTTGATGTCAAATCAAAAAAAATATCAAGACTGATATAAAGAAACTTACAGTTTATGTTTTCATTAGGAGTTTTATGGTTCAGGTCTTGCATTCAATTTCTTTGATCCATTTTGAGGTAATTGTTGTGTATGGTATAAAATAATCCAGTTTCATTAATTTACATGTAATTGTCCAGGTACCAACAAAATTTATTGAAGGAAATGTCCTTTCCTCATTACAGTTTTCTGGCTCTTTTGTCATAAGTTAATTAACCACACATGTGGGGGGGTTATTTCTGTGATATTTCTTCCATTGATCTGTGTGTCTGTTTTTATACCATTACTATACTATTTTGATTGTTATAGGTTTGTAATATAGTTTGAAGTCAGGAAATGTGATGCCTATGACTTCATTCTTTTTACAGTTGCTTTGGCTGTTCAGAATCTTTTTGATTCCATACAAATTTTGGGATTGTTTTAGTTCTGTGAAAAATGCCCTTAGAATTTTGATTAGGATAACATTAAATATGTCAATTGTTTTGGGTAATATAGACATTTTAACAGTTCTTGCAATCCATGAGCACTGAAACCCTTTTAACTTTTTTGTGTCTTTTGCGATTTCTTTCACTAATAGTATTACTATAGTAGTATTACTAATGGTATTACTAATAGTATCCAGAGTATAGATCTTTTACGTCCTTGGTTGCATTTGTTCCTAGATATTTTATTTTTGATTTTTTAAATTTCTCTTTCTGCTACTCTGTTCTATTCTAGTGAATAGAAACACATTAGATTTCTGTATTTTGATATTGTATCCTCCAACTTTATTGAATATGTTAATTAGTTCTAATTGTTTTTAGTGCAGTCTTCAGAGATTTTTATATATAATAATATTGTCTGCAAATAGTGACAGTTTTACTAATTTGGATGTCTTTATTTCTTTGAAAAACTTATTGTGTTAGCTAGGACTTCCAATATTATATTGAATAAAAGTGGCAATAATTGGCATCCTTCTCTTGTTCCTGATTGTACAGGAAAAGATTTCAGCTTTTCATTGTGAACATGATCTTAGCTGTGGGCTTGTCATATATGGCCTTTAATATATTGAAATACATTTCCTCTAAACCCTCTTTATTACAAATTTTTATCAAAAGTGAGTATTGAATTTTATCACATAATTTGTCCGCATTCATTGAGTTGATGATATGATTTTTATCCTTCAATTTTAATGTGGTGTTTGACATGGTTTAATTTTTGATTGTTAAACTATCCTTGCATCCCTGGAAAATTTCAATTCGATCATGATGTATGATCATTCTAAGTATTGTTGAATTGAATTTGCTGATAATTTGTTGAGGAATTTTTTTTTTTTTTAATCTTTGCTAATCAGGGATACTGGCTTGTAATTTCCTTGTGGAGTACTTGTCTGATTTTGGTATCAGGGAAAGCCTGGCCTTATAAAATGTGTTTGTGTTTCCTCCCCCAATTCTATTTTCTTGAAAGAGGTGAGAAATATTGATATTAGCTCTTCAAATGTTTCGTAGGATTCACCAGCAAAAAACCATCTGATTCTGTACTTTTGTTTGTTGGGAGGTTTTATAAGGAAATTTTAAAAGATCTTAACTACTCTTCTAAATATGATAATAAACTAGAGAATAAGAAATGGAATGTCAGGCAGACTGAAAGAAACATAACTGAACCTAAATAATATGAATTTGTTCTAAGTATTATGGTTTAGTGATTTTCTTTGCCAGTGCCAGGCAACATCAGAGAGAAAGCAAAAGATTATCTGGTTTATTATTATTATTATTTTGTTTTTATATTATTAAAAATAAGAATCAGGAAAAGAGATCATCTTGGATGGAAGATATTTCAAATCCTGGCAAGAGATTAGTTGATATATTCTTTCATAGATTTCCATGTATAAAAAAATTAAATGATAAGCATGTTGTATGGGGGAGGTTGGGTCAAAGGTTTTATAGGTTCTAGTAGGAGGAAGGACAATAATAAGTGAAAGTAAGGAATAGAGGTAAAATAAAAATAGTGGAACACATGGAAAGATGTCAGTGAAGAGCGTTAACACTATCAAAATTTTATGATTAATAAGTGAAGTCAAAATCATGTAGCTTAGTTAAGTATTGATTATAGATAACTAAATTATACAAATGGAATTTCATAGAAGATAAACCTAATAAAATATACACGTTGAGATAGGATTAGAAACTGATAAGTGGATTTGAATTATGAGAAAAGACACAGAAGGCTTATAAACTAAATGGATTGGGGGAGACATGCCTTTTAAATTTCCTGGAAGAGTCTTGATGTAGCCTCACCAACCTCTGCTCTGATAACCATCTGTTTGTTCTCTATAGTTAAGAGTCTGTTTCCTGGTTTGTCTCATTTTTTTTTACTTTGTGAGTTGGTTTTGTTTCTTAGTTCCACATATGAGTGAAAACATACGGTATTTGTTTTTCTCTGACTGACTTATTTCATTTAGCATTATACCTCTCTAGATCAATCCATGTTGTTGCAAATGGCAAGATTTCATTCTTTTTTTTATGTCTGAATAATATTCCATTTGTGTGTGTGTGTGTGTATGTATACATACATACATACATACATGCATACATACCACATCTTCTTTATCAATTGATATATCAATGGACATCTGAGGTGTTTCCATAATTTGGCCATTGTGAATAACGCTGCTATAAACATAGGGGTGCATATATCCCTTCAAATTAGTATTTTTGTTTTCTCTGGGTGAATACCCAAGACGTGAATACTAGGTTGCGAGATAGTTCTATTTTTGTTTTTTTGAGGAACTTCTATACTGTCTTCCACAGTGGCTGCACCAGTTTGCCTTCCCACCAACGGTACAAGAGGATTCCTTTTTCTCTACATCCTGGCCAACACTTGTTTCTTGAGTTTTTGATTCAGACACAAGTGAGGTGAAATCTTATTGTGGTTTTGATTTGCATTTCCCTGATGATGAGTAATGTTGAATATCTTTTCATGTGTCTGTTGGCCATGTGTATGTTTTCTTTGGAGAAATGTCTGTTCATTTTTTCCCACTTTTTAATTGGATTATTTGTGTTTTTTGGTGTTGAGTAATATAAGCACAGTCTGTATTTTGGATAGTAATCCCTTATTAGATTTATCATTTGCAAATATCTTCTCCCATTTAGTAGGGTACCTTTTCATTTTGTTGATGGTTTCCTTTGCTACACAAAAGCTTTTTATTTTGGTGTATTCCCAGCAGTTTATTTATCAATCATTATTTTCCATCATGAATATTTCAGTAAGAAGTCTTAACATTTACTCTACACATAAAGTAGAATACTTAAAACATAATTTGTGATAGATTCGAAGATTAGTCAAAGAAGATACTCCAGTATTGTTTTCCCATGGCTGTCAGATAGTATAAATGTTTTAGGCATATAAGGAGGAACACATTTATAGATTTGAGCAAGAGGCCAGATATAAGATGGCAAAGATTCAGAAGTTGTTTAACCTCCATTCTCCACCTGAAGGTACCCTGAGATTTCCTACAATAGTCTCACTTTCATTCTCTTCATCTTGGCCGACAAGCTTACTCAACCTACAATCTCCCAGGAGGAGAGGAAAGCTGGGTTTGACAATGATTAACTATTTAAAACCTCTATTATGGAAAAAATGGATAAAGGTGTATATTATATATTTTCAGACCGTTGAAAAGATGAGTGAATAAATGAATAAAAAGTAATACAAAGTAAGGATTGTTTTAAAGCAGGGTCTATGGAGGATAAACTAGCATAAGATAGTTAAGTCATCAAAAGAATGGTAAAAAAAATGGAGAACGATCAATAGAAAAAAGTATGTGAATATGTGCACTTTTTCTACTACCAATTCTCCATGGGAAATGTGAAATAATTATTATAAAAGGTATCTAGAGATTATTTCCATTCTTTCTTTGAAATATTAACCAAAAAATTTTTTTTCTCCATGGATTTTATAAGATACTCTTAAACAAAGACACATTAAAGAATACACACACACACACAGACACACACCTGTACAGATGTATGTATATACATTTATGTATGTATATATTTATTCATTTAGTCATATGTGCATGTGTTTAAATGTTTATATGTTCATTTATTTAACTTGCTCTTAGTGTATAATCATGAACAAATATTTGTTAACAAAAAACGTAGGAAATATGATTTATCACATGAAATTTCTTCTGAAAAATTTTAAAAGTATGCTTAAAAGTATATTTTATGCAACCAATGAATTGTTGAAAACCGCATCAAAAATTAATTATATTGGCTAATTGAACATAATAAAAAAATTCGAAAAAAGAAAAAGTGTGTTTTTTATAATGTACTGAAAATAAATTCATATAGCTTATAGAATGACTCAAATGTTCTTAAAGCATATGAAAAACTAAAAGGAAAATATAACTATTTGGATAATATAAATTTTGAAATATTGGAGAATAGATTCATAGTTAGACAAATAGACATATCTTAAGACATATTTGTAAAGAAACATTTTTAATGGTAGATCAGTAAAATAGGGTCATGTAAATATTATTTCAGAGCCACATTTATTTTCCTAATGTTTATCTCTCTTTGCTTCCTCTGGTGTTAGGGACCTTATATAGACTACAAGTGGATGTGGTAAGTCTTTCTTGGCAAAAGAGGAGCAAATCAGAATGCAAATTCTCTGGAGATCCTCTAAGGAAACAAGTCAGGTTTCTTTTGCATGCATATGGAATTATCACCTAGCGAGTAAAAGAGTACAGGAAGAAGAAGGACAAGATCTTGCATGTAATATTTGCTTAAATCTCATTACATAGACTTGGAGATTTCAGTTCTCCCAGTAGAAGCTATTATTCATTTCAAGTTCAATATATTGCTCAAAATTTTAAGATTTTTTGACACTTTTTATTAAAAATCCAGGTGTGCTAGTCGTCATAACTAGATCTTGCAGCATCTAAAAGGCTGTACATTCCTGGGATTCCAAATACTTTTAAAAGAATACAGATGGATCACTTTCTTGGATTTAACATATTTTTAAAATCATTACAAGGAAGAGGGGCTTTATTTCTGTTTTCATAAATTTCATACAATCATATAGTATTATGAGTCATCCGTTTTCTCTGACATATTTAAAAAATATTTTCTAATTTGTCAAATACCTAGAGTGGGTACAGTCTTACCTACCACAAGTCTTATTTCTATGGTACAGATAACCAACATTATATTCACTTATATTGGATGTGAATTCATTTTGTTCACTTTTATGAAGTCTGATTTAGCCTACCCTAATGAACAAATACTGCTTACTAGAACATGTGGGTAAAGGCTGCTTAGAGAAAATCTAGGAATAAAATTATTTAGAAGTACAATTTTCATAATTTGTCAATAATAAATCTGTAGAGCCTAAAAAATATTGTCTCTTAATGGACCACTGAAATGAAAGCAAACTTATTTAGAGCAAATTGGTTTGGAGAGGTTGAGGCCTCAAATTTTAATTGAATGTAAATGGCACATTCAGTATGCAAGGCACCATCATTTGAACAATCTTGAAAAAGATTAAAAGAAGTCTCTCTGTTCAGGAAATAGCACATTAAAAAGCTGTGTATAGCCTAGTTATGTCAGTAAACCATATTATGTGTATGTTAGCAGACCACCTTGGTGGATGGGATGTATTATAATCAGGGTGTTTATCATACATAATTACTGAACAGGAGCTGTATTATATCGCACTGACAAACATGGATCTGTAGTTCCAGATTTATGTCCTTTTAGGTTCCTGAACAGAGGTTGTTATGTATAAACCAGCAGAAACAGATGGACTGTTCTCTAGAGTACAATAGAGCAATGCAGATTTTTGCCGTTTCTTCCAGCAAAACCACAGAAATGTAGATGGCTAGAGAGAGAAATCCCACAACTGACCAAAAAGAACTATTGGTCACACTTAAAATTTAATTGATGTATATCAAACCTGATAAGCAGGATGCTTATGAAAAAAGAAAGGGAGAGGAAGTGAAAGGGAGAGAGAGCATACTTCTTGTTTAAAGACTTGAACAAACTTGTCTGTGTTGAATAAAAATTGAAAGCACAGACTCTAAAGCCACGTTTTAATAGATGTGTAATTTTGGATACATTTGTTTACCTCTGATCCATTTCCTCTTCCAAGAAATAGAGATAATAGGGGAGCCTGGGTGGCTCAGTGGGTTAAAGCCTCTGCCTTCAGCTCAGGTCATGATCTCAGGTCCTGGGATCGAGCCCCGCATCAGGCTCTCTGCTCAGCGGGGAGCCTGCTTCCCCTTCTTTCTCTGCCCGCCTCTCTGCCTATTTGTGATCTCTCTCTCTCTGTCAAATAAGTAAATAAAATCTTAAAAAAAAAAGAAATAGAGATAATAACTGCACTACTTATAGAGTTGCCATAAGGATTAAATGAGATGAGGATGAAATAGCGATCTCTATACAAGTGTTGGCTGTAATTATTATTCTGATTTTATTGATAAGGAAAAGTCTCAGAGATTAAGAACTTTATGCAAAATTTCCCAAATAGTGAGTAATGGAGTAAAAAACAGATAATAAGTGCTTCAATTATTTGTTGCTGCATAACGAATCATCCTAACATTTAGTGACTTATAAACAATGTATAATTTCTCACAATTCTGTTGGTTGACTGAGTGGTTCTGCTGGTCTTATTTGGGCTTACTTTACAACTGCGTTCCCCAAGTGGATCAGCTGGACACTTGACTCAACTAGAATAGTTGCAACGAGAGGGCCTTACTTCCCAATATTTTTATGCATGTTTTTTTCTCAGGACTTCATGTCACAAGCCACCAGTTTGCAAAGGCCTTATTACACTTCTGTTGGTCTTATCTTTACTGATGTCACATTGAGCAAATCATGCCACGTGGAGCTACCCAAGGGTATAGACATCAGAAGATGTGATTTATTGGTGGCTATCATAAAATCGATTATCCACACATATGGATCTGAAAATCCTTCGATTTTTTTATGTGCTCTTTTATTTATTAACTTTAGGTAAGGACATTTGCAAAATATAAAATTATGTACTTTATTAGAATGAAGAACCTCAATGATTTGTGTGTGGGTGTGGGTGTGTGCGTACATATACACAAATGCTTACGTGGGAGTATAGCAGAAAACTCTTGAAATTTACTGACAGTGACCTCAATTTGAAAAATGTATGGTCTTCTAAAAGTTTGTAAAAAATCAAGCAATAATAATAATAAAATTGTTAAAGAAGGAATTTATTCAGCAAACAGGTACATGGATATTGAATCTTACCCATGCCACACTAACCTACTAATTGATAACCTGCTAATTGATGGGTATTTGGTAACAAAAGTATATAAGGTAATGGACATTTGCTATTACACTGAACACTTTACACATATGGAAATGTAATTACCAAATAATGTATATATCTTTGTAAAATGTTCCTGTGATGAATTATATACATCTGTCTCAAGTGAATTCACTTTTTTTTTTTTTTTTTTTGCAATACTCCTTCATTTATACCACATGGTTTCCTTAAACAAAGTTTTTGGTTCTCTTCTCTTTAAAATGCAGATAATAATATTTATAATGCTAATTTCTTTTTTATTTTTAGAATTAGAGATTGTGTACATCAAGAATATGTCATAATACTTAGCCCTTAATAGGCACTAAATAAATCTAGCAATTGCTCCTCTGTTTTGCCTGCTGCTGCTAAGGCTCTTCATCCTCCTCCTCAGTCCCTGGTCTCTCTCCTTTCCTTCCTGTCTTCCTGCCTTCTTGCCTTCCTACCTTCCCATCTTCCTTCATTCTTTCTTTTCTTCTTAAATTTTAATTCTGGTGTCTTTTGCTACGTAACATTTTAAATATTTATTTAGTAATATATAACAATATTTGCCTTTATGGCTTTGGGTTATAATATTCTTAGTACATTTACAGCCATAAACCATGTTTTTATTTAATTCTCCATATTTTCTTCCAATAGTATATAGTTTTTAAAAGTGTGTATATTTTAAATCCACCATAATTTTAAAAGATTGTATTTGAGATGAGAAAGAGCATGAACGGGGTGTGTGGGACACTAAGGGGGATGGGGAGGAACAGGGGGAAGCAGAGAGAGAGGGAGAAGCAGGTTTCCAGCTAAGCAGGGATCCCAACCTGATGTGGGACTTGATCCCAGGACCCCAAGATCATGACCTGAGCCAAAGGCAGATGCTTAACTGACTGAGTCACTTAGGCACCTCATAAATCCACCATATTTTTTATGGCTATGTTTGGGCATATGTTTGGTATAAAGTCAAGCTCTGAATTTTTTATTATATATATGTGTAGCCAATTATCATACAATCACTAATTTAATATCATCTTTGCCATATGCTACATTATCATTTATACATGCTTTCCTATCTAGACCTAATCTGTCCCATTAATGCATTTTTATATCCTTAAACCAAAAGCACACATTTTTAATTACTGTAATGTTACCATACTGTGACATCTGGTAGAGTATATTTATTTTCTCTTACTTGAAGTACTGATTTTTTAAATGTTCTTGGATATCTTCGTGTATTTTATTTTACAGATGAAATTTAAAATCATTTACTACTTCTCTATTGATTTTCTTCTGGAATTTTTCTTACCTTCTAGAATTCTTTAGATAAATGTTGAATTTTCTGACTCCTCAATTTTATGTAACCTTTTTATTATGATTTTTTCTTTTTATACTTTGCTTTATATTTTGAGTCACTTCCTTAATTGTATCTTTTATATCATATATTCAACCTTCATGTATTTGTATTTTATTACATGGTACTCTATTGATGAAAAATATCAGAAGTCTTATTTTAATTATATAAACTTTCTTATTCCTGATTTCTCTTATGTGTAACTGACCGTTCTCTTTCTTCCTTTTCTTTTCTAAATATTTCTTGGGATACTAAATGAAATGTCTTTTTTTAAGGTTTTTTTTTTCTAATTTTGTATGCATTGTATTTATTAGTTATTTTGTTTTTTCATCTTGATCCTTTTCTTTCATGTTCTTTATCTACCATGAATATTTGCTAATTCTTAACTGGTATTGCATATTTATTATGGGAAATGGGTACTCTTTGCATATTTATTATGGGAAATGGGTACTTTTTATTATGGGAAATGGGTATTTATTATGGGAAATGGGTAGTTAATGTTATTATTAATAAAAATGGCTACTACTTATATTGTTCTCGCTATATATAAGGCATTTCATAAATGTTAGCTCATTTAATATTATCAAAAA
>CM052899.1:130210152-130228767 GCA_028534135.1 Potos flavus | reverse complement strand
AATTTATAAATATACAAAAATAAGGGTAAACCCTATGAAGGGATGGAATATGAGTGTAAAGATAAAAATTAGAAAAGATTCTAAAAAAGGGGATTGATAAGAGGTTGGTTGAAAAAAGAGGAGAAAAAAAAGAAAGAAAAAAATAAGAATAAAAGAGAAAAGAATGTAATCAGGCTGGAGACTAGATCCTAGCCGTGTGCTAGATTTAGGGTATATTTTGATCTATTTGAAGAAAGTGTATCCTAAAATTTTAAAGAAAAAAAAAACCTTATATGTATACAAAAAATAAAGTTAAATACAATGGGCGGATAAATTATGTAACAGTGAAAATTAGAAAAGATTTTTAAAAAGGTGTTGATTAGATACTAGTTAAAAAACGTTAAAATAAGAAAGAAGAAAAATAAAATAAAATAATTAAAAAAATAAAAACACAATAAGAAAAAAATAAAATTTAAAGAATTTAACTCTGAAGGACTAAAGGATTTTGGGAAAAACAGCCATGAATTGTATGTTTTGCTTTTTCCTAACTCAGGAGTTCTGCCGTTTTCTTTGATCGGTGAACTTGTTCTTGGCTGGATGTTCTTGCTGATCTTCTGGGGGAGGGGCCTGTTGCGGAGATTCTCAAGTGTCTTTGCCTGAGGCGGAATTGCACCCCCCTTGCCAGGGGCCGGGCTAGGTAATCTGCTCGGGTTCACTCTTGGAGATTTTGTTCCCTGAAAGCTTTCCGTACAGCTTTGGAGGAGGGGAATGAAAATGGCGGCCTCCCAGTCTCGGGCCCATAGGAGCCAAGAGCTCAGGGCCCCACTTCTCAGTGTGCCCTCAGAGAAAAGCAGTCAGTCCCTTCCGTCTCCCTGGTCTCTGGCCACGTTCCGAGCTCACCCGGCCTGAGACCGAGCGTTTCTGTCTCTGGTTCACGGCCGTTTGGAGTCTCCAAACCCAGCAGATTCCTGCCATGAGCTACCACGCCACTCCTCCTGGAGGAGGAAGGAGGGTGTCTCTCCGGGTCTGCCCCTTGTGGGGTCCCTGCTCGAAGAGCAACGGCCTAACTGTGCCGGGATCACGGTTCAAGGTAAGCCTGAGCTGGTAGCCCACTGTTTGGCTCGGTCTGTGCCGTTTGCTTCCCCGTTCTGTTACCTGGGAGCTCCGCCACCCTCAGACACCCCCGGTCTTCTGTGACCCCACGGGTCCTGAACCCACGCTGTCCCCACGAGGGCTCCACCCCCCTGCTTAGCCTCTGGAGCGTTGTCCCTCAGTGGAGCAGATTTCTAAAAGTTCTGATTTTGTGCTCCGCTGCTCTGCGGCTTCCCGGGAGCTGGCCCCTCCCTCCGTGGTCTATCTTCCCGTAGCTTTGGATTCACTTTTCTGCACGTCCTACCTTCTGGAAAGTGGTCGATTTTCTGTCCCTAGAGGTGCTGTTCTTCTTCTCTTCTATCTCCTGCTAAGTTTGTGGTTGTTTAGAGTGGTTTGATAACTATCTAGCTGAACTTCTGGGATCAGACACTATCTCCGCCTCCTACTCCTCTGCCATCTTGCTTCTCTCTTTCTATTTTTTTCTATTTCTTAAGCAGAATGCCAACTAGTCAGGTGTCCTGTAGGATTAGTGGGTAGAAATCATACAAGCAGAAGGGAATTTCCAAATGTATTATGACTACTAAAAGCTTTAATCTGGAGGTGAAGTAGTTTTCTCTATTTTGCCATTGGAATTACTTTTTTTTTCTTTTTTCTTATGTACAAATTCTTTATACCCAGTAAGATAGTTTGAATTACTTTGACTGCGATCTGCATCAGTGTTTGATCTCATCACCCAATCTCCCTAAGAGACATCTCTCTAGGAAAGTGTTATAGTTTGCAGTTCTCAGGACTTTATTATCATGAAGGCAAACATTTAAGTACCTGCTCCAAATATTCGTAGGGAAAATCTAACTATTCCAAAAACAGTCCTTCTGATTATCATAATGATAATTCCCAAAGCAGTTTTCTTGAGGAGTTGATATATTTTATGCCACATCAGAGCTATTAAAACACAGTAACACTATTTAACAGTATGATATTTCATCTATACTTTTAGCCATTCCATATCTCTGTTTTATTATTATTAGATTAAATGTTAAAAAGGGTTTTGAGTAACATTTGTATACATCGAAATGCACAAATGTTGAAGTTTTCTTACAATCTGGTGGGATATATATATATATATATATATATTCAGAGTTGTACAGCTATTACCAATAGTTTGACTTTAGAATATCTTCATACCTTCAAAACACCTCATTAATAAGTAGAAGTCACTCCTCATATTCTCCAAACTCCCTCTTTCCCAGAACTGGGCAACCATCAATATGCTTTCTGTCTCTATTGGTAAAAGATGAACTAAGGCTCATTAAAATTTTCAAGAGTTTATTTGAGCATTTATCAGTTAGAATTGGGCAGTACCAAACCAAAAGTTAGGAGCACTCCACCAACAGGAGCTAGGAGAGATGTTTTTGTAGAGAAGATGCAGAAGCAAATAAAAAAAAAAAAAGATAATAATTGCTATAGTTTAAAATTTATTTATTTAGATTAGCCAAGTTAACTGTTTGTGATTGGTTGTTTTAAATTTTCATTTTCTTGGCATTGAGTTCATTGACTCTGGCTTAGGTTTTAGTTTGCTTTCTAGACTACCAAGGCATTAAGGCCATCCCAGTCTCATTTAATTAAACATTATAAATTTGTCTTATCTATTTTAGACATTTCCTATAAATAGAATAACGAAATTTGTGGTCTTCTGTGAATTTTTTTCACTTGGCATAATGTTCGTGGTCTATCCATGTTGTAGCATGTATCAGTATTTCATATTTTATTGCTGAATAATATTCCATGGCAAAAAAAAATGCACATTTTCGTTATCCATTCATTAGTTGATGGACATCTGGATTGTTAGTAATTTTGTTAATTACAAAATGATTTTTGCATCTGCATGTTTACATTTCTATTTGGTATATATCCAGAAGTAGAATTGCTTGGACATAAGGTAACTCTATGCTTAACATTTTGACAAACTTCCAAACTGTTTTCCAAAGTAACTGTACCATATACCACCAGTAGAGTGTATTATGATTCTAGTTTCTCCACATTTTCACCAACACTTCCCCTAATCGTCCTTTTGATTATAGCCAACCTAGTGGATATAAAGTGGCACCTCATTACCCTGTTTATTTACATTTCACAATTAACTAAGGATGTTGATCATTTTTTCCATGTGCATATTGACCATTTGTGTATGTACTTTGAAAAAACACATTCAAATCCCTTTGCCTATTTAAAAAATGAGTTTTGTCTTTTTACTGCTAACTAAGACTTCTTTATATATTCTGGAAACTAGACCCTCATCAGATACATGATATGCAAGTATTTTCTCCAATGATGTGGGTTGTTTATGTTTATTCTCTTCTATGATGGAGTCCTTCACAGTACGAAAGTCTTCAGTTAGAATGAAATCTAATTTATCTTTCTTTGGTTACTAATATATTGTAATACCTTGATTGACTTTCAAATATAAACCAGCTTTGCATTCCTGGAATAAATCCTACTTTGTAATGAAGTGGCATTTTTATACTCCTATATTGGGTTTGCTAGAATTTTATTGAATTTTATTTATAGAATTTTATTTATTTATAGAACTTTATTGGTCTGAAGTTTTCTTCTTGTGATATCTTTTTCTTGTTGTGGTGTTAGGGTAATACCATCCTCATAAAATGAGTTGTATTCCCTCTTTTATTTTATGAAGAAGTTTGCGAAGAATTGTTATCAATTCCTCCTTTAATGTTTGTTAGAATTCACCACTGAACCCATCTGGGCCTGGGCTTTTCTTTGTAAAATGCATTTTTGTTACAAATTACAAAGTGTCCTGTTAGGATCTAATCAGGTTGTTTTTTTCTTTTCTTTTCTTTTTCTTTCTTTCTTTTTTTTTTTTTTTTTTTGGAGTCGTTTTGCTAGTTTTTCTTTCTAGGAATGTGTTCATTTCACCTAACTGATCTAAATTTTTAATATATGGATGTTCATAGTATTCCCTTGTAATCCTTTTCATTTCTATAAAGTCATTTTTATGTCTTTTCTTTTATTCTTGGTTATGATAATTTGAGTTTTCTCTTTTTTTCTATGACTTATCTAGCTATAAGTTTATCATTTTTAAACCTTTTTTGAAAACCAACTTTTTGTTTTGTTACTTTCCTCCAATGGTGTTCTATTCCTTATTTCACTTATTTATAACCTAATCTGTATTATTTCTTTTCTTTCCCCTTGTTTTGCATTGCTTTGATCATTTTTAATTCCTTAAGGTGGAAAGTAAGGTTACTGACTGGAGATCTTTCTTGTTTTTATTTCTTTATTCTATACTATGCTAGGCTATGCTATCCTATTACTCTATTTTTTGAGAGAGAGAGAGAGAGTGAGTGAGCAGGATAGGAGGGGCAGAGGAAGAGGGCAAGAGAGAATCTTAAGCAGGCTCCACACTCAGGACCGAGCGCCAACACAGGGCTCAGTCTCAGGACGCTGAGATCATGACTTGAGCTCAAATCAAGTCAGACACTTAACTGACTGACACATCTTGTACCCCAAGATCTGTGTTTTTAAATATAGGTATTTATAATTACATATTTCTCTTTAAGTACTGTTTCAGAAAAATCTCATTAGATTCAGTATTTTATATTTTGTTTTCACTCATCTTAAAGTATTTTCTAATTTCCCTTTGAGTCCTTCCTTGTTCTATTGATTTTCTAGGAATGCTTTGTTTAATTTCCAGATATTTGGGAGTTCTAATTTCTTTTATTTTTTAAATTTTTATTTAAATTCCTGTTAGTTAACATACAGTGTAATTATAGTTTGAGGTGTACAATATAGTGATTCAGCACTTCCATACATCACCCAGTGCTCATCACAAGTGCACTCCTTAATCCCTATCACCTATTTCACCCATGCCCCCTACTCACTTCCCCCCTGGGAACCATCAGTTTGTTCTCTACAGTTAAAATTCTGTTTGTTTGTCTCTCTCTCTCTCTCTTTTTTCCCCCTTGCTTGTTTGTTTTGTTTCTTAAATTCCACATATGAATGAAATCATATGGTATTTGTCTTTCTCTGATTGACTTCTTTCACTTAGCAAAATACTCACTAGCTCCATCTTCATTCTTTTTTATGGCTAATATTCCATTATATATACATATAATATTATATATTAATACTATAAATAAATTATATATAATTTAAAATTATATATAATATATGTTTTATGTATAATATTTATAATGATATATAGTATAATATATATCCATATAATATATATATTCATATTACATTTTATATATATATACATATATATGTGTGTATATTTTTATATATACACTTCTTTATCCATTCATCACTCAATGGACAGTTGCGCTTTTTCCATAATTTGTCTGTTGTTGGTAATGCTGCTATAAGGATGCATGTACCCCTTTGAATTAGTATTTTTGTATGTTTGGATAAATACCTAGTAATGCAATTGCTGGATCATGGTAGTTCTATTTTTTAAAAAAAATTCTCCTAATTTCTGTTTTTGTTTTCTAATTTTAATTCTATCATAGTCAAAGAACATATTTTTATTATTCCAAACTTTTAATTACATTGCATCCTGTTTTATGAGCTAGCATGAAATTTATTCTGAAGAATATTATACGTGCACTTGAGAAAAACATGTATCATGCTGTTGTTGTTGGGACCATTTTATGTTAATTAAGACTAGGTTTATAGTGTTATTTAAGTCTCCTACTTTTTTGGTTGGTATTATACCTAGTTTTCCTTCCATATTTTAATTGGGATAACAAAGTTTCCAACTGTTGTTGAATTGTCTATTACTCTCTCCTATTCTGTCATACTTTGTCTTATGTATTTGAGGACTATTGTTAGGTGTACATATCTTCTATAACTATACCATTTTTCTGATGGATCAACTTTTATCATTATAAAATATCCCTCTGTCTTTATATAATTATTGTCTCAAAGTCTGTTTCTTTCTAATAATGTAGCCCAATCCCACCTCTCTCGGTTATTGTTTGTGTAACAAATATTTTTTATTATTACACTTTCACCATTGTGTGTGTTTGAATCTACATTTTGTATACCATAGACACCATATAGTTGAATAATGTTTGTTTTATTTTTTCGAAAACCTTGTCAAAAATGCAATTTTATTTCATACCTATACCATTAGTATATTTTATTTAATAAAATATAGAAAGGCACACACCTTTAACTTTATATTAATCATTACCTTTTACTTAAACAGTCAAATGAAATTTGCTGCTCAGGAGTTAAATATTTTGCTGTCCCCCAGAAAACTAGCAATGTGCGTTGATGAATATGAGCCTTGCTTCTTAGTTCCTGCCTCCTTTTAAATCTATGCTGCCAATCTCTGACTTTTGATTAGAATGTTTAATTTATTTGCATTTTACATAGTCACTTATAAGATGATTTCCATCTGTCATTTTGCTATTTGTTCTTTTTTGTTAAAAAAGATACTTCTTAGTATACCATTTTAAATTTTTTCTCCTTTTATTATGAATTTTGAGTTATTTGCTTAGAGGTTGATCTGGGAATTACAATTAGCATCTTATCCTAAAATGGTGAAGTTCACATTGATACTTACTTAATTGGAATAGTATACAATAAATCTGCTGCAGTATGGCTCTATTATACCCCCACTTGTTTGTGCTATTTTTGCTATAGCATTTAATCTTTATACTAAAACACCAACAAGATTTTATAATCTTTGCTTTATATAGTCATCTTTCAATTCAAAAAGGAACAGAAAATATTTATTAAAAAACATTTAAAGTAAAAAGAAGAACAAATATAAACATAGATCATAGAGCAAACTGTCACCCCCAAAACTGGAAAGACAGAAAGTCAAATACAGAAGATCACATTTACTGTAGCAGAAACCCACAAGAAGAAACATCCATGAGAAGTAGAGCCAGGATAGGAAAATCTGAACTTTTACTGTGCTAGAGACTCAGTGTAGACAAGTGAGTTAAAAACTTTGGGACAATCCAGTGTTACATAGGCCCTCATACTTTTGTGGATTTTACCTTCAGAAACTACCAAGTCCCTATGACTATTGCAGAAAAAAATTCCCTTGTGCTTTGGCAGTGGGCAGGGGCAAGTAATCATCTTAAAATATGCCAGAACATTCTGTTTCCAACAAGGCCTTCCCTCAGGAGAACCTATTTTCCCAAATCTAACTTGCTGTGGTTATATCACAACCTGACCTACCCAGGGGAAGAGAAAAACCCAACTCCAGCTCCCTGTAGTGTTCCATGTGAAGGAAGCAAAATACATGATTCTAGATCTCTGCAAGAATCCTAAACCACCTAAGGTAGGGAAGAAATTGAGAACTAGTGAAATTTACAGGCTAGGGGTACAGACTCACCAAGACTGAGCCTTAATCATAAGACTATTAAATACTTTCCCTCCCCCACAACCTATCACTAAAAGCATACTTACTTTGGTTCTTTTTTTTTTTTTTTAAGATTTTATTATTTATTTGACAGAGAGATCACAAGTAGGCAGAGGCAGGCAGAGAGAGAGGGGGAAGCAGGCTCCCTGCTGAGCAGAGAGGCCAATGCGGGGCTTGATCCCAGGACCCTGAGATCATGACCTGTGCCAAAGGCAGAGGCTTTAACCCATTGAGCACCCAGGTACCCCACTTTGGTTCCTTTTATCCAATACATCATTTTGGCCTTTCAACAAAAAATTACAAGTCATAATAACAGGAAAAAAACACAGTTTGGAGAAACTGAACAAGCACCAGAACCACAGTTGGATATTTCAGGAATGTTGGAATTATTACCAGGAATGTTCTTAAACTAATTAATATGCCAAAAACTGTAATGAAAAAAAAAATAGACAATAAGGAAAAGATGGATAATGTAAGAAGAAAAATTCAAAAAAAGAATCAAAAAGAAATGCTAGGATTAAAAATACTGTAATGGGAATGATAATGATTTGACGAGCTCATAAGTAGACTGGACATGGGTGAAGAAAGAACCTCTGAGCTTACAGATTTGACAATAGAACTGCCAAAGCTTAAGAGCAAATTTTAAAACACTGGGAGGAAAAAACGTAATAGAATATACAAGGACTGTGGGACAACTAGAAAAAAAGCATAATATATGCATAGTGAGAACACCAGAAAGAAAAGAGGGAAAGGGACAAAAGTAATATTTGAAGCAACAATGACTGAGACTTTCTTACCAATTAATGTCAGACTCTAAACAACATAACAGGGAAGTCTAGAGAACACCAAGCAGGTAGATGCAAAGCACAACAAAAGCCAAGCAATGACAACAAAAACCTACCCCAAGGCATATCATGTTTAAACTTCCAAAAATCAACAATAAAGAAAAAAATGTGAAAGAAGCCAGAGGGGAAAATATTCTACCTGTGGGAGAAGGAAAATAAGAATTACATCTGACTTCTTCTCAAAAACTATGCAAGCAAGAAGAGAGTGGAGGGAAATATTTAAACTGTTTGGAGAACAAAACCACAATGTAGAATTCTATCTTGTATAAAATTATTAAATGGAAAGAGAAACACTTCCTAAGGCAAACAAGAATTGAAGGAATTTGTTGCCAGTATACCAGCCTTATGAGAAATGTGAAAAGAAGTTCATAAGAAAGAAAAGAATATAGGTCAAAAACTTAGATCTAAATAAAAAAATAAGAGCATCAGAGGAAGAATAAATGAAGATAAAATTTCTTTTTAATCTTTAATAGATAAGTTTGTTCAAAATAATAGCAATAATATATTCAATTATGCATGCTTATATATAAAATATATACCATAAGTACAATGTGTATTCATTTATGCATAAGAATATAATATATAAATGTTTATATATACATGACTAAATGACAACAATGATACTAGGTACTTGCACTAGCCATGAAGAGTTATAGTGTTAGTTGAAATAGACTTGAGTTAGCTATGAGTTCATATTGCAAACTCCAGAGGAACCACCAAAAATTGAAAAGTATAATTGATACACTAAGAAAGGAAGGAAAGTGAAATCATATAAAATGATCAGTTAAAATAAAAAAGGACAGAAAAAGTGTGGAAAACAAAAATAGAGACAAAGAATAAAGGCAACAAACAGAAAACAGCAATAAATATAGTAGGTTATAAAACAACCATATTTTTAATAACTTAAGTGTCTTAGATTTAAATAAACCACTTAAAAGAGATTGTCAAAGTGGATCAAAAAACACAGCCAACTATATGTTGTCTACAAGAGACTCACTTTAAATATAAAGACATATAAGTGTTAAAAGTAAAAGGATGGATAGGGTGCCTGGGTGGCTCAGTTGGTTAAGCGGCTGCCTTCAGCTCAGGTCATGATCTCAGGATCCTGGGATCAAACCCTGCATCAGGCTCTCTGCTCATCGGGGAACCTGCTTCTCCCTCTCCCTCTGCTTGCCTCTCTGCCTGCTTGTGATCTCTCTCTCTGTCAAATAAATAAAATCCTTAGAAAAAAAAAAGGTAAAAGGATGGAGAAAGCCATGACATGCCAACACTAATCAGAAGGAAGCAAAAGCAGCTATATAATAATTTCAGACAGGGAAGACTTCAAGGAAGATTATTGCAGATAAAGAGGGACATTACATAATAATAAAAGAGTTGATGCTCCCAGAAGACATAGTGGATCTTAATGTGTATGCACCTAATCACAGGGAATGGAAATATGTAAGGCAAAAACTAACAGACAGCAAAGAGAAACAGATGAACCCGCTATTATGGTTGGAAACTTTAACAATCTATCAGAAATGGAAAGATCCAACAGACAGAAATCAGTAACAACACAGTTGAACACAACACCGTTAATGAACTGGATGTAACTGACATCTATAGACTACTTTGTCCCACGTTAGAATTCACATTTTTCTAAAGCTCACATGAAATATTCACCTAATATAGACCAAATTTTGGGCTGGAAAACATACTTTAACAAATTTGGAAGAATGAAAATCATACAGTGTCTATTTGTAGACCACAATGAAATCAAACTAGGAATCAATAACAAAAAATAGCTAGGGAATCCCAAAATACATGAAAATTAAACAACAAAATTCTAAACAAAGCATAGATCAAAGGAGATCTCAAGAAAGATTTAAAAATATTTTGACAGACAAGGATACCACTATACTAACAAGAAAGACCCGAAAAATATTTTGAAAAAACACAACATCAGAATTTATGGGAAGCAGAGAAAACAGTGTTAAAGGGAAATTTACAATATTGAATACATATATTAAGAAAGAAGAAAGATCTAAAGTCAATCACCTAAGCTTCCATCTTAGGAAACTAGAAAAATAATAGCAAATTAAACCTGAAGTAAGCAGAAGAAGAGTAATAATAAAAATTAAAGCAACAGCCAATGACATTAAAATTAATAGAGAAAAATAAAACCAAAATCTGGGTCTTTAAAAAAAGTCCATTAAATCAATATACCTCTGGCCAAGCAACTAAGAAGAAAAAGAGACACAATTCAATACTACTATCAGAAATAAAAGGGGCATATCACTACAAATCCCAAGAACATTAAAATGATAATAAAAAAATATTATGAATGACTCTGTGCTCACAAATAGGATAATCTAGATTAAATAGACCACTTGCTTTAAAGTTATAAGCTGCCAAAACTCACATAAAAAGAAATAAATATTTGAATAGGCTTATACTTAATAAAAAATTAGTAATCTTCCAAAACAGAAAGTACCAGGCCCATAGGAGTTCACTGATGAATTCTAGTAAACATTTATGGAAGAAATTATATCAATTCTATACAATCCTTTCCAAAGATAAACGCAGAGGCAGTACTTCCTAATTTACTCTATGAGGTCAGCATTCTCAAAACCAGACAAAATTATTAGAAGAAAAGAATACTCCAGACTGTATCTCTCAGGAACTTAAATGTAAACATCCTCAACAAAATATTAGTGAATTGAATCCAACAATATAAAAAAAGAATTATACACCATAACCAAATGAAATTAATTGCAGACATTTAAGGCTAAATCAACATTTAAAAATAAATTAATCCATATCAACAGGCTAAATAAGAAATATCACAAGATCCTATCATAGACGTAGAAAATGCCCATTTGTGATAAAAACTCTCAGCAAACTAGGAATAAAGAACTTCTTCAACTTGATAAGGAACATCTACCAACCAACCAACCAACCAACAACCAAAAAACAACCCTGCAGCTAACATTACATTTAACGGCAAGAAATTTGAAGCTTTTGCACCAAAATCAGGAATAGGCAAAGATGTCTTCTCTCATAGTTGCTTTTCAGCATTGCCATTGATATCCTAGCTAATGCAATATAAGACAAGATAAGGAAATAAGAGGTATACAGATTAAGAGAAATAAAACTTTGTTTGCAGATCACATGATGGTTTACGTAGACTCTCCAAAAGAGTAAACAAACAACAACAACAAAATCCCTGCTGGTACTAGTAAGTGATTGTAGCAAGTTTGGAGGATACAAGGCTAATGTTAAAAAGTCAGTCACTTCCTTATAAACCAATGATGAAAAATTGGAAGTGGAAATTACCCAGAAACATTTACATTAGTACCCCCCAAAATGAAATACTTAGGCATAAAATCTAACAATATATGTACAAGATCACTGTGAAAAGATCTGCAAAACTCTAAAGATTGAAATAAGAACTAATAACTGTGCAAAGTTATGTAACTGACACTACTTAATGTCAACATTCTGTAAGGCTCCAGTAATCAAGACAGTGTGGTACTCCTGAAAGACAAATCAATAAGGAAGAAAATAGAGAGCACAGAAATAGGCCCATATAAATAGAGGCAACTGAACTTTCACAGAGAAGCAATAACAATACAAAGGAGAAAAGATAGTCTTTTCAACAAATGGTGCTGAAACAACACATATGCAAAAAACTGAATCTAGGCACAAATCTTAGCCCTTCACAAAAAAATAATCAAAATGGAATGCAGACCTAAAGGTAGAATGCAAAATTGTAAAGTTCCCAGAAAATAACATAGGAGAAAACCCAGACGACCTTTTGTATGGTAATGACTTTTTAGATACAATACCAGTCACAATTTCTGAAATAGAGACTTGATGAACTAGAGCTCATTTAAATTAAAAACTTTTGTTCTCTAGAAAACAATATCAAAAGAATGAGAAGATAAGCCACAGACTAGGGAAAAAATTATTTGCTAATAAAAATCCGTTCTATGAAATATAAAAAAGAACTCCTAAAATTTACAATAAAAATGAAAAGCCTGATTAAAAAATGAGCATAACACCTGGAATTTTAATAGGGATTGCATTAATTTTATAGATTTGGAGAGTATGGGCATCTAGCAATATCAGTTCTTCCAATCCATGAGCATGAATATCTTTCCATTTATTTGTGTCTTTTGAAATTTCTTTCATTAATGTCTTATAGTTTTCAGTGTACAGTTTTTTTTACCTCCTTGGTTAAATTTATTCCTATTTTCTTCTTTTTGATTCAATTGTAAAAGGGATTGTTTTCTTAATTTCTCTTTTTGATAGTTTGTTATTAGTGTATAGAGACATAAGGGTTTTATATATCGATATTTTATCCTGAAAACTTACTGAATTTGTTGACTAATTCTAATACTTTTTGCTGGAGTCTTAAGGGTTTTCTATATATAATATGTTATCTGTAAATAATGACAACTTTAATTTTTCTTTTCCAATTAGGATGTCTTTATTCCTTTATATTGATGATCGATTGATTGATTGATTGCCTAACTGCTCTATCTAGGCCTTCTAATACTATGTTCAATGCAAGTGGCAAAAGTGGGCATCTTTGTCTTGTTTCTGATCTTAGAGGAAAGTCTTTTAGCTTTTCACCATTGAGTATGATGTTATCTGTGGCCTTGTCATAAATGGCCTTTATTAAATTGAAGAACATTCCCTCTATACCCACTTTCTTGAGAGTTTTTATTGTAAATGGTTGTTGAATTTTGTCAAAAGTTTTTATTTGCATCTGTTGAGATAATCATATAATTTATATTCTTCATTTATGATGTTTCACCTTGATCGACTTGCAGATATTGAACTAGCCTCTATCCCTGAAATAAATCCCACTTAATCATGGTGTACAATCTTTTTAATGTGTTGTTGAATTTGGTTTGCTAATATTTTGTTGAGGATTTTTGCATCTATGTTATAAAGATATCAATGTATAATTTTCTATTTTTGTGGAGTCGTTGTCCAGTTTTGGTATAAGCATAATTCTGGCCTTGTAAAATAAGTTTGTGTTCCTTCATCTTCTATTTTTTAAGAGTTTGGGAATTACTGGCATTAACTTTCCTTAGATGTTTGGTAGAATTCACCAGTGAAGCCATCTTGTCCTGGACTTTGTTGGGAGGTTTTGATTACTGATTTGATCTTTTTACTAGTAATTTGTGTACATTTTCTATTTCTTCATGGTTTAATCTTTGTGGTTATGTATTTCTATGAATTTTCCCTTTCTGTTAGGTTATCAGATTTGTTGGTATATAATTGTTCACAGTAGCCTTTTATCATTCTTTTTATATCCTTCATTTTTGAAAAATAGTTTTGTTGGACATGGAGTTTTTGTCAGCAATTTGCTTCTTTCAACTCTTTAAATAGTTAATCTTTCTGGAACTTCAGTTTTCAATAAGAAATCAGTTATTTATTTTATTATTTATTTATTATACATTATGAATCATTTTTCCCCAGCTACGGTCAAAATTCTACTTTTGGCAATTTGACTATAATGTGTGCAGGTATAGATTTCCTTGAATCTAACCTACTTAGAGCTTATCAAGGCTCTTGGTATGGGTATAAAATTTTTAATCAAATTTGTTGTTTTTTGCTCCATTAATTCTTCAAATACTCCTTACTCCCCCTTCTCTCTCTTCTTCTGAGACTTCCATTAAGTGAATATTGTTACGCTTGATGATGTCTGTGTTAGGCTTAAAAATGGTCTTCCAAAAGATATCCATGTCAAATCCTTGGAACCAGTAAATATTACCTTGGAAAAAGGAACTTTGCACATGAACTAATTAAGCTAATAATCTTGGTGATGAGATTATTCTGGATTATCCAAGTGGCCCATAAATCCAGTGACAATTGTTTTTTGAGAAATACAGGAGGAGAATTGATAGACAATTAGTAGGCAATATGAATAGATATTAGATCTGTGTAGCCCAAGTAATGCCAGCAGACACCAGAAGCTTGAAGAAGCAGACAACAGTTTCTCTCTTAAACCCCAAATGGAATATAGCCTTGGCAATACATTGGTTTGGCTTTGGTCTCCAGAAAGAAAGAACAAGTTTCTGTTATTTTAAGCCACCAGGTATGTCATGTTTTGTTATGGCAGCTTAGGGAAATGAATATCTTCTCTCACAGGTCTCTGGGGCAGTGTTCATTTTTCTTCATTCCTAGTTCTCATACTGGATAATCTCAATTGCCTAAGGTGCCTATATTGTATCGTACAAATAAACGGATGACAAAATTCTTAAAAAAAAAAATCTGGAGAATGTGGTATCCATAGGGAGTTTTGAAAGTATTAATATATTGGTTATATTTCTCCAGCCAAATTGACTGATTTTTTTTTTTTTTTACCTTGAATTTGCTGCCGGAACGGCTAATCCATTTTTTTTTTTTTTAAATTTCAGTATTGTACTTTTCAATCCTAGAAACGTCACTTTTTCTATTTTTTTTTTTTTTTTATATTCACTATTTGGTGAGTCACCTTTACCGTATTTTCTTTTAATTCTTTACATATGATTTCCTTTTGTTCTTTGAACATATTTATAATGCTCCTTTAAAATCCTATCTAGTAAGTTCAACGTCTGGGCCCATTAGATAGTTTATATTGAATCATTTTCTTCTTGTGTAGGAGCCAAACATTTTTGTTTATTTCCATTCTCAAATTTTTTTTTAAATTTTATTATTTTTTAAAGATTTTATTTATTTGAGAGAGAATGAGAGAGAGCATTAGCAGGGGTAGGAGCAGAGGGAGAGGGAGAAGCTGCTGAGCAGGGAGCCCAAGGACCCAGGGGCTTGATCCCAGGACCCTGAGATCATGACCTGAGCTGAAGGCAGATGCTTAACTAACTGAGCCACCCAGGTGCCCCTCCATTTTCATAATTTTTGTACAACACTGGTCATTTTAAATGATGCAATGTGCAACTAAAAGTCAGATTCCCTTCTCACCAGGAATTTTTTCATATTGTTGACATTACTGCTAACTTGTATAATGACTCTTTTGGACTAATTCTATAAGTCTGTGTTCTTTGTCATAGGTGAGCACAGAAATCTATGCTCAATGAGCTCATTGGTTGGCTAATAGTTTTTCTTATATTCCTTGAACCAGTAAGACTCCCAGCCTTTGCTGAGGGTTTCTGCATGTGTGTTTGGTAAGTGTTAAGTGATATGGCAAGTACTTTATAACTCTTAGGTTTCACTTTCTATGTATGCAGAACCTCAAGATCAGTCAGAGATAAGAGATTAGGACCTTCTTAAGATTTTCCTAGGCATGTATGCACACTAGTTCATGACCTTAAACTTGTATATTCCCAGGAATATATTAATACTTTCAAAAACCCCTGTGCATATCACATGCCCCTCTTTTTTATTAACTTGAGGACTATACTAATTCATAAGAAATGTTTAAGGATAAAATGTTTATTGAGATTGGAGTTAACACTATCATTTTGATCTGTTTCCGTGAAATTCAGACAAAAGCTTTTGGTTTCCGGTGGTGTTCACACAGTTTGGAATTGTGGAGTTCTGGATTATGCAAGGATAAATGCTCATACTTTAACCATAACCAGCGTATATGCTTATTCATGGGTATAAAGTAATCTTTATTTTAACAAATTACTTTTCTTGAAGGGATAATCAGCATTGCTAATATGAGCTATAAATAAATTATGGTTCTATGTGTTAATAAAATATTTCTCTTCATAAACCTTTCTCCTTACAACATTTGAGTACTAGCTTTAAGAATGTTATAAATGATGTATGTCTATTGTTTGTATTGTCTGAGCTGTATTGGTGACTGTTTCTCTTAGATCATCAGATCTTTCTTCCATAATCTTCATCTTCTCATTACTACCTACCTTTCCCTATTCACCCAAAGGTATTATCCCTCTTACTACAAGTTTCCATTCTTAGGTGCTTGAGTCCAATCATATCTTTTGAAAACATGTATTGTTCTCATGAGTATGTCAAGTGCTAAGGGGGCTTGAAAAAACAGGAGAGAGAGAGTTAAGTGAGTATGTGTCCTTAAAAGAGAGGAACATGGAAGAATGCCCATTACCAACTATAAAGAGGAAGCTATCAAGTTTAATTTGATAAGCTTTCCATTTCATTTTCTTAATAGAGTTAAGCATCCCACAGATAAACAACAACAACAAAAAGTGCCATGCTGCATACTGAAACAATTCTCACCATCTTTTGGAAATCTTGCTGATGAACCACCAATAGTTATTAATTTAAGAGAGCAGAGAAGTCCAGACTTATAAAACATTATATTCAACTAATTATCCAGTAGCCTGCAGGAGTAGCACAATTAAATCCAAATATCAGACATCCCAATGAACACTGAATTAGTTACAGATACTCAAACAATAACCATCTCTTCATCCAGAAGAATAGTGAAATAATTATAAGAAGAAAACGTTCTCCTTAGGTTATAGAGAAGACCTGAAACCTAGGCTAGGTATATTTTGAGAGGAAAGACAGGACACCTCAGGTTGTAAAGGGGCATCCTGATTGAGGTATGGAATACCACAGCATGCTGGCTAACAAATTCACTAAACATAACCCTAAGCAACTCAATAAACATTTTCACCTTCTCTCCAACACATATGACAGTAGAAACTGTGAAAAAAATTGACCCCAATGTGCAGTTGAGTGTGAAACCCCTGGGATGCATCGAGCCATGTGAATGGAAGATACTTATGCCTGGCAATAGCTAGCCTAGATTACACTTTTCTAAGAAAAAAGACTTAAATATTAATTAGAAAAAAAGAGGGGAACAAAGCTTGAGGATAGCAAAATCTTATCTATCTGTTTCATATTTAAGTTTTCTCTTTCTACAAGGCTTCACTTTTAAAGATTGCTACAAGAAAAACCGATTTTAAAAATATAAATTAGTACTCTGTGTATTTCAGTCAGAAGGCTTCTCTGATTGCAGCATCTCACAAGACGCCTAACTTGTAATACAGGGAAGCTTCTTTTGATGATTTATCTTGATGTAACAAGAAATAGAAGAGTAGACAGAATGCTAACAAAATGATCTTTCTCTCCCTTTTCCCCATATCATTCATTTTCTAATTATTTTTTAATTATTTCTACAAAAAATATAGTATGGACTGCAAAGAATATAAGGCTTTTGAGTATATTTCTAGATTTAAAAATTTTTACTTTTCATTTGTTTACTTACTCATTTTGTACTCCTTTTTTTTCATGAAATTCAAGCTGCATGAGAGCCAAGACTTGTCTTTTTTGTTCCTTCTTTTATCATCAATGTTTGGACCAATACCTGGGACAAACATTGAGCTCAGTAATTTTTAGTAGGTATGTTATTCGAACTTTTATTTACAATGGCATTGTGCAAGTATTGATGTAGAACCAATAAGTTGCACAGTGTTCATATGGAAAAACAGGAAATTCTCCAAGTTTGTTATACAATCAAACTATAAGGAAAATATATTAAAGGATTTTGTCCACTTTTACCTGGTTGTCAAAACCTCTTTAACTTTTGTATCCTATTAGTATAAGTTGTCTTTGAGTGATACTGTGATTTTTTTCTTAATAAAATGACATGTTATCAAGATGAATAAGAAATATAGGTATCAGATATAGGGTTAACTTAGTTGTGGGTTAGAGTTTGTTGTAACCCTGAGATTTCAAGATTACTTTGATTTCTTAGCAAATGTGAGCCTTCCAGAGGAGATTGACCAATCAGTGATCGCCTGGAACTAGATACCATATAATTTATTTTACAAACTGAGACAACTATCAAAAGTGAAATGAGATACTTTTAATAAATAGACCAGAACAACTGGCATAACAGATATTATCTAGGGAAAACTGGAATTTTATTTTACACCATCTAGAATGTTGGTATTTAATCAATTACTATCAATTCTCAGAGCTGAAAAAATCCTGAGTCTGAAGATAAATACATTTCTCTCTCTCTCTCTCTCTCTCTCACACACACACACACACACACACACACACACACACACACACAGAAGTTGGGGGTTTCCCAGTCTCTGGAAGTTCTTAGCAGGACACTGTGCTCTTCAGTAAGCAAAGAATGGGCTAGTCAGAAATGTAGAGAGCAGAGTTACTATCCTACTGATCATCTTTCTCTTGGCATCTGTTTCATTGAAAAATTTCTACCTGTCCACTTTGTCAAAGATTTCACTGTATGAGTTTTGAGAAAATAATTCAGTGGAACTAGACATTATAATCATAAAGGTCACAGCATTTAGAAAGATCTACCAAATGAAATAATCCATTCAGAAAACATTGATAACCTAACAAAAA
>CM052899.1:130199613-130210052 GCA_028534135.1 Potos flavus | reverse complement strand
GTGCTTTTTAGAATGGAAAGAACAGATCAGCTCTTCTTGAACAGTGATAGAAATCATGTGAATAACTTCAAGACCAGAAAAAGGAAAGTATCTTCCCGAGGATTAAGAACTCAGGGTACTTCCTGGGAATACTCAATAGAAAATACTTAAGTGCTACTGACTCTAATGTGGATTAACCAGTTATGAAGGGACCGAAGCTGATAACATGTACTGGTCCTGTCTTGGTGCATCAAGGAGTTCAGGGATTGATCAGTGATTGAAAATGTTTGTATGCATCTGCAAGCAGCCGCCATCTTCTTCTTCTCCTCCTACTCTCCCCCTCCCCCTCTTCCTTTCTTCCTCCCCCTCCTCCTTCCTTTCTCCTCCTCTTCCTCCCTCCCTCTCCCTCCCTCCTCCCCCCTTCTTCTTCTTCTTCTTCTTCTTCTTCTTCTTCTTCTTCTTCTTCTTCTTCTTCTTCTTCTTCTTCTTCTTCTTCTTTTTCTTCTTCAAGTGTTCTTAAGTGAATAAACAGGTCTTCTCCACAGTAACTGTTGAACTGTTTATAGATATATTCATATATGGGTAATATTTTTACCATTTTCTTGGGTTTGTTTCTGCCTTATACATACTTCTGGTTTAAGACTGCATACATTCAATATTTAAAATAGTTGTGTGTTTTTTTTTTTTAATTTAGCTCCTGTTTTCGTGAACATAATGTTTATATAGACATACAAATTTTAAGGTTATTTTGGAAAAAAATACTGTACACGTGAGAAAAGACCCAAGATGGTTTCTGTGGTTCTTACTGGAATGAGTGATTATGGGTTATTTTTTCCCTTGCTGTTTCACACATTGTATAATATATAAATAGTATATTCTTAAATAACTTAAATAATCAGAGAAAGGTAACCAAAAAGCCTAAAAAGTTTAGAAAATTAAGTTAGCCTAGGATTACTGCTTTGGGTATACCTTTTAAGATCTTCTAATGTATTTTTCACTTTAAAATTTCAAAATGAAAAGTTTAGAATTGACTTATTTCATAGTAATTGATTTAAAAATTAACTTATAATAATGAAATAATATTTTATAAAATGTTTTTATTTTTTAATATTTTTAAAGATTTTATTTATTTGAGAGAGAAAGAGAGAGCACAAGAAGGCGAGCAGCAGGCAGAGGGAGAGGGAGAAGCAGGCTTCTCGCTGAGGTAGGGAGCCTGATGCAGGGCAAGATCCCAGGGACCTGAGCCGAAGGCAGCCACTTAACTGACTGAGCCCCCCAGGTGCCCCTAAAATGTGTTTTTAAATAACCAATAAATTCTATATTCATATTGTGATTGTAGGAAAGAGGCAAAATAAAAATAAATATAGTCACAGGAATATATTTTACCTAACAGCAAGTCATGTAAAACAGCTACAGAATTCATAAAGGCAAAACGAAATTAAAGCAAACTCATCCTCTAAATAAAAATGCAAAATATATGAATCACTAAATATCTTCCTGTTATATTTATCAATAGTTAATATTGACATATTAAAATCTGATTATATATTTCAATATGAATGATTAGAGATAATTAAACTCTCTTCTATAAAGTAAGATGATAAATGTGGAATAGCTGAGATTCCCACCCAGGTGTTTGAAATTTATTACCACGTTACCAGATTTGTTCTCTGTCTCTAAAATTACATGTATTAGAAATGGGCAATGTGTCATATAATATGGAGGGAAAAACATCGAAGTCCAGTTACAAAATTTGATCAGCTAAAACTAATAAACATTTATGTATATAAATCTGTACAGATTTATCCTAACATAAGAATTTATTTTCTGTATAGCTACATATCAATGTATAGCTCTCTATCTTTAGTTAATATAGATATTAACTACTTGAACTTTTATAAAGAATTCAATATAGTTAATTCATTTCCTAATATTTTTATTTAGTTTCACATGAATTCTAGAAAATATTCCCTCTCCTACTTATGTGATATGCCCAATGACAACGAGGATTTAGTCCTTAGATTTTTTGTGTCTAAAAAATACCTAACATGGTGTGCTCCAGAAATGGGTCAACCAATAATAAATGGCTATATACTATTGACTAGAGAAATAAAAATATTGCTGCTTTAGAGATATGCTAACAATTATCCAGATAGTTTTATACATCCAATTCCAGATGGAGTTTTAAATTTATTTCAGTCAAATGTTTGGAGATTATTGTTACACATGAATAGTACTAACAAAATAACTAGGAAGGTAAGGAACCAAAAGCAGAATGAAAGAATAAAATTTCAAGGAACTAGAAAATATATTTTATTCAATCATTCACTTATTATTCATTTAGTTAATAGTTATATATCAGGAGACACTGTACCCATCACTATAATTTCAACAAGACAAGGCCCTTAACTTTATACAGGTTGAATGTTAATAGTCAAAGAAAACATTCAATTGCCTTGATGATACATGTTATATATATTATCTATGTTATATATGTATGTAAGTATATATGTTGAATTCTATATTAATTTTTAAATAAAGTATAATCAACCTATAACACATTAATTTCAGGTGAACAATGTAATGATTTGATATTTGTATAAATTGCAAAATGATCCAAAAAAAAAAAGGTTAGTTAATTTTGATCACCGCACATACAAAGTGACAAATTTTTATTCTTGTGATTGGAGCTTTTAGCATCTACTCTCGTGGAAACTTTCAAATTATGCAGTACAGTGTTGTTATAGTCACCATGTTGTACATTATATACCCCATGATTTATTTTATAACTCAAAATTTGTACCTTTTGACTCCCTTCACCCATTTTACATACCCACACTATTCAATTCTTGCGAACACCAATCTGTTCTCTGTATCTATGAACTTGGGTTTTTAATTTTTTTTTTTTTTAGATTTCATATATAAGTAAAATCATAAGGTATTTGTCCTTCTCTGACTTAAGCATAATGCCCTCAAGATCAATCCATATTATCACAAATGACAGTATTTCCTTTTTTATTATGACTAAATTATATTCTATTGTATATATTTACCACATTTTCTTTATCCATTCATCCACCAATGGATACTTAGGTTACTTCATAGTTTGACTATTTTAAATAATGCTTCAATGAACACGGGGGTGCATATATTGTTTTGAGTTGGTGTTTTCATTTCCTTCAAATAAATTCCTGGAAGTGGAATTGCCAGATCATATGGTAGTTCTATTTTTAATTTTTTCAAGACTCTCATACTATTTTTTTATGATGGATGTACCAATTTACATTCCTATCAACAGAGTACCAGTTTTCTTTTCTCCACATCTTTGCCCACACTTGTTGTATCTTGTCTTTTTGATAATAGCCATTTTAACAGATAAGAAGGGATATCTCATTGTGGTTTTGATTTGCATTTCCCTGATGATTAGTGATATTGAGTACCTTTTCCTGTATCTATTGGCCATCTGTATGTCTTCTTTGGAAAAATGTCTCCTTGGATACTCTGCCCATTTTTCATCAAATAGTTGTTTTTGTTTGTTTTGCTGTTCAGTTTCATGAGTTCTTTATATATTTTAGATATTAACGTCTTATCAGATAAGCGATTTGCAAATATTTTCATCCATTCCATAGGTTGCCTTTGATTTTGTTGATGGTTTACTTCACTATGAACAAGCTTCATAGTTTGATGAAGTCCCACTTGTTTACTTTTACTTTTAGTGTCTGATGCAAAAAAAATATTGCCAGGAAGCTTATCACTGATGTGTTTTAGGACTTTTATGGTTTCAGATTTTATATTCAAGTCTTTAATCCATTTTGAGTTAATTTTTATATGGTGAGAGATAATGATAAACTTTTATTTTCTTATGTACCTGTCCAGTTTTCCCAGCACCATTTATTGTAGAAACTGTCCTTTCCCCATTGTATATTATTGGCAACTTTGTCATAAACCAATTGACCATTTATGGATGGAATTATTTCTGGTCTCTCTCTTCTGGTCCATTGATCTATGTGTATCTTTTTATGCTAGTATCATACTGTTTTGATTTATATATCTCTGTAATATAGTTTGAAGTCGGGGAGGGTGATACTTCCAGCTTTGTTCTTTCTCAAGATTGCTTCGACTATCTGGCTTGACTTTGGTGGTTCCATACAAATTTTAGGATTGTATGTTCTATTTCTGTGAAAAATACCATTTGGAATTTTGATAGTGATTGCACTGAATCTATACTTTGCTTTTGATAGTATGAACATTTTAGTAATATTCCATCAATTCTTAAGCACAGAGTATATTTCCATTTATTTGTGTGTCTGTCAATTTCTTTTATCAATGTCTTATAATTTCCAGAGTACAGGTCTCTCACCTCCTTGCTTTAATTTATTCCTACACATTTTACTCTTTTTAATGCAATTGTAAATAGGTAGTTTTTAATATCTTTCTGATATTTCATAGTGTATAGAAAAGCAACAGATTTTTATATATTGATTTTGCATTCTACAACTTTACTGAATTTGTTTATTAATTCTAACAGTTTTTGATGGTGTCTTCAGGGTTTTATATGTATAATATGTATTCCACAAATAATGACAGTTTTACTTCTTCCTTTTCAATTTGGATACCTTTTTGTATTTTTTCTTGTCTAATTACTCTGAGTAGGACTTCTAGAACTGAGTTGAGAAAACACAGCAAGAAAGGCATCCTTGTCTTGTTCCTGATATTAAAGGGAAAGCTTTCAGTTTTTCATCATTGATACAATGTTAATTGTGTGTTCTTCACATATACCTTTTATTATGCTGTGGAACACTTTCTCTAGGCTGAGTTTTTTGAGACATTTTATCATAAGTAAATGATGAATTTTGTCAAATGCTTTTTCTGCATCTATTGAGATCATATGATTTTTATTTTTCATTTGTTAATTTGGTATATCACATTGATTGGCACATAGATGTTGAACCATTCTTGCATCTCTAGAAAAATCCCACCTAATCATGGTGTATGATCTTTTTCATGTGTTGTCAAATTTGACATGCTAACATTTCATTGAGGATTTTTGCATCTATTTTCATCAGGGATAAGGGCCTGCAATTTTCTTTTCTTGGGGCTTCCATCTCCGTATTTGGTATCAAAGTAATGCTGGCCTCATTTAATAATTTTGAAAGTATTCTTTCCTCTTCATTTTTTAGAGGAGTTTAAGAAGTATTGGTATATAATTCTTATTTGAATGTTTGGTAGAATTCACCAGAGAAACCATCTTGTTCTAGACTTCTGTTTGTTGGGAGGTTTTTTATTACTGATTCAATCTTCTTATCAGTAATCAGTCTGTTTAGATGTTTTGTTTTGTTTTGTTTTTTATGGTTCAATCTTTATAGATTGCATGTTTCTTTGTAGATTGTATGCTTCTAACATTGCATGTTTCTGTGTAGATTGTATGTTTAGTCTTTGTAGATTGTATGTATATGCCAAACTTTTTGGCATAAAATTGTTCATAGTAGTCTCTTAAGATCTTTGTATTTTTATGTTATCAGTTGTTAATGTCTCTTCTTTTATATTTGATTTTATTTATTTGAATCCTATCTTCCCCCCAACCCTCTTGGGAGTCTAGCTGATGGTTTGTCAGTTTTGTAATCTTTTCAAGGAACCAGCAATTACTTTCATTGATCTTTTGGATTTGGTTTTTAGTCTTTATTTCATTTATTCTACTTTGATCTTTATTTCCTTTCCTCTACTAACTTTGGGCTATCTTTGCTCTTTTATTCTCAGTTTCTTGAGGGGTATAGTTATACTGTTTATTCAAGACTTTTATTCATTTTCGTGGTATGCATTTATTGCTATGAACTTCCCTTTTGCATCCCATAAAATTTGGTATATTTTCATTTTATTTGTCTGAAGGTACTTTTTTTATTTCTCTTTTGATTTTTTCGTTAGTAGCCTGTACTTTAATCTCCACATATTTGTGCACTTTCCAAATTTTTTTTATTTTTTATTTTTAAAGATTTTATTTATTTATTTATTTGACAGAGAGGAGAGAGATCACAAGTAGGCAGAGGCAGGCAGAGAGAGGGGGAAGCAGGCTACCTGCTGAGCAGAGAGCCCGATGCGGGGCTCGATCCCAGGACCCTGAGATCATGACCTGAGCTGAAGGCAGAGACTTTAACCCAGGCTCCCCTCCAAATTTCTTTATATATTTGATATAACTTATATTTAGTTTCATACCACTGTGGTCAGAAAAGATGCTTGATATGATTGCAATCTTTTGAATTTTAACAACTTGTTTTGTGACCAACATATGATCCATCCCAGAGAATGTTTGATGTGCGTAGGTGAATAATGTACATCCTATTGCTTTGGGATGGAATATTCTGTATATATCTGTTAAGTCCATACAGCTTAATGTGTCATTTAAGACCAATGTTTCCATAATAATTTTCTGTCTGAATGATCTATCCATTGATGCAAGTGGGTTTTTAAAGTCTCCTACTATTATTATTTTGGTCTATTTCTCCCTTTAGGTTGTTGATATCAGTTGTATAGATAGAAAGATAGATAGATATAGATATATATATATAGATATATTTAAGTATTCCTATGTTGAATGCATAAATACTTACAAATGTTATATCCTCTTCCTAGATTGAATAATTTATAATTATGCAATGTCCTTCTTTGTCTCTTTTTACAGTCTTCATCTTAAAATCTAGTTTGTGTGATATAAGTATAGCTACCCCAGGTTTCTTTTGGTTTCCATTTGCATGAAATATCTTTTTCCATCCTTTCACTTACAGTCTATATGTATCTTTATCTCTGAAGTGATTGCGTTATATGTAGTATTAAGATGGATCATTTTTTAAAAATATTATTCAGCTATGGTAATTTATTTGATTGGGCTATCTATTCCACTTACATTTTTTAAAAGATTTTATTTATTTATTTATCAGAGAGAGAGCACAAAAAGGGGGAACACCAGACAGAGGGAGAAGCAGGCTCCCTGCTGAGCAAGGAGCTTGATGTGGGACTTGATCCCAGGACCCTGGGATCATGACCTGAACCAAAGGTGGATGCTTAATTGACTGAGCCACCCAAGCGTCCCTCCACTTACATTGCTTTAAAGATTTATTTATTTATTTGAGAGAGAGAGAGAGAGAGAGAGTGTGTGTGCAAATGATGGGGAGGGACAGATGGAGAGGGAAAGAGAGTCTTAAGCAGATTCTGCACTGAGCATGGAGCCAAATATGGGGCTTGAGCTCATGATGGTGAGATCATGACCTGAGCTAAAAACCAAGAGTTGAACACTTAACCAACTGCACAACCAAGGCACTGCCAATTTATATTTAAAGTAAATATTGAGAGGTATGTACTTTCTGTCTGTTTTACATTTTTTACTGTTCCATTCTTTTTCTCCTGGTCTCTTACTTCATGATTTGTAGATTTTCTTTAATAGTATACTTAGATTTTTTTCTGTCTACTATGGGTTTTTGGTGTGTGCCTACCATATGGCTTACATATAACAAATTGTATTTATAACATATTTTAAGTTGTTAATAACTTAAATTTGAATGCATTCTGAGGTTCTACATTTTTACTTCCCCATCCCTACATTTTGTTTTTAATGTTGTATTTGTCATCATCTATCTCATTTCCTTTTGTCCTCTAATGTTCATACTAGCTTTATAAGTGATTAATCCACAACCTTTATAATTTAGATTATTCTAAATTTTAATATATATTTATCCTTATCAGTGATGTTTATACTTTCATATGCTTTCCTGTTACCAATTAGCACCTTTTCTTTTTAGCTTAAAGAGGTCCTTTTAACATTTCTTGTAGCCTGGTTTAGTGGTGACATACTTCTTTAGCATTTGCTTGTCTGGTAAACTCTCTCTTTCCTTCAATTCTGAATAACAACTTTGCCAAGTACTCTTGCCTAGAAGATGTGTGTGTGTGGGGGGGGACGTTAGTACTTTGAATATATAGTGCTACTCTCTTAAGGCTGGCATAGTATCTCCTGAAAAATCTGCTGTTAGTCACTCATATGCAGATTCCCTTGTATATAACAAGTTGTTTTACTCTTGCTGCTTATAAGGGTCCCTCCTTTTCTTTAACTTTTGACCTTGTAATTATAATGTAGCTTGGTGTGCGTTTCTTAGGGTGCCTCATATTTGGAACTATCTGGTCTTCCCGTATCTAGATATATCTTTCTTTTTCCAATGTAGGGAAGTTTTCAGCCTCTTTTTCTCTCTCTCCTCCTTCTAGAATCTCTAAAATGTGAATGTTAGTGTGCTTAAAGTTTCTTAGGCCATTTTCACATGTTTTTCTTCCCCCCCCCTTTTGCTCCTCTAATTTAATGCTTTCCACTTTTCTATCTTTGAGTATATTAATCCTTTCTTCTCCTTCCTCTAGTCTGCTGTTTAAATTCTATCCTTTTTTTTTTTTTTTTTAAGTAGGCTCCATGCCCAGCATGGAGCCCAATAGAGGGCTTGAACTCATGACCTGAGATAGAGACATAAGCTGAAATCAAGACTCATATGCTTAACTGACTGAGCTACCCAGGTGTCCCTCTAGTGTATTATTTTTACTTTCAAGATTTTAACAAAACTATGGTTTTGTTAACATATAGTGTAGTATTAGTTTCAGGCATGAAATTTAATGATTCATCACTTGCACGTACACCAGAATCTCATTACAAGTTCCCTCCTTATAGTCCATCACCCATTTACCCCATCCTCCCAACAATCTCCCCTCCAGCAACTCTCAGTTTGTTCCTTATAGTTAAGAATCTCGTATGGTTTGCCTCCCTCTCTGCTTTTATCTTATCTTATTTTTCCTTCCCTTCCCTTGTGTTTATCTGTTTTGTTTCTTAAATTATATATATAAGTGAAACCAGATGGTATCTGATTTTTCTGACTGATTCGTTTTGCTTAGCATTATACTCACTAGCTCTATGCATGCCATTGCAAATGACAAGATTTCATTCTTTTTGATGGCTGAGTAATATCCCATTATATATATATACACACACACTACCTCTTCTTTATCCATTCATCAGTTAATGGGCATTTGAACGCTATCCATAATTCGGCTATTGTGGATAAGGCTCCTGTCAACATTGGGGTGAATGTGACCCTTTGGATCATGATTTTTGTATCCTTTGATTAAATATCTTATAGTGCAATTGCTGAGTCATAAGGTAGTTCTATTTTTAAATTTTTAGCTTTATGAGGAACCTCCATACTGTTTTCCAGAGTCACTACACCAGTTTGCATCCCACCAACAATGTAAAAGAGTTTCCCTTTATCCACATGCCGACCAATGTCTATTGTTTCCCGAGTTGTTAATTTTAGCCATTCTGACTTGTGTTAGATCATAGGTCATTGTGGTTTTGATTTCTATTTGGCTAATGATGAGTGATGTTGAGCATTTTTTCATTTGTCTGTTAGCCATTTGTATGTCTTCTTTGGAAAAATGTCTGTTCATATCTTTTGTCCACTTCCTTAACTGGATTTTTTTTATTTTTTGGGTGTTGAATTTGATGACTTCTTCATATGTTTTGCATAGTAACCCTTTATCAGATATGTTATTTTCAGATATCTTCTCCCATTCCAAAGTTTGCCTGTTAGTTTTGTTGATCATCTCCACTGCTATGCAGAAGCTTTTAAACTTGATGAAGTCAAAAAAAATAATAAATAAAAAAATAAAAAAATAAAAAACTTGATGAAGTCCCAGTTGTTCATATTTGCTTTTGTTTCCCTAGCCTCAGGAGACATGTCTAGAAAGATGTTGCTGTGACCTAGGTCAAAGAGGTTACTGCCTGTGTTCTCCTCTAGGATTTTGATGATTTCTTGTCTCACATTAAGGCCTTTCATCCATTTTGAGTTTATTTTTGTATATGGTCTAGGAAAGCGGTCCAGTTTCATTCTTTTGCATGTTGTTGTTCAGTTTTCCCAACACCATTTGTTGAAGAGCCTGTCTTTTTTCCATTGGATATTCTTTCCTGCTTTGTAGAAGATCAGTTGACTGTATAGTTATGGGTCCATTTATGGGTTTTCTTTTCTGTTCCATTGATCTATGTGTCTGTTTTTGTGTCAGTACCATACTGTCTTGATGGCTACAGCTTTGTAATATAACTTGAAGTCCAAAATTGTGAGACCTCCTGTTTTGCTCTTCTTTTTCAAGATTTCTTTGGCTATTTGAGGACTTTTGTGTTTCCATACAAATTTTAGGATTGTTTGTTCTAGTTCTGTGAGAAATGTGGGCATTTTGATAGGGATTGCATTAAATGTGTAGATTGCTTTGGGTAGTATGGACATTTTAACAATATTTGTTCTTCCAATCCATGAGCATGGAATATTTTTCCATTTCTTTGTATTATTTTCAATTTCTTTCATGAATGTTCTATAATTTTCAGAGTACAGATCTTTTACCTCCTTGGTTAGGTTTATGGTTTTGGGTGTAATTGTAAATGGAAT
>CM052899.1:130144835-130199113 GCA_028534135.1 Potos flavus | reverse complement strand
AGTAAGGGAGACATCTTGTCACTTGTAGCAACATGCATGGACTTCATGTTGGTTTGCTAAGTGAAATAAGTCAGAAATTAAAAATACCGTACATGATCTCACTTATATGTGGTTTCAAAACGAAAACAACATCATGGATATAGAAAACAGAAATGCTAGAAATGGTGTTGAGAAGGGTATGAAGGGGGTTAAAAAGTACAAATTTCCAGTTATAAAATAACTCAAAATGTGCAGCATAGTGACTACAGTACTATACTACTTATCTGACAATTGATAAAAGAGTAGATCTTAAAAGTTCTTATTGCAAGAAATGAAAAATATGTAACTGAAGTATCAAATTACTTCTACAATAAATCTGTTGCTCTGGCTTGAGAGAAAAAAAAAAGCCTCCTAGTTACTGTTGCTCTCAAAAATGTAGCCAATAACTATAAAATATAGTCAGCAAATATATTTTTTCACTTGAAACCTTTGGGATTAGTTTCTACATAGTATTTCTGTAAATGCATGTGAAATTTAGAAAAAAAGCACTGAACTGTGGACATCATTATTTCTACTGGGCTGAGACATGGTCTTCAAACCTATGATCAGTGCAAGAAAGTAAAGCCTTAAAAACAAACAAACTCACAAATTTTTAATTCCACAAATCTGGTGATAGGTTTTAATACAGAGAAATGATTGTTAGACTAAGCATAATACGATATAAAAGGTTTATGTGTAGAATGATATCAACAAATCTTTATGAAATACCATTCATGGGCCAGGTGTTGGATTAAGCATGTAGATTCAGTTTTGAACAAAAGTAAAATAATTTCTGTGCTTTGGGAGAGGTCCTGAGGGAAAAGACACATTAAAAAATAATAATCACTAATTAAACACTATAAATTATATGTTTATAAAAAGGCATACAGTGCACCATGAAAACATATAAAAAGGAGACCTAATGTGGTCTGATGGCCATTAAAGAATTTTCTAAGAATGTGACTGAACAGCCATTAAATTATTTGGTTGTAATTAAATCATTTCTCTAGCCTAACACAATAAAGATGAATTATAGCTTTTTGTATAGTAAGTTTTATACTTTCACCAGTTCTGAGTCGGTCAATAATTCGATATGTATTTCTTCATTGATGTGATTGGTACACATGTTGAATATTATCACTTCAAAGCATGACTGAAATTTCCTTCACATTGACACTAATCTGTAAATGAACAAAGTTATTCATATATTGACAAATTTAATTCTAAATATACATTGTTTTTATGGCCTTTTTTCATAAGGCTGCCATGAAAGATTTATAAAACACCCATGTGATATCTCCTGGTAATAAGATAGCATTTCTTTGATCTCCCAGTCTGGAAATTGTCCATGGAGAAAGAACAAAATTTGTTTGGAGTATGTTACTCTTACTGAAATCAAAATGGTTTTTAGTGATGGCATCTACCTCCACTTGGAATTTAGAAATCATCTCTGTGATAAATTGTCCAAAAGGTGCACTCAGTGGTCATATGATACCCATTGGTAGATAATCTAATGCCTATTTATTGAAAAGCGATCTCAGGGTTTTGTTTTGTTTTGTTTTGTTTTGCACCAAATATTATTCTTTAGGTACTGGTATAGGCACTAGAGAACATTAAATAAGCCTCACTTACTGGCCTGAAGGAGTTGCGGCTTAGTGTTTTCTGATCTTTGTAATAAAACCCAGTTTATCCTTTTGATATGGCAGTGAATCATTAAATTTCAGAAGTTCCATTTCCATCATGTTTTATTTCCATAAGTACAATTTTTAATATTGCAGTAGTCTCTAAAGGAGTTCATCAGCAATACCTAATCAAGTTGCCTCTGCATTTTAGTACATTTCTTCATTGCTGAGCAATCAATGATTCATTAGCAAATCATAAGAATAGCTGAACACCTTTAAATTAGGACAGGAACTATTTTTTTTTTTTTGGACAGGAACTATTTTTAAAATGAATTTTAAAACATATAAATTTTTCTTTACATAGTAACCATTTATTAATACCTACTATGCACTAGACACTGTGTGTAGGTATTATCTAACCTTCATAATAACTCTACTACAAGAAAGATATAGTTTAAATTTAACAGAGTGACGTTCAAAAATGTTAAGTAACTGGCACAGTATCACACAACTGGTAATTGGTATCATCGTGATGTTTTAGACTCCATAGTCTATGTTCCTTCTGTTGCTTCAGTATCTATCTCTAAAACTACTTTTCTTGTCTATTTCAGAGAACAGTCTGTTCTCTGAACAGAGAATTGTCTTTTGGCAAACTTTTTTTTTTTTTTAGGAGCAACAGGATATTTTGGAGTAGTATAATGTGGTTGAAAGTATTGGCTTACATCAAAGAATGCCTGGCAAGAAGGCATATTTTATGAAATAGGTATCATTATGATACTTCTTAGCTCACTGATGTTGAAAACCTTAAATTATATTATAGTGGCCTGAAAGAGCTAATATAGCTTCAAAATTTTCTACATGATTTCCATTGAATCATAGATCTATTGCAAAATATAATGACGTCCACATGGGTTTATTGGAACTGCTGTTAAGTCCTGGATTTCATCTTTCTAATCACTGCAACTTACCGATTTTTTGGTCCTATTACTTGTACCCATGCTAAAAAGCAGAAAACTGAAACAAATGACTATTGATTGTTTGACTCAGCTATCCATTTAATAGTGATGATCTATTAGAGTTTTAAAATTATTGAATTCAACTTGTACTCTCAACAATAATTCACTAAATTTTATCTTTAGATATTTTTGTGGTGCCTTTCTTCCATTTCAATAAAAAGTTGCATTACATATACAAAATACTTTGTTTTGTAAAATTATCCACAAATTTTCATTTATAATTGAGTACCTGCCACATTCTAATCCCTCTACCCCAGGCTCTTAATGGTTACTTTCATCTCTACAATTTAAAATTTCTAGAATTGCTCTTTCCTTGTTGGATGAATTCTGATAGAACTATGTATACATTTCAGGTTTTTTTAATTCAGTTTTTTGTCCAACTAAGTATGTCACTTATAAATACTAAATATAGCATGAGAGGATATTCTGTATAATTTAACAAATACATATTGGCTGTCTACTATAGTTTAGGCATTCTGCTGGATGCTGAGGAGAGACCATTATAAACAAATCAGATGACATTTTTTACATAGCATATATTCCAGAGAAGGAAGACGAAAAATAATAATAATTCATTATAATGTGTGCTATTGAGGCTCAGAGGGTAAGCACAAAGGGACTAGGTATTCTGTTACACTTAGGAGCTCATACCATCCATTAAATGAAACAGAGACTTCTCATGAAAAGTAGAGAATATGCCTTATTGCTCTATGGATATTTTATCTACAAGTTTCTTTAACCACTGAATAACATTTGTTTTGTCTTTTTAATCAGCAATTATACCAGAAAGCCTATTTTTAATCAGTATTGAGAAGCAAAAATATATAAAACAATGTTTTTCCTACATTAGTATTGCCACATTTTAAGAAATAAGAGTTTTATTCTTGTATGGATGCTTACCAGTAAGGAAGTCCAGAATACTAAATGATGTTTTCAGATCTGGCATTTAGAAAGTGATTTTTGAACCAGACATTGAGGATTTCCAACTCCTTTACAAGATTATCCTTGTTACTTCTAATAGATTCAATAGTCTTTTTACCTTTTCTTGGTATATAATTGGAAGACTTCTGTAATAGAATTCATCATATTTTAACTGTAAAACATGCCAACGTCAATGTTAGAAATTCGATATTGAGGGTTGAAGCTACCTTTAAAAAATACACATCACCATTTGCAAGACTTACTTCTTACAAATTATTCTAGCCCCATCTGTACATTACATAGTTTGGCTTGCCCTGCTTCCTAACTAAGAGTAAGCATTCCCAGCAAGACCAGTTCATAAGAAAGGTTATATAGGTTAATTATAATGAATAAAATGAAAATACTGGTCTAGTTTGAAGGGGGAAGTAAATTTGAGTGGGGTGCAATAGACCTTCATTGTGGTTATTGGTAATGATGTTGTGACATACAAATATCCATAGTGCATCTTTAATTTTGCCTTTAATTTTGCCTCTGAATTTTCTTCAGCTTGCTTTCATTTACTTGACTAAGTACCTAGTGCCACTATTAGATTAGATTTTAGCTCTAAATATACCCTTCTACCCTCTGTGGAGTTGCTGGGTCTAGAATTATAGAAACTAGTTCTTAGAAAAATCCTTGTCAACTAATTTCTGCCAATTGAAGTGAGGGAGATTGGGAGTATGGGGAAAGGAACAAGTGACTTTCCTGTATTTCTTTTCTGTCACTGCCCCTGTTCAGAAGAGAGTATTTAACTCCACATTCTTTTGGGTTCCTGGCAAACAGGACCCTCAGAGGTAACATTTGCATCTTGACCTTGGCAGTTGTAGTTACATCTGTGTTTGACCCCTCCTGATGGGTCTATCAAACATACTCTCCTCCACAGAGCTTCTCTCCATAGGTCTAAGCACTGGCCTTACAAGATTCACCCTCTAAACTCCGAAGTTCTGAAGAACCCACTCTTCCTTTCAGTTTCCCCTGAAAGGGGAAAGGGGTGGTAGCCTTTTCCTATAGTTATTAATCTCTGGATAACCTCAATATCCTCTATGCTTTTTGGACTTTACCCTATCTTGGCAAACAATTTTCTGTATTAAATAATCTTTTTTAAAAAAAGAAAATATTTTTTTAAAAGAAATTTATTTATTTGAGAAAGGGTGTGTGAGCATGAGTGGGAGGGGCAGAGGAAGAGGGAGAGAGAGAGAATTTGAAGCAGACTCTGTACTGACCATGGGGCTCGATCTCATGACCATGAGATCACAACCTGAGCTGAAAACCAAGAGTCGGACATTTAACCAGCTGCACCACCCAGGTGCCCATGTTTTTCTTCTTTTCTCTTTAAATTTGGCCCAATATACTCATTTGGGCCTTAAGTCATGTTTTATCCATCATGGGATCTTTGGTAACATATAACTGACTCAAGGTGCACCAACACAAAAGTTATCTATTTTTAACTAAAACTTCACTATATGTTTAAAGAAACAATTTTGAGTTAGTTATATAAGAAAGAGGACACACATGGTACCTGAAGTGAAGCATATATGGAGGATAGATACTTTTTGAGATCATCTTTTACACATTAGATATAGAATTATTATATTATTGGAAATCAGAAAAGAGCCCTACCTCCAGACCAGAATTACCAGATCCTCATCTGAACTAAAAAAGAGGCTGAAGAATGCAACACTGATCTGATTACTGTTCACATTTGTTCATATGCTCTCAGGGAGTTATTAATCATCTCTCAGTTATCTAACTCACTGAGCCAATTCCTTACTAATACACTAGAAGGAATTTATAACAGTCCATTGGAAACCAGAAAAACTTAAGCCAAGTGGGACTTTTTTTGAAAGATTTACATCTAAATAATTTCTGCCAATACTTCTGAAAATTTTGCAATTAAGAATAAATCATAAGTTTGTAAAACAACAACGAATTGCTAGCAAAAGTCTGACTTTATTTTTTCTGTAGTAATAGCTTTTTGAAGATGCATATTCTTGGGTAGAGGACCAAAACCTAACTGTGATAAACCCTGTCAAGAGATTTTTCATGCATAAATATGAAAAAAAGACATCTCCAAACTTGAGTCTCAGAATGTATACCACTCATACAATTTTTCTGAAACACACTACTTGAGGAAGTATTCCAGCCTAACAAAAATGGAACCAGAATGGAGTTAAGATATATGACAAAGACTGGGTTCAGTCTGAGGATTACTATGACACAAATTTATGTTTGGTAACACGTTGCTTTGAATTTAGAATAGTACAAATATATAACCAGATATGGATACAAGTGAGTAAATGTATCTCCACACTGCCTCAATTTAAGGCACACCCAAGTTCAAGGGCATTTTAGCCATATTTAAAAGGTAATATCTACCACATCAGAGTAGACTATAAATTGAGGCTTGCTATATTTTATCTCTCAATTAGCATACAAAGACATTATACTGCCACTAATGCAATGAATTTGCCTTTTAACAGGCCATTTCAAACAGATCCAACATCTAGATTTTGGACCTGAATTTGTCAGTATTTGGCAATTTCATCTTACCTGCATCCATGTCTCAATATAAAAAAGTGTTAGTTTATGCCTTCTTAGAAGTCATAGCTAACTACATGTTTCTCGACACAGAGGTTTAATACGCAGGAGAAATAAAAGGCCCATAAGGCCTTTGGGATCTGTATAAAATTACTATACCATGATATTTTGTTGTAAGATGGTTAATAGTACAGATGGTGAAGAAGTTTCTCATCCATTCAAATTACAGTTCTGCCTTATACCAACTGATTTACCTTGGCAGTCCCCTATATTTGTCTTTTCCTTATTTTCTTTATATTTAAACAAAGAAAGTTGATAGTAGTATTTAGCTTATGGTGTTATGAGGGTTAAATAGTTATATATTAATCATGCAAGAACTTAAGCAATATTCTAAATTATAATAAATGCTATAGCATTTGAAAATATTTTATAAGCCACATGGCAAACATTATTGATGCATAAATATACAATGTAATTCTCAAAGAAATAAAAACAGAAGTATCACAATATTAATAATAAAAGAAACAACTTTTATAATGGTGACAAAAAAGTTAAAATATGTTAAGGATGTTTTCTTTTTGTTAAGGAGTAGATATAAGTACATTTATAGTTGAATCTTTATATTTTGATATTGAAATGTAAATATTTATTATTATACCAGTAGTGGAATAAAAATAAATAAAATTTCCAGTTCACTAGATAAAAAATGAGAAATATGATATGAATGCAAACACATTCACACTATAAATATGAATATTTTCTCTCAAATATAAAATATTATCAAAATTGATTATGTAATTCCCCCACACACATAAACATCTTTACTTCTCTAAGTATAAATCTAATTGATTGGGTTCATCTAACATCCGTGTGATAAAACTTGATATTTGAAAAAAATGAATGTCCTTCTAAAGAATAAAATGAGCTTTAAATCAAAGAAGAAATGGAAACATAAACCCCTGGTTATTTACAGATATTTATAAAAAAAAAGGTAAGGAATATTATAAGCAGTATTCTGAGAAGCTTTTGTAGACTTAAAATATACTAATAGAAAATAATGATCTTAGCAGGGAAATTAACTAGCTTAGAAAAATACTAGTAGAACATACTGTATTTATACATTTTCTCTGAAAACACAGGGGAAAAAAACTGACAATCCCATTTTGGCAAATGAAAAATGTTAATAAAACAAACAATAACAACAAAAAAAAACACACCAACACTTCCTGGGAAGATTGCAGAGTAGGAGGATTCTAAGCTCACCTTGTCCCAGGGATACAACCAGAAGTGTAAATAATCCTGGAAAATGACCTGTAGCCTGGCAGAACAAACTCCACAACTAAATGTAGAGAAGACATCACTCAGAAGACAGTCAGAAGGACAGTGATGCAGTGGGGAGCTAAATGAACCCCAGAACTATCCACAGGATGGAGGGACCTACAGACAAAGAAAGAGAAAGGAAACAGAACCTCACACCAGGGAACCTACATGGGGAAAATGAATCCCCATAACATTTGGCTTTGAAAAACAGAGGGGCTGAATTTCTTGAGTTCTTATAACTAGGGGTCTTAAAATCTGGATTTTAAAAACCAGTGGGCTTGGCTCTTTGAGAGACAGGAGGGCAGAAGAAACTGAGGCCCCACCCTTAAAGAGATAGCACAAAAAGTAGCCTGCAGAGATACAGCATAGAAGCAACAGTTTAAAAAATGTCTGGGGTACATGGGAGGGAGAGTTGTTTACTAATTTCAGAGCTTGTCCTGGAGGAGCAGAAATCCTTGGAAGATGTCTTCAGGACAAAAGAAACTGGCAGATGCCATGTCTCTCCTTCACCCCTCAGCATAAACACATGGCTACCTGTGGGACCAGCATGGTACCCACATGCCCTACCTAACTTGCTAACAATGTGTCCTACCCTGCCATGCTTCAAAGGATTGACCCCCTCCAGCCAGGCCTGCCACAGTCCCAATGGTGGTGGCAGCAGGTCCCTTTTCCCAGAAGACCAATGCACCAACTTTGCAAACACTGCACCTCCTACCCTACCCTACACACACATTGCAGAGCCAACCCTTCTGATATACTCTTGGCTTGAACCCATCCAGGGTGATACCAAAGGCTTGGCAGCATGCAAGCAGCCCAGACAGGAGCCAGCACCACTCCAAAGTGACTCCTGCCCTGAGGAGAGGGAAAGATAACCATATCTACCAGTCCAAGAACAGCCCCAGCAGGGGCCTGGGAGCAGACAGCTGGTCTGGCTGTAGGTACCATCTACTGGAAAAAAGCTTTTCAAGGGACAACATAGGGAAAATACCTTGCAGTTCAGTGCTACCTCAACTCTGGCAAAAACCTGGTCTCATTCAACTCAACCCAAGGCAATCTCAGACTGGTCCACTAATACAACAGAGGCAAAACACTGCCCACAACAGGCAACAAGAACCACTGCAGATGACTGGACTGAAGGAAAAAATTAGTTCAGGCACAAAAGCAGGGCACATGTAATATATGTAGGCTTCAGACCTCTGAAGCCACAGGTTTGAGTGAATAGGAAATACAGGACCTCTTTTTCATAAAACCATTACTTTCAAGAGCAGGAGGTATAGCTGACTTTCCTAACACAGAAACAGACACAGAGAGACAAATGAGGACACAGAGGAATATGTCCCAAAGGAAAGAAAAGGACAAAAATCACAGCAAATGACATAAGCATAATAGAGATAAGTAATATGCCTGATAGAGAATTTAAAGTAATGATCATGAAGATACTCACTGGACATAAGAAGAGAGAGAAAAGAGAGAAAATTTATTTGATGAACTAATAGCTGAAAACTTCCCAAATCTGGGGAAAGAAACAGAAATCCAGATCCAGGAGGCACAAATATCCCTCCAAAAAATAACCCCCCCCAAAATAAATAAATTAAAAAAAATAAACCCAAGGAGGTCCACACTAAGACACATAGTTATTAAAATGACAAAAAAAATAATGACAAAAAAACAATTTTAAAGCAGCAAGAGAAAAGAAAGCAGTTACATACAAGGGAAAACTCACAAGAGTATCAGCCAATTTTTCAGCACTTTGCAGACCACAAAGGCATGGCATGATATATTCAAAGTGCTGAAAGGAAAAACAATCTGCAGTGAAGAATATCCAGAAAGGCTATCACTCAAAATAGAAAGAGAGATAGAGTTTCCCAACTAAAAGTTAAAGGAAGTCATGAGCACTAAACTAGCTCTACAAGAAACATTAAAGGGGACTCTTTGAGTGGAAAAGAAAGGCTATATGTAAGAGTAAGAAAAGAAGGAAGTACAAAAGCAGTAAAAATAAGTATATCTGTAAAAATCAGTCAAGGGACTCACAAAATAATAAGATGTAAAGTATGACACCATATATTTAGGGGAGGAGAGAGAAGTAAAGAATAGGTTCAAAATTAAGCAACCACCAACTTATAGACTGTTATATGCAGATGTTATATATAAGCCAAATGATAGCCACAAATCAAGCACCAGTAATAAATATGCAAAAATAAAGACTAAGGAAAGCTAACTAATCAAGAGACAAGAGAGCAAGAGAAGAAAGCATCAGAGAAGAAAACAGACCAAGTAACAAAATAGCAATAAATACGTACTTATGAATAATTATTTTGGATGTAAATGGACTAAATGCTCCAATCAATCAAAAGACATAGGATAGGGGCTCCTGGGTGGCTCAGTGGGTTAAAGCCTCTGCCTTCGGCTCAGGTCATGATCTCAGGGTCCTGGGATCAGCCCCACATCAGGCTCTCTGCTCAGCAGGGAGCCTGCTTCCTCCTCTTTCTCTGCCTGCCTCTCTGCCTACCTGTGATCTCTCTCTGTCAAATAAATAAATAAAATCTTAAAAAAGACATAGGATAATGGAATTGATAAACAAACAAATATATCTATATGCTGCCTACAAGAGACTTATTTATTGTTTCAGACTCGAAGACAAATGCAGATTGAAAGTGAAGGGATGGAAAAGTATCATGCAAATGGATGTGAAAAGAAAGCTAGGGTAGAAATCCTTATATCAGACAATATAGACTTTAAAACAAAGTCTATAACAAGAGACTAAGAGAGACACTATAAAATAATAAAGGGAACAATCCAACAAGAAGATGTACTTATAAAGATTTATGGCCCCAACATGGGAGCACCCAAATATATAAAACAACAAACATAAGCAAATTGATAATATGATAATAGTAAGGGACTTCAGCACTCCCACATACATCAATGGACAGATTATTCAAACAGAAAATCAATAAGAAAACTTAGTGGCTTTGAATGAACATTGGACCAAATGGATTTAACAGGTATATTCAGTACATTCCATCCTAAAACAACAAAATACACATTCTTTTCAAGTGCACATGGAACATTCTCCAGAATATATTACATATTAGGCCACAAAACAAGTGTCAATAAATTAAAAATGATTGAAGTCATACCATGCATCTTTTCTGACTACAATGAATGAAATTAGAAATCAATCACAAGAAAAAAATTGGGGAAAAGCACAGATTCATGGAGGTTAAATATCATTCTACTAAATGATGAATGGGTCAGCCAAGAAATCAAAGAATAAATAAAGAAATAAATGGACACAAATGAAAATGGAAAAACAACAGCTGAAAATATTTGGGATGCAGCAGAAGTGGCTCTAAGAGGGAAGTTTATAGCAATACCAGACGACTACCTCAAGAAGAAAGAAAAATCTCAAATCACCTAACCTTCCATGTAAAGGAGCTAGAAGAAGAACAAATAAAACCCAAATCAGTAGAAAGAAGGAAATAATTTTTTTTAAGGCAGAAATAAATGAAAAAGAGACTAAAACACCAACAGACCAGATCAAGAAATCCAGGAAGTGGTTCTTTGAAATGATCAACAAAATTGACAAGCATTTAGCCAGACCCATTAAAAGAGAAAGAGAGAGAGGACTCAAATGAACAAAATAACAAAGGATAAAGGAGAAAACTGACACCTCGGAAATATGATTGTAAGAGAACATTATGAAAAATTACATGCCAACACAGTGAAAACCTAGAAGATATGGATAAGTTCCTAGAAACATATAACCTACCAAAACTGAAGCAGGAAGAAATAGAACATTTGAACAGACCAATTACCAGCAATGTAATTGAATCAGTAATAAAAAACTCCCAACAGATAAGTCCATGAACTGACAGCTTCACAGGTGAATTCTACCAAACATTTAAAGAAGAGTTAACACCTATTTTTCTCAAAATATTACCAAAAATAGAAGAGGCAGGAAAGCTTCCAAATTCATTCTATGAGGCCAGTATAACCACAAAACCACATACAGACACAATGAATAAAGAGAACTACTACAGGCCAATATCTGTGATTGACAAACATAGATGCAAAAATTCTCAACAAAATATTATCAAACAAAATCAAACAATACATTAAAAAATATCATTCACCATAATCAGGTGGCATTTATTCCCAGGAAGAAAAGTGGATCAATATTTCCTAGTCAATATATGTGACACATCACATCAATAAGGGATAGGATAAAAACCATATGATCATTTCAATAGATGCAAAAACCAAACATTTAACAAAGTAAAATATGCATTAATGATAAAAACCTTCGAAAGAGTAGGTTTAGAGGGAACATACATCAACATTATAAAGGCCTTATATGAAAAACCCACAGCTAAGATCATACTCAATCTTGAAAAACTTAGACATTTTCTTGTAAGATTGGGAACAAGACAAAGATGTCCCCTCTCACCACTTTTATTAAACATAGTACTGGAAATCCTAGACACAGCAATCAAACAACAAAAAGATATAAAAGCATCCGATGTTGCCTGGGTGGGTCAGTTGATTGGATGGCTGACTCTTGATTTTGGCTCAGGTCATGATCTCAGGGTTCTGGTAATGAGCCCTGCATCAGACTCTGTGCTCAGTTGAGTCTGCTTCAGGATTCTCCCTCTCCCTCTGCCCCTCCCCCAGCTCACACACACACACACACACACACACACACACACTCTCTCTCTCTCTCTCTCTCTCTCTCAAATAAATCTTTTTAAAAAATATATAAAAGTCAGTGGAGACAGTCAACTATCATATGGTCTCACGTGTGGAGCATAAGGAAAAACATGGAGAACATTGTGAGAGGGAAGGGAGGGGTGAACTGGAGGAAATCAGAGGGGTGATGAACCATGAGAGCCTGTGAACTCTGAGCAATAGACTGAGGGTTTTGGAGGGGTGGGGGTGGGGGGTTGGGCAAGCCTGGTGGGTGGGTATTGAGGAGGGCACATATTGCATGGAGCACTGGGTGTGGTACATGAACAATAAATCTTGTAATACTGAAAAAATAAAATAAAAGTGGGGAAAAAAGTTTTCTATCTTTAAATGAAAAAAATATATATAAAAGTCATCCAAATTCTTAAGGAAGAAGTAAAATTTTCACTATTTACAAGTGACATGATACTATATATAGAAAACCTGAAGACTTCACCAAAAACTACTAGAATAAATGAATTCAGTAAACTTGCAGAAACCAAAATCAATGTGCAGAAATCTGTTGCATATCTACACACTAATAATGAAGCAGGAGAGAGAGAAATTAAGAAAGCAATTCCATTTACAATTGCATCAAAAATAATAAAATACCTAGGAATAAATAAACTTAACCAAAGAGGTGTTTGGTTAAGTAGGAGTTTTCTACTCTGAAAACTATGAAATAATGATGAAAGAAACTGAAGATAATACACAGAAATGGAAAGATATTCCATGCTCATGGTTTGGAAGAACAAATATTGTTAAAATGTCTATATTACCTAAAGCAATCTATAGATTTATTGCAATCCCTATCAAAATACCACCAGCATTTTTCACTGGATTAGAACAAATAATCCTAAAATTTATATTCCTGAACAGCCAATGCAATCTTGAAAAACAAAGCTGGAGTTATTCTAGTTCTAGATTTCATGTTATACTACAAAGCTGTAGTAATCAAAACAGTATGATACTGACACAAAAAGAGACACATAGATTAATGGAACAGGATAGAAATCCCGGAAACAAACCCATGAGTATATGGTCAATTAATCTTTGACAAAGCAGGAAAGAATATGCAATGGAAAAAAGACAACTTCTTCAACAAATGGTGTGGGGAAAACAAGACAACTACATGCAAAAGAGTGAAACTGGACCACTTTCTTACACCATGCAGAAAGATAAACTCAAAAGGGATTAAGGATCTAAATATGAGACCTGAAACCATAAAAATCCTAGAAGAGAACACAGTCAGTAATTTCTCTGATATTGGCCACAGCAATGTTTTTCCAGGTGTGCATCCTGAGGCAAGGGAAACAAAAGCAAAAATAAAATATTAGGACTATATCATAATAAAAAGCTTCTGCACAGCCAAAGCAGCAGCCAACAAAACTAAAAGACAACTTCTTTAATGGGAAAATATACTTGCAAATAACATGTCCAATAAATAGTATCCAAAATATATAAAGAACTTACACAACTCAACAGCCCTAAAACCAAATAACCTAATTAAAAAAATGAGTAGAAGATATGAACAGACATTCCTCCAAAGATATACAGATGGCCAACAGATATACAAAAAGATGTTCAACATCACTCATTGTCAGGAAAATGCAAATCAAAACTACCTGTCAGAATAGCTAAAGTCAAAACCACCAGAAATAACAAGTGTTGGTGAGGATGTGGAGAAAGGGGAATACTCTTGCACTGTTGGTAGAAATGCAAATGATGCAGCCACTGTGGAAAACAATATGGAGCTTCCTCAAAAAATTACAAATAGAACTACCCTATGATCTAGTAATCACACTGGCTTTTTTCCCAAAGAATGCAAAAACACTAACTCGAAGGGATATATGCACCCCTATGTTTATTGCAGCATTGCTTACAATAGTCAAACTATGGAAGCAGCCCAAGTGTCCAAGGACAGATGAATGGATAATGAAGATGTGGTATATATAGACAATGGAATATTATTCAGACATAAAAAGGATTTAGGCCATTTCACTCGTAAGTGGAATTTAAGAAACAAACAAGCAAAGGAAAAGACAGAAAAGAGGGGCACCTGGGTGGCTCAGTGGGTTAAAGCCTCTGCCTTCAGCTCAGGTCATGATCTCAGGGTCCTGGGATCGAGCCCTGCATCGGGCTCTCTGCTCAGCGGGGAGCCTGCTTCCTCCTCTCCCTCTACCTGCCTCTCTGCCTACTTGTGATCTCTTTCTCGCTGTCAAATCAATAAATAAAATCTTTAAAAAAAAAAGAGAGAAATGAAGAAATAAACTTTTTTTTAAAAAAAGATTTATTTATCTGACAGAGAGAGAGACAGATCACAAGTAGGCAGAGAGGCAGGCAGAGAGAGAGGGGGAAGCAGGCTCCCCGCTAAGCAGAGAGCCTGATGCAGGGCTCGATCCCAGGGCCCTGAGATCATGACGTGAGACAAAGGCAGAGGCTTTAACCCACTGAGCCACCCAGGCACCCCGAAGAGATAGACTCTTAACAGATGGTTACCAGAGGGAAGGTGGGTGGGAGGATGGATGAAATATGTGAAGTGGATTAAGAGTACACTTATCTTGATGAGCACTGAGTAATATATAAAACTGCGAGTCACTATATTGTACACCTGAAACTATATTACATTCATGTTAACTGTACTGGAATTAAAATACAAGTAAATAAATAAAAAATTTAACATTATAATAAAAATTTAAAAAACACTTTATAGGTGGGTAGTAATAAAGGTGTAAATAACAGTTTCAAAAAGAATACATAATATTATGCACATTATTATAACTTTGGGTAAATGCTTTGATAATAGTTATGAGATGACATTTTTTTTCCATTGGAAACAACTAGAAATTCCTCAAGTTTTCTCAGCAGGAAGTAGGAATACAGACTAACTGCCCTGAAGGAATTAAAAGTTTTATCTGTGATACACATCAGTAACAAAACAAAACAAAGCAAAACAAAACAAAAAACAGCCTAGTGGTCTTATAGATAAATTCTAGCAAAATACAAGAAGGAATTTAAGTATTGTATAAGGTATAAAAAATTATAAATTCAGTTAATATGTTCAGCATACAATTAATTGGTTTAGGGACTGGCTTAAAGTAGGTTTAAACTAAATTCACAATACTTACTAAGAAAAAAAAGAGAGACCCATATTACAAATATAAGTAACAAAATACCACAAAATATCATAGAGTGATGAAAATATACCATGGCAAATTAGGTTTTAACTTAGCAATAAAGGGATGATTCAATATTAAGGGTTTTATTTATATATTTGGTACATTCATGCATTAGGTTAAAAAGTATAATATCAGTAAACACTAGAATACATTAAATACTGCATATTTCTATTATATTTCTTTTTCAACTTTGAAAAAAAGACAAACTTGTTAAATGATACCTTGTTTGAATTAACATCAAAATTAAAAATAATAAAAAATTAAAAATATAATTTCTATACATACTGCAAACTACCATATTAATCAACTCCACACAACTCTCAGTGAAATTAAAAACAAATTTCTCCTACTATATAAATTGTTTTGAAGATTTTATCCAAGAAAAGAAAAAAGTTGAATACACTTCTGGAGAAAAAATTCATATAGACATTTGGATTAGTGCTAGCAAAAAGCACATTATACTCACATCCAGCTGGGTCTTCAATTCATCTCGGAAATCTTTCCACATAACCCAGTAATATTTTGTTATATTTTGCTCAGGAGATGCTGCATATCTTTAGTGTTCCTTAACTTCCCCCTCACATTACTTTCAACCATAAACTTCACTGCATTCTATCAGAGTAAAAAAATAATAATTTAGAAACTGTCTTAATTCACTTCCCTTCCATACAATTTCCTTTTATCTATAACCATCCCTTTCTTCTTGCCTCCCATCACAGGAAAAGAAACCTTATATTTATATCCAAAGTTAATACATTTCTGGAGTAGGGCTTGGGATCAATTGTTATTCTAAGAGTGAAAGAAATTGAAAATGTTTATGTACCAAATGGAGAGAATCTGAGTATAGAGCAAGAGTGTCCAAGTAGCTGGAGAGGATAGACAATAGTCAAGAGACAGTTCTTCTATTTTAAAGCTGTTCCTAGAGGGCAACAAACTAGAATTCTAAACTTTACCACTATTTTCCCTAAGCACCATATGGTTATTTTTATCATTTATCTGGTATATTTATATTAGCTATATGTATATAGTGTTTTATCTTTCTTCTATGTTATAATCTGCCTAAGAAGCAATATTTATGTTAATGAACATATTTATTTTTAAAATAAATATAATATTTATTGAACTCTTATCATGTATTATACACTCTACTAAATGATGAGGGGAAACAAATGAAATCATCTCCTCATTCAATAGGACAGAGGTGTAGACTAATGTTAGTTAACTGTTTACATAAGTAAATGGAAAATTATGAAAGTTCTAGGCAATGTAACATAAATGACCAAAGGTACATGGTACAAATTATAGTGAAAAAATCGGATTCAGTCTTGGAAGGTGGGAAATATTTCACTGAAGTGATATTTGAACTGAGAACTTAAGAATAAGTAGGATTTAACAGTACATATTGAGTAGGTAATCATAAGAAGTACTCATAGATGACAACTACATAGTTTTTAAACTTCCACTGAAATTCAAAAATCACATAGAAGTCTATGTTTCTTTGTTCTTAGGTGCAACACTAAATATATGATATTAGATTAGATTAGATAATGCAAAAGCAATTACTAAGCACCTAATTCTCAGTGTGCCACATAAATTAATAAATACTGACTTTTCCATTGAGCACTCATGTTATGTTATGGGATTCAAATAGTTACAAAAAGAATCACAGCATCCACAATAAATAATCAACACTAAATGAATGTGTGCAAAAATGTATTTTTAGAGAAATAAAATTTCTTCAACTAAAAGACATAGAGTTAAATAAAGCTGAAGCTTCCCAATTCTGATTCATACTTGCTTCTTCCTTGATCATCTCCCAGTTACAGACAACGCTCAGAAAGCATGATTCTTCACAATGATAGAGAACCCTTGTCTTCTCCCTCTTGTCTCCTTCACTTACACAGTTCTTGGAGTCAGGAGACCACTCTCCCATTGCCTCTGACAACAGCAGACTTCTCTCTTTGAAATAGAGGGTTAATTTAAAAAAATCAAATTAAATCTCAACCAAAGAAACTTGGGGATTTGTTAAGAATATATATTTCATTTCATAAAAAACTTAAATAACTGCAATATGTGAAATATGAGAGAGAGTTTGCTGTTCGCAATCACATATTAACTTTCTGCTTAAACTCAGTATATACTGTGGTATGATAAGAGATTGTCACAACAGATCCAATTTAGAGGATATAAATCCTCCCTATTAATTAGCCATAGCAGTAGCCCTTCCCACTTTCCCTACCAACAATTATTCAATTATTCTTAGAGTGGAAGCATGCTCTAATAAGGTGGAAGGCAATATTGAGGAAATAAACTTATTCGGACTTCACTATGCCAATAGGTCTTTAAAAACAACTGATGAAGTATTTGGTGATTTCCACTTACGATGGCTGCTGAAAGAAGCAGCTGCAACTGTAATCTTGCTAGCAACAGTATTCTCAGAACATAGTCACTGAAAAAAGCATCATTTTTAACTTCGCATTCATATTTTATAGGTTAAAATTCATGCCTCTAATCCCCTTACTGGATCACTGCTTTGTTGAAAAGTGGCATCATTTACAATCCTGACAGCAGGGGATTGGGGTGCCAGGAACTGCAAATGTGTTGTTATCTGACTTCGGCAATGGTTTAGAAATCCAAAGAATAGTGAAACATATTTTCAACAAGGAAAATTCCCTTGAGAAGATAAAAGACAAAAAACCAAGCATTTAAATAGGATAGAAGTAAAACATGTTATAAGGCCTCTGCTAAATAGCTTTTCATCTATTCTTTCATATTCTTTTCTTTCTGATTATTTCACCAAATAAGATCTTAAGTATTTTCTCTCTCTCCATTCCAATAACTATTTTTTTCCAAACCTATAATCACATTAGCAGCCTTCAAATAAAAATATATTATACATTTTTGCTTGAATTTAGTACCTTCAAGTACTTATTACTTTAAAGATTAAAAAAAATGACGATAATCTAAAAAAAAAAAATAGTAGAGGATTCAGAAACCCAAACCTGCTACATTCTGTAAAGCAGCACACAGATAAAGCCAATGTATGAATCTAAAGATTCTTGAAAAGTATAGATGGAGATATGAATTCTAGACTTTATTCTTATGTGTATTAGTAAGAGACAAGACATTCAACTTTTCTCCCTTGTCTTCTGTATCACTCTTCTCTGTTCACACCAGTAAGACAAAAAGAAGCAATAATTAATTGATTATTCATCTTCTTGGATACTGATAAGCCAATATTCCCAAGTAAGTATAGTCACTGTGGCCCAGAAAACTCCTAATCTCTGTAGATACCTGTCCTTGCACATGTTCAGGTGCCCTGTGATAAGATTCAGGATTTGTCTTAGGAGGCCACAATGCTGATCTCATATTGTTCTTTTATCTCAACACCTGTTCCAAGACTGGGGAATTAATTTTTTAGTCTGGAATAAGACAGTCTTCCACTGTTAAAATGCCATTTCTCCTATATATTTTGATTATATTATGAGTTGCCTTTGATTCCCTAAATACTTGGTATTTGTAAACCTCTTATATTCTTTTTCTGAAGACACTCATACAGAAATTCTTATTATTTGAATTAAAAGTGGGATACTAAAAAGAAAAAAAAGGGGGTGGGAAAGGACCAAGAAAGGGAAGACACTCATTGTTTAAAAAAATGTTTTTTCCATGTTCTATATATCCATATTTCCATCATAGGCATATACAGACAATTCAAATTATAAACAGAGACCCACAGAATGTTGAAAAAGGCTATTAATGTTGGGAGAGGGGAAGTCAGTATTATGTCTACTTAATTTGAATAAAACAAACATTTGCTTAGTCCACTTACTAACCTACTTATCTAATTATTGTGACATGGCTAGTTGTCACTGAATCCAGAATATTATTTCTTTGATATTCGCAGCTGACCAACTTTTTTCTCAAGAGGTTTAACCTGGAATCCATGGCCAAAAGTCAGGCAGTGAGGGAATTAGGATGGGGAAATATTAGCTGTTTCTATATTTTAACCAACTTTTAGTAGAAAAGTAATATTCTCTTGCATTATGAATAACAGAGTACAGGTATACTTCATTTGATTGCATTTTGCCTTATCACACTTCATAGATTCTGTGCTTTTCTCAAATTGGTTTGTGGCAACCATGTATTAACGAACACTATCAGCATCACTTTTCCAACATCATTTGCTCACTTTGTACCCTCCATGTTACATTTTGATAGTTTTCACAGTATTTTCAACTTTTAAATTATTATATGTGTTATAGTGATCTGTGGTCAGTAATATTTGATGTTACTATTGTATTGTTTGGGGGAACCATGAACCACACCCATATACAATGGTGAACTTAATGTGTGTTCTGACTGCTCCACAGGCCAGCCATTACCTCATCTCTCTCCCTCTCTTCAGGCCTCCCTATTCCTGGGGCAACAATAATATTGAAATTAGGCCAATTAATAATCCTACAATGGCCTCCAAGTATTCAAGTGAAAGGAAAAGTTGCACATTTCTCACTTCAAACCCAAAACTAGAAATGTTTAAGCTTAGTGAGGAAGACTTGTTGAAAGACAAGATAGGCCAAAACTTAGCCCTTTTGCACAAAACAGGCAAGTTGTGAATGCAAAGGAAGTTCTTGAAAATTAAAAATGTAAAAATCCTATTCCAATTAACACAAAAATAATAAGAAAGTGAAACAGCCTTATACTAATACAGAAAAATTTTGAGTGGTCTGGAAAGATCAAACCAGCTATAGCATTCTCTTAAGCCAAAGCCTAATTCAGAGCAAGGCCCTAACTCTCTTCAATTATCTGAAGGCTGAGAGAGGTGAGGAAGCTGCAGAAGAAAAGTTGAAAGCTAGCAGAGCTCTGCTCAAGAGGTTTAAGGAAAGAAACCACTTTCAAAACATAAAAATGCAAGGTAAAGCAGTAAGTGCTGATGTTGAAACTGCAGCAAGTTATCCAGAAGATCCAGCTGAGATAATTAATGAAAGTAGCTAACAAACAATTTTTTAATATACACAGAAGTCTATAATAAAAGGAGAAATCATGCCTTTCTTTAAAATTTCAAAGGACAGGATAATTATTTTGTTAGGAGGTAATGCAACTAGTAACTTAAAGTTAAAAGCCATTGCTCATTTACCATTACAAAAATTCTGGGACCCTTAAGAATTGTGCTAAATTTTAGATGGGTCTAAAATGGTGGCACAGGAAGACACTGAACTCACCTCCTCACACAGATATTCTGAACCTATAAATATATAGATAGGGATTTCTCCTGAGGAAAAATTGAGTGCTGAATGAACAGTTTCTGTACAACAAAGGATAGAGGGACCACATGGAAAATAGCAGGGAAAACAAAGATATCACAAAACCAGCCTTACAAGAAATGTTAAAAAGACTCATTTAATAACTGGGAAAAAAGGCCATAACCAAAGAAAATTATGAAAGCAAAAATTTTCCAGAAAAAGTAAGTATAGTAAAGGTAACAGATGAATTACTTATAAAGATAGTCTGAAGGTTAAGAGAAAAAAATGATAAAATCCATTATATTTTTAAAAATTACTTAAGGAACTCACAAAATAAAAAGATGTAAAATATTACATATATAAAATGTGGAGACAGGAAAGTAAAAATGTAGTGCTTTTAGAGTATGTTCAAACTTAAGTGACCATCAATTTAATATAGACTATTATATACTTAGGATGTTATATATGAGTCTCATTGTAACCACAAACCAAAAACCTATAATAAATACACAAAAAATGATAAAGAAATCCAAGCATAACACTAAAGAATGTCATTAAATCACAAGGGAAAAGATGAACAGAAAAACAATGAACTGAGAAGTACTAAAAAAAATAATAATAAAATGGCAATAAGTACATATCTATCAATAAAAACTTTAAATGTAAGTTTTCTAAATGCTCCAATCAAAAGACCCAGGATGACTGAATGGATTAAAAAAAAAAAAAAAAAAGGCCTATCTATGTGCCACCTACAAGAAATTTACTTAGGACCTAAAGACACACAGCCTAAAAGTGAAGTGATGGAAAAAAAATAGTCTATGCAAATAGAAGAAAGTAAAAGAAGGAGAAAGAGAAACAGCAGCAGCAGCTGCAGCAGCAGCAGGAGGATGAGGAGCAATAGTTATATCAGACAAAATATTCTTTAAAACAAAGATTATAACAGGGACCAATTGGGGCATTACATAATATAAAGAGATCAATCCAAAAGGAGGATATAACAATTATAAATATCTATGAATCCAGCGTAGGAGCACCTAAATATATAAAGAAAATATTAACAGAGATAAAAGAAGAAATTGAGAGTAATGTAATAATAGTACTCTAACATCCCACTTACATCAATGGATAGGTCAATGAGGAAACGGTGGCTTTGAATGATACATTAGTCCAGATGGACTTCACTGATATATACAGAACATTCTATCCAAAAACAGTAGAATGCACATTCTTTTCAAGTGCATATGGAACATTCTTCTTCAAAGATCTCATGTTAGGCTACAAAACAAGTCTCAATAATTTTAAGAAGACTGAAATCATATCCGGCATTTTTTCAAATCACAACAGTGTAAAACTAGAAAATAAATCCAAGAAGAAAACTGGAAAAGATACAAATGTGAGGCTAAAAAACTTGCTACTAAACAATCAATGGGTCAAGAAAAACATCTGAGGAAATAGAAAAATACCTAGAGACAAAGGAAAATGGAAACACAACAGTTCAAAGTCTTTGGGATGTAGCAAAATCAATTCTAAGAAGGAAGTTATTAATGATACAAAACTACCTCAATAAACTAGAAAAATTTAAAATAAACAATCTAACCTTATACCTAGAGGAACTAGAAAAACAAAAGCAAAAGTTAGTAGAAAGAAGAAAATAAAAAAGATTAGAGTGGAAATAAATGAAATAGTTACTAAAAAAAATGAAATTACTAAAATTAGCTACTAAGATCTGGTTTACTGAAAAGATAAAATTGTTAATCCTTTAGTTAGACGTAAGAAAAAATGAGAGATGAGTCACATAAATAAAATTGGAAATTATAGAGGAAAGCTTACAACCAATACCACAGAAATATGCAGGATTAAAGAAGTTAGAAAAATTATATGTCAACAAATTAGACAATCTAGAAGAAATGAATAAATTACTACAAACATATAATCTTCCAACACTGAATCAGGAAACACAGAAAATGTGAACATACCAATTACTGATAATAAAATTGAATCAGTAATCAAAAGACTCCCAACAAAGTCCAGGATGGCTTTGCAGGTGAATTATACCAATATTTAAAGAAGAGTTAATACTTATCCTTTTCTATATTCCAAAATATAGAAGAGAGAGGAATTTTTCCAAATTATTTCTATGAGACAAGAATTGCCCTGATACCAAAACCAAAGGCTCTACAGAACAAGAAGACTACAGGCCAATACCCCTGAAGAACATAGATGCAAAATCCTCAGCAAAATATTAGCTAACTGAATTCAACAAAAATTAAAACATCATTCACTGTGAATAAATGAGACTTATTCCAGGAATACAAGGACAGTTCCAAATCCACAAATCAATTAATCTGATCACACTAACAAAATGAAGGATAAAAGTCTTATGATCATCTTAAAGAGAGAGCAGATGTCAAAATTCAACATCCATTTATGATAAAAGCTCTCAACAAAGTGAACTTAAAGGGAACTTACCTCAAACCAATAAAAGCCATATATGACAAATCCACCCACAACATCATACTAAAAGCATACTGGAAGCTTCTCCTCTAAGATCAGGAACAAGACAAGGATATCCATTGTTATCACTTTTATTCAACATATTACTTGAAGTTCTAGCTGGAGCAATCGAACAAGAAAAATAAAGTCATCCAAATTGGTAAGGTAGAGATTAAATTGTTACTATTTGTAGACGATATAGTACTATATATATAGAAACCCTAGGTATTCTACCAAAAAACTATTAAAATTAATACATTTAGTAAAGTTGCAGGATAAAAAATTAATACACAGAAATCTTTTGTATTTCTATTCACTAATAACAAAGTGGCAGGAAGATAAGAAAACAATCCCATTTACAAATATATAAAAAAGAATAAAATACACAGGAATAAATTTAATAAAGGAGGTGAAAGATCTATACTCTGAAAATGCTAAGACATTGATGAAAGAAGTTGAAGATGACATGAATAAATGGAAAGATATAACTATGATCATAGATTGGAACAATTAATATTATTAAACTGTTCATACTACCCAAAGCAATCTGCAGATTCAGTAAAATCCTTTAAAAAATATCAACGGGATTTCTTTTTAAGAAATAGAATAAATAATCCTAAAATTTGTATGGAAACATAAAGACTCTGAATGGTCAAAGTAATTGTGAGAAAGAACAAAGCTGGCGCTATCAGAATCCTGGATTTCAAACTATACTACAAAGATGTAGTAATCAAAATAGTATAGTACTGGAACAAAAACACACACATAGATCAATGGAGTGAAATAGAGATTCCAGAAATCAACCCATAATTACATGATTAATTAATCTATGACAAATGAGGCAAGAATATAAAATGGAGGAAAAGACAGCCTCGTCAACATGGTGTTGAGAGAACTGGACAAATACACACAAAAGAATGGAACTGGACCACTTCCTTACACCATACACAAAATAAACTCAAGACAGATTAAATACCCAAATGTAAGACCTAAAATCTTAAAACTGATAGAAAACATAAGCAGTAACCTCTTGTATGTCAGCCTTAGAAATGTTTTTCTCTATCTGTCTCCTCAGGCAAGGGCAACAAAAACTAAAACAATTGGGACTACACCAAAATAAAAAGCTTTGCACAGCAAAGGAAACCATCATCATCAACAACGACTACAAAAAGCAGCCACTGAGTCAGAGAAGGTATTGGCAAATAATATATTCAATAAGGGGTTAATATTGAAAACATACGAAGAACTCATACAACTCAATTCCAAGAAAACAATCTTATTTATAAAATAGGCAGAACGCCTAAATAGATATTTCTACAAAGAAGGCATACAGATGGGCGATAAACTCATGAAAAGATGCTTAACATCACTAACGATCAGGGAAAGACAAATCAAAAGCATTCAAGATACCACCTCACTCTTGTCAGAATGGTTAGTTTCAAAAGACAAGAAATAACAAGTGTTGGCAAGAATATGGAGAAAAGTGATCTCTGGTGCACTGCTAGTGAGAATCTAAATTGGCACATCCACTGTGGAAAACAGTATAGAGATTCCTTGAAAAAAATCAAGTAGAAATACTGCAAGACCCAGTAAATTCACTTCTGGTTATTTAGCAAAGGAAAACAAAAACTCTAATTCAAAAAGAAATGTGCACCTTTATGTCTATTGCAGCATTATATACAATAGCCAAGATAAGGAAACAACCCATGTCCATCAGGAGCTGAATAGATAAAGAAGGTGCACACCCAGCCATAACAAAGAATAAAATCTTGACTTTTTACAGCAACATGGAGAGACCCAGAGTGTATTATGCTAAGTGAAATAAGTCAGAAAAAGACGAATACGACATAATTTATTTTGGAATGTAAAAAAAAAAAAATGAATTAATAAAGAAAAAATAGAAACAGATTCATAAATACAGAGAGCAAACTGGTGATAACCAGAGTGGTGGTGGGTGAGGAGATGGGTGAAATAAGTGAAGAGGATTAAGAGGTACAAACATCCAATTATAAAATAAACATCACAAGGTTGAAAAGTACACCATAGGGAATGTAGTCGATAATATAATAATTATGTATGGTTATAGATGGTAACTACACTTATCATGGTGATCATTTTGCAATCTATATAATTGTCAAATCACTATGTTGTACAACTGAAACTAATAAAATTGTATGTTAACTTACTTCAAAAAAAATGATACTAAGTCTACTCTGCCTGTACTATATAAATGGAATAACAAAAACTAGATAACAGCACATCTCTTACAACATAGTTTACTGAATATTTTCAATCCACTGTTGACAGCTACTGCTCAGGAAAAAAAAAAAAAAAGATTTCTTTTAAAATGTTATCACTCATTGGCAATACCTCTGGTCACCCAAGAGCTCTGTTAGAGAGATACAATGAGATGAATGTTTTCATGCCTACTAATACAACTTCCCCTCTAAAGGTCATGGACCAGAACTTTCAAGTCTTATTATGTAAGGAACACATTTCATAATAAGGCTATAGCAGCATAGATAGGAATTCCTTTGACAGATTTGGGCAAAGTAAATTGAAAACCTCTGGAAAGGATTCACCATTCTATATTTCATTAAGAACATTTGTTATTTATGGGAAGAGGTCAAAATATCAACATCAACAGGAGTCTGGAAAAAATGTATTCCAACCCTCATGGATGACTTTGAAGGGTTCATGACCTGAGTGAAAGAAAAACTGCAGATGTGGTGAAAATATCAAGAGAATTAAAAATATAAGTGAAGCCTGGAGATGTGACTGAATTGCCTCAATCTCATGATAAGCCTTTAACTGATGAGGAGTTGTTTCTTATGAATAAGCAAAGAAAGTGGTTTGTTGAAATGGAATCCACTCCTGGTAAAAATGCTGTGATGATTGTTGAAATGACAACAAAGGATTTAGAATATAAACTTAGTTGATAAAACAATGGCAGGGTGTAAGAGGATTGACTCCAATTTTAAAAGAAGTCTCCCTTCTACACTGTTGGTAGGAATACAAGCTGGTGAAACCACTCTGGAGGTTCCTCAAAAAGTTGAAAATAGAGCTACCCTAGGACCCACCAAATGTACTACTAAGTATTTACCCTAAAGATACAAATGTAGTGATCCAAAGGGGCATGTGCACCCCAATGTTTATAGCAGCAATGTTCACAGTAGCCAAACTATGGGAAGATCCCAGATGTCCATCAAGAGATGAATGGATAAAGAAGATGTGGCATACGTGCATGCAGACACACACACACACACACACACAAACACACACACACATGCACACACACACTGGAATATTACACAGCCATCAAAAATGGAATCTTGCCATTTGCAATGATGTAGATGGAACTAGAGGGTATTATCCTAAGCAAAATAAGTCAATCAGAGAAAGACAATTATCCTATGATCTCACTGATATGCAGAATTTAAGAAACAAGGCAGAGGATCATAGGGGAAGAGAGGGAAAAATAAAACAAAATGAAACCAGAGAGGGAGACAAACCATAAGAGACTAGTAATCTTAGGAAACAAACTGAAGGTTGCTGGAGGGGAGGGGGAAAGGTAGTGGGGTGGCTAGATGATGGACATTCATTGGTGAGGATATGTGTTGTGGTGAGTGCCGGGTATTATGTAAGACTGAGGAATCACAGACTTGTACCCCTGAAACGAATAATATATGTAAATTTAAAAAGAAAGTAGTTTAGATGACTTTAAGTTTAAAAAAAAAGTTCTATTGTGGGTAAAATGTTGTCAAACATCATGTTGTCAAATATGCTACAGAGAAATTGTTTATGAAAGGAAAGTCAATCCATGTAGCAAACTTCATTGTTGTCTTATTTTAAGAAATTGCCACATCTGCCTCAGCTTCAGCAAGCACTGCCCTGATAAATCAGTAGCCATTAACAATTGCGGTAAGACCCTATACCAGCAATAACATTATGACTCACTGAAAACTCAGATAATGTTTAGCACTTTTTAGTGATAAATTATTATTTTTTTTCAAGATTTCATTTCTTCATTTGACAGAGAGAGAGAGATCACAAGTAGGCAGAGAGGCAGGCGGGGAGTGGGAAGCAGGCTCCCCGCTGAGCAGAGAGCCCGATATGGGGCTTGATCCCAGGACCCTGAGATCAAGACCTGAGCCCAAGGCAGAGGCTTTAACCCACTGAGCCACCTAGGCGCCCCATTAGTGATAAATTATTTTTAAAGTAAGATATGCACATTATTTTTTTGGGGGGGGAAGATGCTTTTGCACACTTACCAGATTATGGCATCATGTACATAACTTTTATATGAACTAGAAGTCAGAAACTCATTTGACTCATTTTATTGCAATATTAATTTTATCATAATATTAAATTTATTGCAGTGGCCAGAACTGAATCCACATTATCTCTCAGGTATGCCTGCTTACTAGTAATATCTGTGAATTTATACACAATATCGATTACAGATGTATTCATATAATATCATAGTTTATGCAAGACTTTAAAATATATTTGTATTTACTATAAAGTTTCAGTCATTATTGAAATCACTCTTAGATCTTGTAATTTAATACACTAATAAAGAAGCAGATATATTTCTCTCTCAATTTTGGTTTTAAATATTTTGAAAACTAAATTTCAGTCTACCAATCTCCTTTATAATCTGATGCATTTTATTATTTTGATTTGAAAACATTATTTGAAGAAGAGATACATAACATTCACCAGATGGCCAAAGGGATACATAGCACACACACAAACACAAAACTTAATAAACCTATGCATGACTGTAGTTCTGATGAAGCTAGATGATGTTTCTGTACCACTCATGTCACTAGCCGAACAGAATTATGGGGTGTTTTAGTTTGTGACTTGATGCTTTCTGATCATTGATTTGAAATCTCCTTGTATGGAAAAATGATTAAACAATAAAAATAAATAATGGAATGACTACTTATATTTATTTGACCAAAACCAAGAAAGAAATTATGCTTTACTAATAGTCATTGGATCGAGTGCTACTGTGGACCTCACTAGTTTCATATATCTGACAGTCATTGGTCACTTACCATGTGGAAGGATTCCTAAAGACCATGTAATTATAAAGGGTTGATAATGACGAACTCATTATTCTTTCACTAGCAGACATTACAATACAGCACAGTTTTTATGCTATTAGACGTCCATAAAATGATTAATTTTTTTTGGAAACAATATCTTTACGTAGTAAATTTTACAATTATTTATAATGTAATGAGGTTGAGCTTAAAGAGAAGTCACCCATTTTTTTCATTTTTCCACTCATTTTACAAAAAGTTTCAAATTTGCTGACCTCTATAATAAGCCTGTAGTTTGCTACCAAGCAGATATATTCAAAAAGAATAATGACAGTTAATCTACCATTTCAATATAAAGGGGATATTTTAATATTAAGGGAGAAAGTCACTGTTGTTCAGTTTTCCAATGGAAAGAATAGTTCTAAAAGAGATGCTGGGTGTGGTGTATGAACAGTGAGTCTTGGAACATTGAAAAAATAAAATTAAATTAAAAAAATAAAACAAAAGCTTGCAAACTTTTCCATCTTTATGTAATTTTGTTTCTAAAAATGATACATACCATATATATGTCAGTTTCAAAACACTGTAACAATATTTAGATACTAAAAAGCTAAACTAAAATTTTTAGCAGTTTTAACTTATTTATAAAAATATAAAAATAAAACATTTTAGTTTAGAATTACTCTCTAGAATTGGGGAAAATGGTAATTTTCTATCTATATAGAAAATTTATATCTAATTGGAAAATGAGATTGAAATATTATCAAAATGGATTAAGAAGTGCAACGGTGCTTCTTTTACATTTTTATGTGTATTTTTATGTTTTTCTCTATCTTAGCCTATAATTGCCATTTAAAATGTTACTAAAAATAAATTTTACAAAAGATCCCTAAATTGGTAAACTCAAATTTTTAAAAATGATAATCATTCTCAACAGAAATTTACCATTAATTTTAGTGAAACCAAATGTTTTGTATTAATAAAAATGTAAATAAATATTTTATGTGATATATACCTCACTTAACTTTCCATGTTTAATGTATTTTATGATATAAATATTCTATAAGTTTGGTGGTATATGCGTATGACTTATTGAAGTTAACATACATATATTGAGATACAAAATTTTTTAAAAATATCACTATTAGGGTGGACAATAAAAAATGTTGGCACATTACTGAAATAAACATGTAAGGATATCCATGAATGAATAATATCGATCTAATCCTTTGTCAACACATATTTTTTAAAAGTTAATTTATTGTTATATTGACTGCTTTGATTTTAATATTCCAAGTGGTTTTTTTTTTTTTTTTAGATTTTATTTATTTATTTGACACAGAAAGAGAGAGATCACAAGTAGGCAGAGAGGCAGGCAGAGAGAGAGGGGGAAGCAGGCACCCTGCTGAGCAGAGAGCCCTATGCGGCCCGATCCCAGGACCCTGAGATCATGACCTGAGCTGAAGGCAGAGGCTTTAACCCACTGAGCCACCCAGGCACTCCCCAAGTGGTTATTTGAAAACCATCTCCTCTTGAAGATCACCTGAAATGGCTTTTACTAGCAAGGAAATTTGTTTCATGTTTCAATCATTTCATGAGTTCTTATAATTATGGGCGTATTTAGGATGGTTCATATTCCATAACATGCAAGTTTTTGCTTGCTAAGTATGATCTCCTAAGTGACTATTTCAGCCACACAGAGTTTTATTAATTTTTGTTGTTCTTTCTCATCCTCTCTCTGCTATGAATTCGTTAGGTCTGACTATTCAGATCTCCTGCCCAGATTTCTGTAAGTTTCTTCAAAGTGGTCTCCCTATCCTGTGTTGGAACTTTTCAACATTCCTGCCAGAATAATATTTCCCAAAAATTAACCCTATACTTGAAATTCTAGTGGCTAACCTTCAGCCTCAAAATAAAATTCCAGTTCCTGAGCCTTGTGACAAAGTTCTCACTTGAAGGGCTCTAATCACCTCAGCCTCTTGCACCACAAGAAGTGTGCCAACTTCTCACAACACCACTGCACATGCTGTTTCCTTCCCTGAAAATCCCATTTTCTAATGCCTTCCTTAATTCTGTTATCTTTTTTCTTATACATCTGATATTCATCCCTTATCTGTTATATTTCCTTTGATTAAACATCCCTGCTCCATCCTCCCATTGCTCCCACATCAGTGTTTGCCAATTCATTTATCATATTTTAAAATAAGTTATATAACCAGAAAAAAACCCCCAAAGTCTTTGACCAGAAATTCTAAAATATGACAATTCCCAGGATCTACCCACAAAAATGGAATGTAGAAAGAGTCTGTGAAAATATCTTAAAGAATGGCTTTATTTTCATTCTAAATTATACTGTCCATTGAAGTGACAGGAAAGAAAAAAATGCACTAAAATCAAGGGGAAAAAATGTACTATACATATTAAGACTAATAGAACAATGTGCATGTATTTTTAACATCCAAAATTTGTAACTTTTGTGTGTTTACAAGATAGTTGACTGTTCTGTATTTACACGGGAATCAAATATTCTTTCTTTTAAATATGAAAAGAAACATTAATAACCCTAATTAAATAGAATAAGAGTACCGCATATTAGATAAAATGATTTCAAAGGTAAAATTAGAAACAGAATAAAAAAAGAAAATGTACTTCATTTAAGAATATAAATCTAGAGAATCAATTCCATTTACTATAGCACCAAGAACCATAAGATACCTTGGATTAAACCTAACCAAAGACGTAAAGGATCTGTACTTGAGGAACTACAGAACACTCATGAAAGAAATTGAAGAAGACACAAAAAGATGGAAAAGCATTCCATGCTCATGGAGTGGAAGAACAAACATTGTTAAAATGTCTATACTGCCCAGAGCAAACTACGCTTTCAATGCCATCCTGATCAAGCTGGAACAAACAATCCTAAAATTTGTATAGAACCAGAGAAGACCTTGAATTGCTAAGGAAATGTTGAAAAAGAAAAACAAAGCTAGGGGCATCATGTTGCCTGATTTCAAGCTTTACTACAAAGCTGTGATCACCAAGACAGCATGATACTGGCACAAAAACAGACGCACAGACCAGTGGGACAGAGTAGAGAGCCCAGATATATACCCGCAAATAATCTTCGACAAAGCAGGAAAAAATATCCAGTGGAAAAAGACAGTCTCTTCAATAAATGGTGCTGGGAAAATTGGACAGCTATGTATAGAAGAACAAAACTTGACAATTCTCTTACACCATACACAAAGATAAACTCGAAATGGATAAAAGGCCTCAACATGAGGCAGGAATCTATCAAAATCCTAGAGAAGAACATAGGCAGTAACCTCTTCAACCTTGGCCACAGCAACTTCTTTCAAGACATGTCTCTAAAGGCAAAGGAAACAAAAGCGAAAATGAACTTTTGGGATTTCATTAAGATAAAAAGTTTCTGCCCAGCAAAGGAAACAGTCAACAAAACAGAGGCAAGCCAGAGAATGGGAGAAGATATTCTCAAATGACGCTACAGACAAAGGGCTGATATGCAAGATCTATAAAGAACTCCTCAAACTCAACACCCAAAAAACAGATAATCACATGAAAAAATGGGCAGAAGACATGAACAGACCCTTCTCCAAAAAAGACATACAAATGGCTAACAGACATATGAAAAATTGTTCATCATTAGCCATCAGGGGAATTCAAATCAAAACCACATTGAGATATCACCTTACATCAGTTAGAATGTCCAAAATTAACAAGACAAGAAACAACAAATGTTTGAGAGGATGTAGAGAAAGGGGAACCCTCTTACACTGTTGGTGGGAATGCAAGTTGGTACAGCCACTTTGGAAAACAGTGTGGAGATTCCTCAAAAAATTAAAAATAGAAGGGCACCTGGGTGGCTCAGTGGGTTAAAGCCTCTGCCTTCAGCTCTGGTCACGGTCTCAGGGTCCTGGGATCAAGCCCCGTATCAGGCTCTCTGCTCGGCGGGGAGCCTGCTTGCCCCTCTCTCTCTGCCTGCCTCTCTGCCTACTTGTGAGCTTTCTCTCTGTCAAATAAAGAAAATCTTAAAAAAAAAATTAAAAATAGAGCTACCCTATGACCCTGCAATTGCACTGCTGGGTATTTACCTCAAAGATATAGATGCAGTGAAAAGAAGGGTCATATGTACCCCAATGTTCAGAGCAGCAATGGCCACAAACTATGGAAATAGCCAAGATGCCCTTCAACAGACGAATGGATAAAGAAGATATGGTTCATATATACAATGGAATATTACACCTCCATCAGAAAGGATGAATACCCAACTTTTGTATCGACACAGGTGTGACTGGAGGAGATTATGCTGAGTGAAATAAGTCAAGCAGAGAAAGTCAATTATATGGTTTCATTTACTTGTGGAGCATAAGGAATAGCATGGAGGATATTAGGAGAAGGAAAAGAAAAGTGAATTGGGGGAAAGCGGAAAGGGAGACGAAGCATGAGAGACTGTGGACTCTCAGAAACAAAGTGAAGGTTGTAGAAGGGAGGGGGGTGGGGGCATGGGTGAGCTTGATGGTGAGTATTAAGGAGGGCACGTATCGCATGGAGTGCTGGGCATGCTGCATAAACAATGACTCTTGGAACACTGAAAAAATAAAATTTAAAAAATACATCAATCTATATTCTTCATTCAGAGTGTTTTAACAAACACAAGACATTATGATATTTTTTAAAGTATGAGTTAACTGAGGGAACAAATTAATAAATTCATTCATATGCTAATTTATAAACTAAAACATTTTTAAAATATATTTTGGTTAAAGCTCTCACAGAGTAAAGTTAGAAATGGCTTTAAGAGTTATTGACATGGGATCCTGGTAAAGTAGCTTTTCTTGTGGCCAATTTCAGTTTTTGAATATTTACTTTCAGAATGGATTGCAAGTGGAAACAGGAATTTATTTTTCAAAAAAAATTTTCAACTATTATCACACAAAAATTGATTATTTAATAATATTCCTTGCCAATGGTGTGTTTACTATATGCATGGATAAATGCCTATGCTTTTAAAAAATAATATTCATTTACTTAAATAAAAAATAAAACTTTTTAATAAAGAAAAAGCACTTTTACTGTATGTTTTTAAGTTTACTTTTTCTCCTTGTTTGGAGCCAAAGGTGTGTCTATGTGTCTCTTCTTCAAAATATTTACTGCTCCTTCCTTTGTCCCATTCTGACTGGTCTTTTTCTACTGTATTCCTTTGTGTAGGATTAGTCTTTCTGAGCTATCAACAAAAGGTAGCTGACTTGCTTTGACCAATGAAATATGAGTGGGAGGGTTATGTGTTAGTTCTTAGCAGAAAATTTAAAGTCTACATGAGGGATGCCTGGATGGCTCAGTTGGTTAAGCATCTGCCTTCAGCTCAGGTCATGATTCCAGAGTCCTGGAATTGAGTCCCACATCTGGCTCCTTGCTCAGCAGGAAGCCTGCTTCTCTCTCTGCCCACTATTCTGCCCTATTTGTGCACTGTTTCTCTCTCTCTCTCTCTGACAAATAAATAAATTAATTAATAAAATATTTTTTAAAAAATAATTACTTGCTTATACCATAGTTTACCCCCAACTCTGCCCAATATGAAGCCAGCATGTTCCAGGTAGGGCCTTCAAGGCATATTCATGCTGGAATAAAGATCTGCAGCCCACCCTGCAAAGAATAATAATATGAGAGAAAATAACCTTTGTTATTGAAGGCTATTGAGATATGGGGTCTCTTTGTTACCGGAACTTAACTCAGTAAACTCTAAGTCAGGAGGATGCATCTGTCACTTACTTTTGGCAGATGTACTCTAAGAATAATACCTTCTTAGCATTTTCTTCTCTTCTCCATATAATTTTACCTTATACATTAAGTATATAATTCCAGTACTTTATTCATATATCTGCCTCAACTTGCTAGTCTATAAATTTCTTAAAAATAAGATCCATGTTGGAGTGCCTGGTTGGTTCAGTTGGTTGAGCATCAGACTCTTGGTTTCAGCTCAGGTCATGATTTCAGGGTCTTGAGATCAGGCCCCACCTTGGGCTCCACACTCAACTTCGAGTTTTCTTGTCTCTCTCCCTCTGCTCCTCTCCCTGCCCTCTCCCTCTCAGATAGATAAATATGATAGATGATAGATAGATAGAATATTTAATAAGACCCATTTTTTTACTCTATTTCCTCATGTTTAGTCTGAATCTTGTTCATAGAAATATTTAAGAAAAGTGCTTAAAGAATATTTGCCAAATGAATGAATATTAAGTCAACTACAAAGTCATAGGAATAAAAAGGTGGCATGTTTGTTGGGAAAATGAAATAAAAGAAAGCCTAATGAAACTTGACAAAGGAAGAGAACAAAGAGATCTCAGATTAATAAGCAAATGGACTCATATTGTATATATGGGGAGCTATTCCATATCTCTGAATACAAAGGAAAAGATCCTTTTCTTTTTAAGCGTATTTATCTATATGTCTACTATCATTCTCATTAAAATATTGATAGTATTCCATTTTGAGTTTCAGCTAGTAATGGTTTTGTCAATTTTCATGAAATATTCATATTTCTGTTTCTTTCAGCTTTGTGTTTGCCACTGAAGAAGAGTCATTGTCAGGGCACCTGAGTGGCTCAGTGGGTTAAAGCCTCTGCCTTTGGCTCAGGTCATGGTCTTAGGGTCCTGGGATCGAGCCCCACACGGGGCTGTCTGCTCAGCAGGGAGCCTGCTTCCTCCTCTCTCTCTGCCTGCCTCTCTTCCTGCTTATGATCTCTCTCTGTCAAATAAATAAATAAAATCTTAAAAAAAAAAAAAAAAAGAGTCATTGCCATTGGATGCATAGAGGAGGAATATACCAGGGCAATTTGGATTGGTAAATCACATATTAAAATGGAATTTTTTTTTGAGAAATCAGTACCATAATAGAAGAACATAGATTCCAATTTGGTTATTTCATCACATTTTGGAATTGATTCTGATATCTCATTTCACTCAGAGGCACAACAAAATCTTTATTAATCAGATTACAGGGATGAAAATATAATAAAACTTTAATAAGCACAATCTATTCCACTGGCTGCTATATTTTATGTGTGTTTGTGCATGCACACATATATATGTATATGAAGAAACTATAAAACCTTTTATTTTTGAGTTCTTTCTATGTACTAGCTTTGGTACCAAGCACTTAATGAACATTACCTCATTTAATCCTCACAAAAACCATATGAGTTAGGTACTTATATGAAGGAACAGGGGTACAAAGGTTTTATGAAGGATCCCTAAGTTGATACAACCAGTAAATGTAGAATTCATTCAAACTCTTAGTTTTCTCTAAGTTATAGTGCCTGTCTACAGATATATATGTTAATAACATTATTTCTATGGAGTTTGATATGTACAACTAGTATTATGAAGACTGAGGTAGAGATTAGTGACTGAAAGTTCTGCACTGTGGGTATTTAAGGGAAAACATGGGGAAAAGTTAGAAGGAAGAAAGAAATGGAGGGAAGGAAGGAAAGAAGAAAGAGAGGAAGAAGGGAACAGAGTGATCCTAGCCTAATGATCTCTTTAGTTTTCTTTTTATCTCTGAGCTTTAATTGGTACCCCAATCTCTTTCCCTCCCACTCTTATTTGCTCCTACTCCCCACCATGTTACTTCCAAGGTCACCAAGATGGGCTTCCCACAATAGGACTGAGCCAGCAGACACTTAGATCCTTAGAATGGGAACAAGGAACATTTCTGGATCTCTTGGCAAAAGAGGTGTAGCCAGAGGCTGATGTCCTGTGTGGGGAGCCCCAATTCAATGCTGTGTGATTAGAGAAGTAGAAGTTCAAAGTCTGGTTTCAGACGACTTCCTATTGAGACTCAGAGTTCAGGGTGCAAGGTTCAAGGGAAAATAATCTAATTTTGTACTTCACCCTTTGAACCTCAATTTCCTTAGCTTTAAAGACCATAGTAATTACCAAAGTTGTAGGATTGTTACAAGATTTAAATGTTTTTGGTACACAGTAAATTCTTATTAAATGACCAATTTTATTTGGATTTTGGATCCAAATTTGGATTTGATTTTGGATCAAAATATATTTTGACTTGAGCCAAAATATAACTAGGGTCTATAAGAAATGCATTTATTAATTCTCCCTAAGCAATAATATTTCTTGTCTAAACAACATATGGATTCCGCTTTAATATTCCCAGGAAATATTGAAAGCATTGCAAGGAAGCACTTTAACAAAGCAGGTAGTGAAAATTTATATAAAAGACCCCTTTTCCTTTATTTTAGAAGACAGTATTCAGATAAGCTATTCCACATATTTGGAAAAATAGATATTTTGGGACTTCACAGTTTTAAGAAGAGACATGGGAGAGAGGAAGTTGGAGGCAGAGTAAGAGGACCCTAGGCTCATCTTATCCCATAAATGCAACTAGGTAACTATCAAATCATCCTCAGTACACCAGAAATAGACCTAAAAACTGAAAGAACAAACTGCACAACTAAAGGGAAAGAAAGGGCTACATTAAAGAAGGTAGGAAGTTCAGGGATGTGGTTTAGGGGAGAAATGGATCATGGGTGCTATGTAAGGGAGGGAGCCATGATTCCAGAGAAGAGCAAGAGAGAAAGGAGCACACGGGGGAACACACAAAAAGAATATTTCCCCAAAGACATTGGCTTAGAAAATGAGAGGGACTGAATTTTATGAGTTCTTGCAACCACTGGGGCTTAAACTCTGGAGTTTTAAAGGTCAGCAGGCTTGGCTGGGATAAAGCCTGGAGGGCATTATGCTTCTCATGGAGAGAAGGCAGGCAAACAACCCAGGGGCAGACAGTGTGGAAATGGCAATCTGAAGAACACCTGGGGTATACTGAGGGGCGATTAGTCCCTCTTCTCAGAGTGTATCCCTGAGAGGCAGCATTCAGAGAGACACCTCTCCAAAAACTAAGGAGCTGGCTGGCACCATTTTCCTCCCTAGCCCATCAGCATAAACACATAGCCACCTGCGGGCAGAAGCACAGAACTGACACTGGCTGCCTAACTTTCTTAAACTAAGCCCCACCCCCTGCACTTTGGCAGAATTGTCTTTCTCAGTAAAGCTTGCTTCAGTCCCAATGCAGTAGGCTCCTCCCCCAGAAACCAGCAGAAACCTCTGCTAATACCACCTCTCCCAACCAGAGAGTTCTGTCAGGTCTCATTTCACAACACCAGAGCACACTTAATTAAAATTCACCACATTTAGGCCAGGCACCAAACACAGCCCCCAGCAAGCAAGGAGAGCTTCTGCAGACAATTGGCCTGAAGGATAGAGCAGCCACAAAACAACAGCAGAACACATGCAGCACACACTAGAGGCATTTCCTGAAGCTCCAGGACGTGGGCATTACAGAACCTCTTCTTCATAAGGCCATTACTTTCAGGAGCAGAAGATATAGCTGGCTTTTCTAACACATGGAAAAAGAGACTTAGACGAAATGCCAAGATGGAGGAATTTATCCCAAATGAAAGAAGATAAGGCCATATCCAGAGATCTACACAAAATGGATATAAGTAGCATGCCTGAGAGAGAATTTATGTAATAATCATAAGGTTACTCACTGGGCTTGAAAAAGAATGGAAGACATCAGTAAGACCATTACCACAGAGTTAAGAGAGTAAAAATAAAGTATCAATCAAAGATGAAGAATATAATAAATGAGGTTGAAAACAGGCTTGGTGCAATGAACAACAAGCTGGAAGACACAGAGAAATCAATTAGTGACAAAAAGTTGCAAAATAGTGAAGCTGAACAAAAAAGAGAAAGAATTATGGAACGGGAGAATAGAACTTAAGGAACTCAGTGACTCCATCAAACATAATAACATTTGTATTATAGGAGTCCCAGAAAAAGAAGAGAGGTAAAAGGGGGTAGAACATTTGTTTCAAGAAATAACAGCAGAAAACTTTCCTAATCTAGGGAAAGAGATATCCAGATCCAGGAGGCACAGAGAACTCCCATCAAAATCAACAAAAGCAGGCCATAACTGAGACATACCATAATTAAATTTTCAAAATATAATGATAAAGAAATATCTTATAATCAGCAAGACAAAAGAAGTCCTTAATTTACAACAGAAAACCCACACAACTAGCTGGAGATTTCTCAACAGAAACTTTGCAAGCCAGAAGAGAGTGGCATAATATCTTTGAAGTACTGAAAAGGAAAGATCTGCAGCCAAAAATACTCTATCCAGTAAGGCTATCATTCAGAATAGAAGGAGAGATAGAGTTTCCCAGACAAACAAAAACTAAAGGAGTTCATGACCACTAAACAAGCCCTGCAAGAAATATTAAAGGGGACCCCTCAAGAGACCAAAAGTAATAAAGACAAGAAAGTATCAGAGAAATTCTCCAAAAACATTGACAAAACAAGTAATAAAATGGCAATAAATACATATCTATCAGTAATTCTTCTGACTATAAATGGACTAAATCCACCAATCAAAAGACATAAGGTGGGGCACCTGGGTGGCTCAGTGGGTTAAAGCCTCTGCCTTCGGCTCAGGTCATGATCTCAGGGTCCTGGGATCGAGCCCCGCATTGGGCTCTCTGCTCAGCAGAGAGCCTGCTTCCCCCTCTCTCTCTGTCTGCCTCTCTGCCTACTTGTGATTTCTCTCTCTGTCAAATAAATAAATAAAATTAAAAAAAAAAAAGACATGAGGTATTAGAATGTGTTAAAAAAAAAAAAGAAAAAGATCCATCTACATGCTACCTATAAAAGACTCATTTTAGACCTAAAGACACCTCCAGATTGAAAGCGAGGGGTGGAGAATCATTTGTCATGCAAATGGACATCAAAATGAAAAGAAAGATGGAAAAGCAAAACCTAGACAAACTAGACTTTAAAACAAAGACTGTAAAAGGAGACAAGAAAGGGCATTATACAATCATAAAAGGAACAATCAAACGAGATAAACAACTGTAAAACTATATGACCCCAACATGGGAGACATATAAACATAAATATATAAAATACATTAAACAATTAGTAATAAACATAAAGGAGTTAATTGACAATAATAACACAATAAGAGTAGGGGACTTTAACACAAGCAGGGAGATGTGAGGGGATCAGACCTGACTCCAGGTACCATAGGCACTAGGGATCAATCCCCATACCTGGCTTTGACCAGTGGGGCTTTGAGTGCTTTTAAAATCAGTAAGCTTAACTCTGGGAGAGAAAGCAGGCAATTAGAAACTTAATTCCTGCCCTTTACAAGCCAGCATTCTAAATAATACCATCCAGCACCTATTATGGAATTAGTAGTTTGAAAAGGACCTGGGGTATATGTGAAGGAAATTTATTTACTAGTCTCAAAATGTGTGCTGGAGAGAGAATCTTCAGGAGATTTCTTCAGGAACAAAATTTCTGGCAGGCAGCATTTCTCTTTTCCTCCCTATCTTAGATAGCTGGACATTTACAGCAGCTAGCCCTAACACTTTCTACCTATCTTACTAGCACCATATGGCACCTCACTCCCATGTTCCCCTGCAGAACTGCCCCATCCAATCTGCCCATTTCATCCGGCATCCCTCCAAAGCAGTTCCTGGCCACCCATGCAAGCAGCCCTAGCAGGGACTCGTGCCACTCCAAAGTGACTCCTGTCTTATGGAGAGGAAGAAATAATTCCATATTCCAGCATTCCTGCAGTTCCAGCAGCCAAGCCTCTCTTGTACAGAGAACAAGCCCTGCCATTTGGTGTGCCAGTAACTGTGATAGACAGGCTAACTGCAGATATCCAGTTTGACTACTTGTCCCACCCACCAACAAAAGCTTCTCAGTTGGCCATGCAGGGAGCAATCTTTGCTTTGCTGCTCATTACACACCTGAAATAGTGGCAGAGAGGCTAACTGAAGACAGCCTGTCTGCCAACCCTGCCCACCTACAACCCTGTAGCATCTCAAACAGGCCTCTCAATACCACAGGGACCAAACTCTGTCCAGTGCATCTATAGCAGGCAAAGCTGGTAATTGCAACTATCTGGGCTGAGGGCAAATGTGGCTCAGCCACACAATTAGGGTACACACAGCCTACATAGAACACACCCCTGGAGCCCCTGGTTCTGGTGACTGGGTGGAGAATTATGCTGCAGGGCACCAAAGGACCTCTTCTACATGAAGCTACCACTTTTAAGACCAGGAAATATAGCTGACCCACCTAATACATTGAAAAAAAAAAAAACAGAGAATTGGACAAAATAAGAAAACAGAGGAATATGTCACAAATAAAAGACACAATCAGAGCAAAATATATAAATAAAACTAAAATGAGCAATATACCTGATAAAGAATTCAAAGTAATGGCCATGAAAATACTCACTGGACTTGAGAAAAGAATGGATGAATTTAGTGAGAATTTCAAGAAAGAGATATAATATATAAAAAACAATCAAAGTTCAAAAACATAACAATTGAAATTAAAAAAAAATACACTAGAGGGAACTAATAGCAGAATAGAGGGTGCAGAAGAATGGATCAGTGATCTGGAAGATGGGATGATGGAAAGGAACCAACTGAACAGCAAAAAGAAGAAGAACAACAAATGAGAGAACAGGTTAAGGAAACTTTGCATTATCATCAAGTGTGATAACATTCACATTATAGAGATCCTAGAGAAAGAGAGAGAAGAGGGCAGCAAAATTGAAGAAATAACAGCTGAAAACTTCCCTAATGTGGGGAAAGAAACGTTCTGGACATCCTCATCCAGGAAGCACAGGGAGTCCCTAGCAAGATAAACCAAAGGAGGTTCACGTCAAGACACATAATAATTAAAATGGCAAAAAGTAATAATAGAGAGAAAATTTTAGAAGCAGCAAGAAAAAGAAAACTGTAACATACAAGGGAAACCCCTCGAGGATATTAACTGATTTTTTAACAGAAACTTTGCAGGCCAGAAGGGACTGACATAATAATATTTAAAGTGCCAAAAGGAAAAAAAATTACAACTAAACTTACTCTACCCAGCAAGATCATCATTCAGAATAGAAGGAGAGATAAAGAGTTTCACAGATAAACAAAGTTTTAAAGTTTGTCTTCGATTAGCCTTACAAAGAATGATAAAAGGAATTCTTTAAGTGGAAAGAAAAGGCCATAAACTTAAAGAAAATTATGAAAGGAAAAAATTTCATAGGTAAAAGCAAACATATAGTAAAAGTAGTAGATTAATCACTTAGAAAGCCAGTATGGAGTTTAAAACACAAAAGTGGTAAAATGAAATTATCTGCAAAATTTAGTTCAGAGATACATGTAGGAATGCTAACTATACTGATTCCATCTTTAACCCTCCATCTTGTTCATGTTTGTTCAATGGCCTCTCTTGGGGCTACATGTTCTGGCCCCTAGGAGATTAATATACAAATCTTAGAAATGCCCACCAAGATTGGGATGGGGAAAGTCTTGCTTTGGCCTCCATTGTTAGAATTAGCATAGTCTTTCTCCTTCCTGATGCACAGGTGATGCCACAAGATCTAGTTAATGTTTGGATGTCAATTAGGTGCATGCAAGCCATCTGAGGTGTGTGTAAACTTTTTGATCTCATTGCAATACCCTTCTGCTTGTTCTGTCACTCTATAAAATCTGTGGACTAAGGTCTGGATTTTGCAGAGAGTTACTATGAAGCCACTGTGGATCATCTTCTACCAGATTCCCCTGTAAGTTACCCTGAATAAAACTCTTTATAAACTGTATGGAGTGGCCTGCTTTGTTTTCCAGTCTCAAAGTGCCTTCTCAGTTTTGGGGTTACTTTACTGTTTCTTCCCCACCTTCTAACAGATACACAAAATAAAAATATGTAAAGTATGACATTGTATACATAAAAAGTGGAGGGTGGGGTAAAAATATAGTGTTTTTAGAATGTGTTTGAACTTAAGCATGCATCAATTTAAAATAGACTGTTAGGTGTATAGCAGTAAGTACAGCATAAGATGTTACATACAAACCTAATGGTAACCACAAACCAAAACCCTGTAATAGATACACAAAATACAGAGAGAAAGAAATCCAAGCATTAACAGTAAAGAAAGCCATCAAACCATAAGGGAAGAGAGCAAAAGAGAAGGAAACGGAAAAGACCTACAAAATCAACTGGAAAACAATTAACAAAATGGCAGTAAGTACACAGCTATCAATAATTATTGTAAATGTAAATGGACTAACTGCTCTAGACAAAAGACATAGGGTGCCTGAATGGATAAACAAAAACAAAAATAAAAGAAGACCCATCTATAGACCGCCTACAAAAGACTTACCTCAGACCTAAAGAAACATACAGACTGAAAGTGAAGAGCTGGAAAACAGATACTATGCAAATGGAAACAAAAGAAAACCTGGGTAGCAACATTTATATAAGAAAAATAGACTTTAAAACCAAGGCTGTAGGAAGAGACAAAGAAGGATAGTATAATGAAAGAGGGATTCATCCAAGAAGATATAACAATTGTAAATATCTATGCACCCAACATAGGAGCACCTACATACATAAAGCAAATATTAATAGACATAAAGGCAGAAATTGATTGTAGTATAATAATAGTGGGAGACATCAACGCCCTACTTACATCAATGGATAGATCATCCAGACAGAAAATCAATTAAGGAAGTGGTGGCTTTAAATGACACATTAGACCACATAGACTTCACAGATATATATGGAACATTCCATTTAAAAAACAACACAAAAAAATACACAATCCTTTCAAGTGCACATGAAACATTCTCCATAATAGATTATGTTAGGCCACACAAAAAGTCCCAATGATCCACCCACCCTGCCAAACACACACACACGCAATGGAATGTTAGTCAGTCATAAAAAAGAATGTGATCTTGATGTATGCAACAATACTGATGGACCTAGAGGGTATTATGCTAGGGGAAATAAGAAAAAGGCAAATACCATATGATTTCATTTATATGTGGAATATAAAAAACAAAATGAACAAAAAACAAAATAAACTCTTAAATACAGAAGACAAAGTAGTGGTTGCCAGAGGGAGGTGTGTAGTGGAGGGATAAAATAGAAAAAGGGGATTAAGAAATACTAACTTCCTGTTATAAAATAAATAAGTCACAGAGATGAAAAGTACAGCATAGGAAATATAGTCAATAATTTTATAATAATGTTGTATTGTGACAGATGGCAATTATATGTATTACAGTGGGCACTGAGTAATATATAACATTATTGAATCAATATGTTGTATACCTGGAACTATGTAACATTGTACATTAATTATATTTCAATTAAAAAATCTAAAAAAATCAGTGGATGAAAATATATCAATAAACATAATACAGGTAATATAAGCACATGTCAAAAATACAGATTTTATTATGTGAATAACTATAAATTATAAAATATTACCATATGAAATAAAAGACATGGTTAATGTATTTTCTTGATTTACAAAACCCATTTCCTGTACCAATACTCCTTTACCAATACCTCTCCTATAACTTGACTTAGCTAATTCACTCTTTTTAGAAAACATTTTACAATTATTTCCCTCACCCTGTATTCTCAATTTTTATCATAATTTCTCATCCCTTCTTCTTTTTTTTTTTTTTTTTACCAGGGAAATAAATATATCCCCTTCTGTTCCTGTTTGTTCACAAATCACTTTAGTTCACAGAAACCACTATTTTAAAATACAATGATGTCTTTATAAATACTCTTTGAAAGAGAGTTTTAAATTATTTCTTGCTTTTCTCCACTTTGCACATATTTGTGTTATATCCTCAAACAAAAAGTAGCATTTTACACATAAAAATTGTATTTCCATAATGCATAGAACACTGGACTAGAGTTTGTTATCTTGAATTTCTAGTCCTGGCTTAGTTGTTAATACATAAATACATAAACACTATTAAATCACCTACACTGATTACCATTTTTCCTTTATTCAAAATGAGAAAATTGGATTGAATTATCTCTAATATCCCTCTCCAATCTCTACTAAAAGGAGATGTGTTTCTTTAAAATATTTGTATTGCCTGCTTTTATACATATTCATTTTTCAGGTATAGGCATTATTAGCTCAGACTTCCTAATTGGTTTTCATCTGCCATTTTGACCCATGCTATTTTTACCAAGAATTAGACAGAAAAGTCATTAATAATTATGATATATCTCCAAATCTTGAAGCTCATATATTAGAAACCAAACTTTTTAATAAGTTTTATGAATTGTTTTGTCTTCCTTACTAAACTGGGAGTCCCTTAAAGGCATAATCCTTGACTAATTTATCTTTATATTTTCATAGCACATAAAACAAACTGCCTTGCATGTTAGGGACTTTAAGAAATTTATTGAATAAAAGAAATAAAAACACTTGAGATTTCTAGCACTGTTCACATTGAAAAGGTCAAGTTTTCTGGAATCCTCAATTCAGAAACATAGTTGAGTTTCATCGTAGATAGTAAAACTAAAACCAGAAAAATAATTTTATATCATCAACTTTTAAGCTGATTTCCATTAGACAAATCTAGACTTTATGTTTAGAAAAGGAAACAGCATCATTAAAGAATGGGAAAATGCAGGATTGGAGGGGGGTGATGATACAGTAGACTTTTATGAGATAGCAAACATTTTACTCAGCCATTACAAAGAAGAATATTTAAAAGATTTAGCTTTAAATTGTCTTCAGAATCTTTTTCCTATTTCTATAACATGTCACTGTTTATGTAGATGATAATTTCAGGTATCCCTATAAAACCACAATTTGAGAGATCACTATTTAATTTTGAGTCCCCTTGTCCTTTGCTGCGTCTGTCCATTTTGAATGTGACTGATGATGTTGAGAGCCTTCATGGCATCTTGTTTCATGTAGTTTGTATGCCTGAAGCAGATGTAATCTCAGATGATCAAGCATTTGTTACTACTTTGAGGAAATATCTACAATAGGCAATTTGTTATATTTAAGATTTTCCAGTTAGTCATTTATATAAGAGTTAACAGTAGTGTTCATGGCCATTCTATTGATCTCTATGTGTGACTAATTTATCTTTCCTTCCCTATGACTGAAGATAATGTTGAGCATATCTTTTTTTCTTTTTTTCTTTCAATGAATTATTATATATTAATTTTGAGCTTCTCCCCCTTCTTAAAATGTTATTGGGTTTTTTTTTATAAAGTCCTGTATTTCTATGTATGTGAAGGTCATGATTCTTATCACATAAAGGCATTTGCAAAAGTACAGAATTATAAGCCTCATTTAATAAGTAAAAGCAAGTCCAAGTACCCTTGAAGTTCTCTCTTTAAGTACTCATGTTGCCCATCATAACACAGAACACAAAGGCTTCGAAGAAACGCAGCATCCCCTTCACTTTCTTTTTCTCTGGACACACACAAGTATACACAAGAAGATACTACAGAGGCTTAAGATTGTCTGGTATTATGGAAAATACTGCCTTTCTAGAACCTATCACAGTTTAAGATTATTTTGTAACCAAGAAAAGTAGGGCCACCAGAACAGGGATAGAGAAGAGGACTGAAACATTGTGGTATCTTTATTTTCAAACATACCCACTTCAGAAAATATAGAGAGCCTGCACATGAGGGAGTCATGAGCTTGCACAAATCCCCTTAAGCTTTTTCTTCCAATGGAGGCAGAGGTGTTTGGAAAGAAACAGGAAAAACCAGGAAGCAACAATATCATCACTACTTAGGAATTATAGTTTAAGCTTTAACAGGCTTTTGGAAACAACTTCCAAATTTCATTTTTCTAGTTTTCCTGGGGATTTTTTTCCCCCACTTATCTATCATATCAAGTTTGAAAAAAAAATACTAATTTGTACATATTTGTGCTAAAAGCAGAAGAGAGGAAAAATAATCACAGCTACTTCCCAGTTAAATAATAACTTGAGATTTTGAAGTTTCATTTTTTATTCCTCTCTCTTCCCTTATCTCAAAGTACACCTCTTTGTATTCCAGAAGAACTCCAAAATTTGCATATAAATCTAATTGTGTGTATTGATGCAAAACTTTTCAATTCATGACAAACTACCCATAGATATTAAAATTAATTTGTGAGGAAAGAGCCATTGTGTTTAGAGATACAAAGTGTCAAGGCTCCTGCTCCTCCATATTTTACTACCACTTAGCTGTCCACAGCATGGACTTAGGAGAAGTGCTAAACACTCACCGAAGAAAAGAGCTACATGTCTGAGAAAGGTGTATATATGAACTTGGTTTTATATACCTCTGTACTTTTGCATATGTACTTGTTGCATTCATTATTATTGAAAGGAAATGTTAGGCTTTTCATATTGAGAGGAGACTGATCCAAATAAGAAGTCACTTCAAACTTGTGACAACTGGGAGTTAGTTTTATCACTTGCATCATACAGTAATCCATGAAGTTATTTAGCAACAGACTAGCTACTTCTGTATTTACTCTGTGTAAATCAATTTTTCTTGCTGAAATCAAGACCACTAGATCCTCAAATTTAAATTAATTTTTAAACCAGTTTGATTCAGTAGATTTGACAGTTATTTATTTAGTTTGTCTTATCCTAGGTGTAGTGCTTTCTTTCCTGCTGATGTAAGTCATAGGGCTCTCTGAATTGTTTACATTAAGGGAGACAGACAAACATAATGGATCTTGATATTTTATTTTGGCAGTGACTTTTCTATGCCCCACTAGATCTCTCAAATTGTGAGATTCCAAGGTTGAGTACTAATTACTTAGAAGTCTGTCTTACTGTTTGTATAGTTGAACTTACCAAGAAGATGGAACAATACTATCAAAATTGAAAAAAGGAATTTTACTATTAAACACATAGGAGAAAATACTTCAAGGTTACCAATTCTTATATTTATAGTTTTCTTACAGCTACTATTTAGGCCCATAACTGTTAACAAAGGGGAGAGAGAAGTTTAAGAATACGATCCTCCCCACAGCTTGAGAATAGAAGTGATATCTTGAATAGCACTTTATTTATCCTATTTTCTATCTTCTTGTTAGAAATTTTACAGACAGTGGGTTTATGTTATCCATCATGCTATACTGGCCCATATGTGATTTCATCTAGCAGTATGTGGTTGAAATGAACATAGGGGATAAAGAGGATGACATGTTTGTCCTAAAAGTTCAAATGAAAATTTTAAAAACATCCGTTGACTCTGGAGGGAGTCCAATTATTTGAAAGACTTGATAGTATCAATTTCAATTAAGAACATTTTAAATTTAGAAACTATTATTAACCAAATGTCAGAAATTCTGTATCTTGGCATTTTTCTTTCAAAGTGAGTAATCTAGGTAAATTACTACAAAATGGAGTCTAAAATAATTACATTTTACCAGATAAAATTTTGATCATGTTTGAAAAAGCCCCAAAGAAATATAACGTTTGATGCCTACATAATAAAAATTGCTTTTCAAACTTAAATAGGAACATAAAAGTCTTTGTTATTAAAAGATATGACATTGAGATATATATAAATTAAAAAATGTATAGAAAATGAAATTAATGAATATTTATAATATACACATAGGCAATTAAGGTATCTGTGCTTATTTCATTTAAACATCCTATTTTTCAGTGGTAATGACAGAAATATCAAACCCTCTTAAAAAAAAAGTCAGCTAATGTCCTAAAATCAATAGTTTCCCCATGTCCATTCAAGCACAGAATTTAATTTTTGAAACACAGGATGATAGCCACTTCTTAAATTCTACTTGTATAGATAACCTTTTACTGTAACAGTTGCATTACAACTAAACTTGAAGTCAATGAGAATTCTGTTCCCTGAAATGTGGCCACAAATTGACTTGCTTTTAATACTGTAGTTTTTATTATTTAGTTATGAGGCCTCTCTCATTAGAACTGGGATATGACCTAAGAGTTTGTGGATGGGAGAATAATTATTTACTAAATGTAATAGTCTGGTTTCAAAAGGTTTGCATTCTAATTGATAACCTCATGATAAATATGTCATCAAGATACCATGCTATCTTTCTGATATTCTTAATCTGAAAACCATTGAGACTATATGCGATCTAAATTCAAATTGTTTAACAATGATCCTATGATGTTTGATAAAAACTTTATGTCCACCCTATATATATATATATATATCATTATATATATATTATATATATAATATATATATTAAATCCCACTTTTATTTCAAAAGGAAAAGCATAAGATTTTTAATATCCAGGTATTTGCAAGTAAATGTAGCTCTTTATATTATAGTTTCTTAAAATAATCAACTAGAAGAGGTTAAAGGAGCATTATAACATGATACTCATCCAATAAAGAAACCCTAAATAGTCATTAGAATGACAAGTCACTAGAATATGTTCCCCCTGGAAGGTCACATGATAACCAGAAGCATTATTTGACTAATTAGAATTTTAAAAGATATTGACATTTCTTTAAATCTAATTGAATTTTTCTTGAAATTACTTTGTTTTGGAAACCAGACAAATGTTTAATGAATCAGAATTTTTATATTTCATATACATTTTCCAAAAGACTTCAGTAAAATGCATTATGACACAATCAAGCCACAAAATTATAAAAAAAATTTTTTTTTTCTGGACTGAAACACACGTGCAAAAACACATGCAAACTCACATATGCAGAAAGAAAAACAAAAACATACATTAAATATAGCACTACAAAGAATTGCACCCTAAAAAACTAGCAAAATAATTCTACTTCAATGTAAGTTGGAAATTAACACCAGGGTTTATATAATTTCGTTAAAGAAAGATATTTAGACTATTGCAATGCATAAAAACAATAACTACAATAAAACTTGTTTGACTATAGTAAATAATGTAATGACTAATTTTCAAGTCCTGCCCTTGAGGAATTTATAGTTTAGAAAGTAAGAAAGACATACATAACAAACTGAAGGATGTACAGCAATGAAAGGGATTATATAGCACTAAGGGAAAAAAGAGGAAGAGATAATATGGGAAAAATTTCTGTGAAACTTAGGAGTCTCCCATCCCTAAAACTTGGAATGGTAATAAAAAACCAGAAACTACAAATGAATAGACATTTCCAAAAGAAGTCACTTAAAATTTTACTTTAAGAGTTACAATTACTATTTTGCCATATGAAAAGTGTGGATGAATCTGAAAGCACAGAACATGATATATATCAGAGTGACTACAGAACACTGAAATAAGTTTCAAGAAAGGGGTTGACATAGGCATTTGACCTTTGAGGAGGGAAGATTGAATTAAATTCCCAGACTTTTAACTTATCAGCTTCTACAACTATTTAAAAGAAATGAGACTTGACCTAAGGAAAAGTGTAGTTGAATAAACAAGATATGTAAAAGGAATTATAATAATTGTTAAAAGGAATAATGACTGAATGCCTTATTACTTTTGTTGAAATAGTAACATATACTCAAATGTAATAGTATACATTATCTTGTTCAAAAGGTTTTTTTTACCCCAAATTATTTGTGGTAGAGGATGAAGCATATTAGAATACACATGGTTAATGACCTTAAATGTTCAACTATAACATAAAAATAGCAAAAAAAATAATAATAATTTGAGTAAAAAAGGATAAAATGCTATCCTACCATTTCTAACTGAATGAACTCTTTTGTTGCCCTATTGATATAACCATGGAATAAATAAGTCAGCAGTTCATATCATAAAGAGATTTAACCATTATTTGACCTATTACCTTTAATACCAATATGCAATCAAGAACCAGCCACAAAGCTTTTCCTCTTCTAAGGAGCAAAAACAAACCAAAAGAAACAAAGCACTTCATATGTAAAGAATTTTTTAATAAATATTTATTGCTAACATGTTGTTCTTACAGTTTCTGGATATTTTGCCTCTTTAGAATGAAAAATAACAGAACATTTCCAGATGGAGTTGGCAAATTCATCTGAAAAAGTCTCTGCCAGATACAGTTGTATTGTTTTTGTTTGTTTAATCTGCTGCCTGAAGTGCAAGAGGCCTAGGACACAAATTAATATATTTTAGGACAAATGCAAACAGTCATAATATGTATAAATGGGTAAAGTGTTCTTGTGAATTTGTAGGCAAACAATTTAAATGTCAGTGATTATACAAAACAGATTACTGAGATTTGGCTTCACTTTTGACACTATTTTCCTGTACTGTATCCAAACATAATTTTTAAAAAATTTAAAAAGACCAGACTAAAGGAAGTAAAAATCAGCATAGCCACACCTTTTTCTTATCCCCCAATCCTCTCACTCAAATAAATCCTGACCAACAACTGTATTTGTTAGAGTGGCTGACATGAATGACATATTTGTATTGCTTTATCTGTTCTGCACATAATCATAATAAAAATTTTCTTTATATAACTTTTTGAAGGTCATTATTTATCTATAATTTCCCAAAGTGGGGTTTTGTCTTTGAGATTCGAATGTCTTTATTTTGAGTTGCTATTATACTAGAAATCTTTAAAATTTAACTCTAGGGCAATTAGTTTAAGTGAACTGTAATTTCCAGAAATATGCTCACTTGTAGTACAAAACAGTATTATGTTTTTCAAAATTACTTAACAAGGACTTATTGTCTGAATATTTTAGATTTTACAAAAAAATTTTTTCACATCATCTGACGTATAGGGTAGCTATAGATAGCTATAGCTAGCTCTTTGGTTGTTATAATTCTTTTTATGTTTTCTTTGGAATGTGTCATCATTTTTCAAACGTGCCAAGTTTAATTTCTTTATTTTTTGTATGCTTGAATGTAGTTTGAGAAGTTATACTCAAGTGGTCACTGAAATATTTTTTTTCCTATTTAAAAGGAAAAAGTAAAGAAAATATATAAAGTTATAACTTTTTAATGGTTAAATGCCTTTGTAATGAGTTATGTTTGATTAATCCTTTTGTACCACTGGAACAGAGTTGATATGATAAGGAAACCAGGGGAGATCATGTCATAGTTATATCATTCTCTACCATTGTCCATTCTATGTATGTTTCTTTCATCATATGTAAAATTAAGTATAATAAAGGATTCAAAGTCTAAAAAGAAGAGTTTCTATTATATTACTACAAATGTATCTGATAATTTTTATTGTTCTCTTTAATTTGAAAGATCTTTTTCAGGTTATGTTTAATTTTCAGAATTTATCTTATGTTACTCAAATCTTTGAATTTGAAACAGAAGATGCATAAAAAAGATGAAATCTTGTTTCTTTTAACTTTGATTTTGAATTTCTTCTATCTGTACTTATTAAGATATATTTATTTGTTACGTTTTATTTCTCTAGAAATATGAGTAATTCTCTATTTTACTGTCCATTCTATTAGATAGTATCATAAAAATCAGTATGAATTTCTTAACATTTTATAGCTACTGAACTTAGAATTTTGAAAGCCACAATTATTATTTTTGACAGAAAGTTGATAGAGATAAATGGCTTCAAAAGGCCATTTTTCCATTTACTGCATGGAAGACATTTTCCTTATGACAAATACTATTTAAAAACTTACAGTTGAAATTTATTTTGTTAGCAGCTCCTATAAGCACTTTTGCTTCCTTGAATAACTGGTAAAATTTCTCTCTTTCTCTCTCATTCATTCATTCATTTAATATATTGTATGTTTACAAATTTGTTTCCACCAGAAAGTGAAATGTCACTCTTAGCACATAAATTCTTTTGGTAAAACATATTTTTTACAAGAGTTATCTATACACAAATTAGCTAATAATCCATATCTTTGCTGTACCTAAGACTCAAAAAAAAGTGTCAAATTATTCTTTTGAAAGATCAAGGTACATTTTACCAAATCGAAATCAAAGTCAATGCAAGGAAACTATTGGTAACCAGTTTTATTTTACTGTCCTTCATTCTTCATGTATAATCTACAATCAAATCTTTTTTTAATCTTCATTTTGATAACAAGTTTCCTCACTCCCATAAATATTATATAATTGCAAGACATTTCTCTGTAAATATTTGACTGAAAGAGCTCAATTTTCTTGAATATGTTTGAACTCTCCCAGAATAAATAATGGTAATCTCTTTAATGAGTTTGAGATGACTTAAAATTTGCTAGATTTACTAAAGAACAGCATTTAGCTATTCTATGAAAATACTTTTTATTAAAAATAAGGATGATAGGATTTAAAAGAAGTAAATAATATTGAACTCTGCCTTTTTTTTAATTGGTCTTCTGATTTTTTGTCTACTATTAACTAAGACTGAACAGAATTTTGCTGCTGAATAGAATTCAGTGAGAAATAAGACTTATGAAGTGAAAGCAAAGTAAGGATTTAGATGGGGAGAGGGGAGCTCCGATTTGAAAGATTATTAATAATGGCAGTTTAACATTCTTGTATACTTGCTTAGTACCTGGAATTATGCTACATGCTTTTCGTATATTTACTCATTTAAACATCTTGATAATGTACCTTCTAATGAGAGGACACATTTTTTTAATCTATGTTATAATTTAGGGAACTGATGCACAAAAGGGTTAACTAAGCTGCTTAAGGTAACACAATTAGAAGTGGTAGAGTTATGGCATTTTGCTAATTCTATTGCACTGTCCACACTCTTACACTGAACCATACTATGCATGATTAAGAAATTTGATTTTATGACATTAGTAAAAAAAAAGTCCCTTACAACAGAAAAGAGCTAACTATGGGAAGGCAAGTATTTGCTTACATTGTGAACAAAGAAAATGAAGAGTTAAAAAAAAAAAAAAGAAGTAGTAGAAAGTATATAGTTTCTGAAACAAGATTGTGGATTGAGGGCACAGATTTACCTCCACTTTCTTCCCATTTAAATGTAAACATATATACTAAATAAAGTAAAGCCAAAACAAAACAAGGAGTATACCCATTAGGATCTCTGACAAAATTTTGGAATATAGAGAGCATATGGAGTTCATGTGATTAATGGAGTAGAGAAAGACATGAGCAAAACAGGTACACGGCAAGGATATAATGAAATTTGGGAGTTTTATACCAGATGGGACTCTGCAAGGGTTCCAAACTCAGAGTTACAGTCTATAAAGAGTAAAATATTAAAACAAACAAAGAACAAACAAACAAAGACTCCAGGTCTTTAATGATCATCATTGCATGGAAGGGAAGAATTACACTAAAAGTAGACAAATTATACCAGAGGAAAGAGATAATTCACTGAATTCAAGGACATTTAAAAATAACTAGCAACTTTGGAAAATATAAGAAACATTTCTTCAAAAAATCAACTTAGGCTGCTATAGAAAAAAATGAATTGAAAGAATAAGATATTTTAAAAACTATAAATGTATGGAAAATGAAAAATTTAATAGAAGTCTGAAGATAAAGAAAATTCGTAGAATGTTGAGTAAAATGTCAAAAAAACAAACAAAATTTAATAAGCATAGAAATTCCATTGTACAGATATTTAAATAACAAAAAGTAAAGTGGGTAGGAAATGAATAAATGTTAGAAAAAAAAATCAGAGTTGAAGGGCAAGAATATTCAAATAAAGGAAGTTTACATTAACTGCTAATTTTTAACTTTATTTTTGAAATATCAACCAAGTTCATTAACTTATAATAAAAAAAATACTGAAACATCTGTAGAAATTCTTTTATAAAGCATGACCAGAACAACAAAACAGAACATTTTAAATGTGAAGAATCATAACAGCCATTAAGTTAGATTTCTCTTTGAACTAAAATGGTACTAATTAAGGGATATTAAATATATACAAATAAGTGTTAAAGTTTGACTTTCTATCTTTATGGTGTTATTTAATACATCTTCTAAATCATATAATTAGTATATTGAAGTTTTTGCTGTTTAAGCTTGAAGTTAGAATATAGTTTTTAAGAAAATGATAGGTTCTGAAATTTTTTAAGTTTTTTCATTTATATTACTGAGAAATAGTAAAATAATTGACTAGTAAACAAAGTAGTTGGTAGGTATGAAAGGGCAAACAGATACAGAAAGGCTTCCATGTTAAAGAGCAAAACATTGTCAAGTCTCTGCTCTCAGCAAATGACATCAACAGATTTTTATTTTCAACATGCAATACATTCCCTGACCTCCACCTGGTACCTTGATTTGTTATAAACATTTTATGCCCTAGTTATGCCTATTACTGTCACAGGTCTTCTAAGAG
>CM052899.1:130130776-130144735 GCA_028534135.1 Potos flavus | reverse complement strand
AATCATATTGCTACTCTTAGTTATGTGGTATTTTTTAATGTCCGAACACAAAAAAATGTACCAAGGGCATATATTTAAGTAAAAACCAAATTTTGTTTAGTAAGAAATATTTTAAAACTACTTGATGTGTTTTACAAATGAGTTCTTTTTTCTTTTTTTTCTTATAGAAAATAAGATTTCATTAGTTAGGAAGAAAAATTGGCAAAATGGCACTACTCTAACACCATTTTGGAAATAGCTGTATCAGTAATGCATTATTTGTTTTACAGAAAGTGCTATAAAAATACAGAAGTAAAAGGCATAGTCATTTATTATTTTTCCCTTTAGCAAGACAGACTAAGTATCTTTCAACATATTTCAATCCTTTGGCATTTTTAGCTAATTTATTTATCTAGCACATTTTAGCTCAAAAGCAACATCTGCTTTCTTTCTTGCTTTGCTATAATGTTGAGAGATGAAGCAAAATAATTATTGTAAGGCTATATACTCATATTTTTGTATGGCATATGAGGTATAAAATTTACCTAAAACTTTGATTATATAGAGAAAACTAAGAGGAAAAGTCCAAAAGTGTGTACATGTATAAGTGATGTATATATTCATATGGTAAAACAAGATTACTGAGTAGCTAATCCGAGATCTCAGATTTTTGCAGTCTTCAGTTGTGTGGAGGAAGAAACAAGAGATAGAAAATTGATTTAGCATTCTGAACTCTTTGACACTGAACCGTAATAAGAAAATTGAATGTATCTAGCTTATGCATACAAAAGAGATACCTCTGAAGATGGACACTCATTTATTCTTTTTAACAAATATGTATAGAATATATGCTCTATGCTAGCCCATGTTCTAGGCAAAACAGACACAAATCTCTTATGGGATTTATCTTCTAATTGAGAGTAACAGACTATGTAGTTCATTAGAAGGTGATGAGTGCTTGCAAGAAAGGAAAAAGAGTGGTATCGGGAGCATAGGTTGAAGCTAAGATGAACCACATAATCTGTTACTATCAATTAGAAGATAGGTTCCATAATCGATTTTTGTCTGTTTTGCTTTCATGTAATGTACATCTCCCAGTTGTGGGAGACAATGAACTAAATAGTAACTAAAATATATAGTTGTGGAATAGTGAAAAAAATGGAGAAAAATAAAACCAAGAAAAATTATGAGGATGAAGTTAAAGGTAGGAGTGGAGAATTATAATTTTAGATAATCAAGTCAAAGAAAACCACATTGAGAAGGTGAAATTTGAGCAAAGATTAGAAAAAGGACATAAATCTGAAAAGAATACCAAGAAAGTGAGATTTGTAGAAATATTTGAAAGGATGTAGAAAGCAGGCTTGAAGATAGTTGGAACAAGAGTATTCATGTGAGATTTGTTTTGTTTTCACTGCCGTAGCTCTACCCTTTGAATAGCTATTGAATAGGCACTCAAAAAATATTTATTGAATATATATTTAATTAATCAAGCTATCATGCTTGACGCATCCATTCCCTTCACTTTTTAATGTCCAATCAATTATTATATCTTGTGTATGCTTTCTCCTGTACATCTCTTTAATCTGCATACATCTCTCCATTTCTAGTGGCATTAAGACACCCTCATCTCAATGGCTACATCTCCTACACTTTGCAGTTTCTACTTTTGGCCTTTGCAAATCCATTCCCTTCACTTTAGCTAAAAGAAACATACTAAAATGAATATCTGATAAACTTATTCCAATCTTGAAATTCCTCACTAGAGTCATTTGATTCTTAAAGTCCCCAGTCCAACATGAGATTGTACCAACATCTCCAGCCTCAAGTTTTGCCATTTTGCATTATTTCCTGATATTGGGGTCACATTGCCCTTTTCTAGTTGATTAAACTCAGATTTTTTTTTCCTCTAGAGCTGTGCACATAACAAGCCCACTCCTATAATATATGGTGATGTCCACTCCCCCTCATCTATTCTCTGCTGTTGGGTCAATTCATTTTCTCAGGAAAGAAATGATACATGGCAAATTTTTTGACCTCTTAGAACTTTGATTTATAATATTACATAGATCTCTAAACTTTGCTTTCATAGCCCATACCTCAGTTTTACATACATATTTGAGGAAATATTTATTAATTTCTGTCTTCTCCACTAGGTTGCATGCTATGTGAAAATGGACATCATTTCTGCTAAATTCACTGTGGTGTTCTTGGAACCATACACATAGAAAATGTTCAAAAGTAAGACCAGAAAACAATAACAAAAATGAATAAATAAAGATGAGTTATCTGGGATTCCTCCTAAATTCAGTGAATTATAATAAAGAGAAAATATGACCTAATTGACAGTGGCAAACTAGAGAATGAATATTCAGCTGAGTCAGTAGCTTTTGATGCTGGTGCAGGATATAAATGCAGATAGACTAGCTGAATAATGCTGAAATACTAAGGTATTTGAAGTAAACCAGTAATAAAGTGTGTACAACTTATGTAATTCTAAGCACAAAGAATATATAAATCCAGTTGAGGACCTATATATTTCTGTTATTTTTTTCCTTTTTTCATTGTGTTTGACATTTTTGAAACTGAGTTTTGTTACAGTTCATTAGCCTATTGCTATGTGCTAGTATGATGAGATTGAACTGAGATGCATAACATAACGATTTAGCATGAACAATTGAAATTATAAGGTTTTACAGACAGTATGTTGTGGAAATTGTTTCAGCTTGGCCTGGATGCTGAGTTTGTGAGCAGGTAGCTTGTTGTAATGGAGTGAGATGAAATTGGTGCCCAATCATTGGAGAAAGCCATAATGATGTATGAAATGAAAAATCCCTGCCCATCCAGGGCAAAGAGAATGCAAACACTTCTCTGCAATCACTGCTATACTATTTTCTCTAAAATATTATGCAACTCTAGAGCATGGAAAGTCAGTGGTAGAGCCAAAACTTGCAGTTTATCAGAGAGAGTAAGAATCTCAAAAAAGACTTGTTGGTATATTTGGGAAAATGAAAAATTACATAACCTCCAATAGTAAGATTTTTTTTTTACCCTATGTAGACCTCCACTTTACAATTAAACTCCAGAATCCTTAACTCAACAAAACATATGTACGCTACCCATAGAAAACAATCAATCCAGGAAAAATATACTGAAAACTTGCAAGTTAAAACCATAATTCCATTGATTTTTTAATTAACATATTTAGTTAATTAAATATGTATTTAATTTATGTATTATTTGTTTTGCAGGTACAGGTCTCTGATTCACCAGTCTTACACAATTCACAGTGCTCACCATAGCACATACCTCTCTAGTGTCTATCTCCCAGCCATCCCAACCCTCCCACTTCCCTCCACTCTAGCATCCCTCAGTTTGTTTCCTGAGATTAAGAGTCTCTTATGGTTTTTCTCCCTCTCTGGTTTCTTCCTGTTTCATTTTTCCCTCTCTTCCCCTATGATCCTCTGCCTTGTTTCTCATATTCCACATATCAGTGAGATCATATGTTAATTGTCTTTCTCTGATTGACTTATTTTGCTTAGTGTTATACCCCTTACTTCCATCCACATCATTGCAAATCACAAGATTTCATTTTTTTGATGGATGCATAATATTCCACCATATATCCACTTCTTCTTTATCCATTCATCAGTCAATGAACATCTGGCTCTTTCAATAGCTTGGCTATTGTGGACATTGCTGCTATAAACATTGGGGTGCATGTGCCCCTTCAGATCACTACATTTGTATCTTTGGGGTAAATACCCAGTAGTGCAATTGCTGGGTCATAGAATAACTCTATTTTCAACTTTTTGAGAAACTTAGAAACCTCCATACTGTTTTCCATTGTGGCTGTACCAGCTTGCATTCCTAGCAACATTGCAGGAGGGTTCCCCTTTCTCTGCATCTTTGCCAACATCTGTCATTTCTTGACTTGTTAATTTTAGCCATTCTGATTGGTGTTAGGTGGTATCTCAGTGTGGTTTTGATTTGTATTTCCCTGATGCTGAGTAATGTTGAGCCCTTTTGCATGTGTCAGTTGGCCATTTGGATGTCTTCTTTGCAGAAATGTCTGTTCATACCTTCTGCCCATTTCTTGATTGGATTATTTGTTCTTTGGGTGCTGAGTTGGTAAGTTCTTTGTAGATTTTGGATACTAGCCCTTTATCTGATACATCGTTTGCAAATATCTTCTCCCATTCTGTCGGTAGTATGAAATGTGCAAAAGTTTTTTTTCTTGACGAAGTCCCAAGAGTTCATTTTTGCCCTTGCTTCTCTTGCCTTTGACGATGTGTCCAGGAAGAAGCTGCTGCGGCTGAGGCCAAAGAGGTTGCTGCCTGTGTTCTCCTCAAGGATTTTGATGGATTCCTGTCTCACATTTAGGACTTTCATCCATTTTGAGTCTATTTTTGTGTGTGGTGTAAGGAAATGGTCTAGTTTCATTCTTCTGCATGTGGCTGTCCAATTTTGCCAACACCATTTGTTGAAGAGATTGTATTTTTTCCATTGGATATTCTTTCTTGCTTTGTCAAATATTAGTTGATCATTGAGTTGAGGGTCCATTTCTGGGCTCTCCATTCTATTCCACTGATCTATGTGTCTGTTTTTGTGCCAGTACCATACTTTCCTGATGATTACATCTTTGTAATATAGCTTGAAGTCCGGAATTGTGATGCCACCAGCTTTGCTTTTCTTTTTCAACATTCTTCTATTTGGGGTCTTTTCTGGTTCCATTCAAATTTTAGGATTATTTTTTCCATTTCTTTGAAAAAAGTTGATAGTATTTTGATAGGGATTGCATTAAATGTGTTGATTGCTCTAGGTAGCATAGACATTTTCGCAATATTTGTTCTTCCAGTCTATGAGCATGGAACATTTTTCATTTCTTTGTGTCTTCCTTAATTTCTCTCATGAGTGTTCTACAGTTTTCAGAACACAGATCCTTTGCCACTTTAGTTAGGTTTATTCCTAGTTATATTATGGTTTTTAGCACAATTGTAAATGGGATTGACTCCTTAATTTCTCTTTCTTCTGTCTCGTTGTTGGTGTATGCAAATGCAAATTATTTCTGTGCATTGATTTTATATCCTGACACTTTACTGAATTCCTGTATTAGTTCTAGCAGTTTTGGGGTGGAGTCTTCTGGGTTTTCCACATAAAGATCATATCATCTGCAAAGATTGAGAGTTTGATCTCTTCTTTGTCAATTTGGATGCCTTTTATTTCTTTTTGTTTTCTGATTGCTGAGGCTAGGACTTCTAGTACCTTGTTGAATAGCAATGGTGACAGTGGACATCCCTGCCATGTTCCTGACCTTAGGGGAAAACCTTCTGTTTTTCCCCATTGAAAATGATATTTTCTGTGGGTTTTTCATAGATGGCTTTTATAATATTGAAGATACCCTCTGTCCTGTGAAGAGTTTTAATCAAGAAGGGATGCTGTACTTTGTCAAAGACTTCTTTTCTATCTATTGAGAGTATCGTATGATTCTTGTTCTTTCTTTTATTCATGAAGTGTATCACATTGATTGGTTTCTGGATGGTGAATCAACCTTGCAGCCCAGGAATAAATCCCTCTTGGTCATGGTGAATAATCTTTTTAATTTACTGTTGGACCCTATTGGTTGGTATATGGTGAGAATTTTTGCATCCATGATCATCAGGGATATTGGTCTGTAATTCTTTTTTTTGATGAGGTCTTTGGTTTGGGGATCGAGGAAATGCTGGCCTCATAAAATGAATTTGGAAGTTTTCCTTCCATTTCTATTTTTTGGAGTAGTTTCAGAAGAACAGGCATTAATTATTCTTTAAACGTTTGGTAGAGTTCCCTTGGGAAGCCATCCAGCCCTGGATTTTTGTTTGTTGGGAGATTTTCGATTACTGCTTCAATTTCCTTGCTTGTTATGGGTCTGCTCAGGTTTTCTATTTGTTCCTGGTTCACTTTTGGTAGTTTATATGTCTCTAGGAATGCATCCATTTCTTCCAGATTGCCTAATTTGTTGGCATATAGTTATTCATAATATGTTCTTATAATTGTTTGTATCTGTGGTATTGGTTGTGATCTCTCCTCTTTCATTCATGATTTTATTTGGTTCGTTTTTCTTTTTGAAAGTCTGGCCAGGGGGTTATCAATCTTATTCTCTCAAAGTACCAAATCCTAATTTCACTTACCTGTTCTGTTCTTTTTTTCTGTTGCACTGATTTCTGCTCTGATCTTTATTATTTCTCCTCTCCTGCTGGGTTAGGCTTTATTTGCTGTTCTTTCTCCAGCTCCTTTAGGTATAGGATTTGGTTGTGCCTTTGAGACCTTTCTTGTTTCTTGAGAAAGGCTTGTATGGCTATATACTTTCCTCTCAGGACTGTCTTTGCTGTGTCCCAAAATTTTGAACAGTTGTATTTTAATTTTCCTTTGTTTCCATGACTTTTTAAAATTCTTATTTAATTTCTTGGTTGACCCATTCATTCTTTAGTAGGTTGCTCTTTAGCCTGCATGTATTTGAGTTCTTTCCAACTTTCCTCTTGTGATTGAGTTCTAGTTTCAAAGCATTGCAGTCCAAAAATAGGCAGGGAATGATCCCAGTCTTTTGGTACTGGTTGATACCTGATTTGTGACGCAGGATGTGATCTATTCTGGAGAATGTTTCGTGTGCACTAGAGAGGAATGTGCCTTTCTATGGTTTTGGGATGGAATGTTCTGCATATATCTGTGAAGTCCATCTGGTCCAGTGTGTCATTTAAAGCCCATATTTTGTTGTTGATCTTTTGCTTAGATAACCTGTCCATTTCAGTGAGGGGGGGGTGTTAAAGTCCCCTACTATTACTGTATTATTGTCAATGTGTTTCTTTGATTTTGTTATTAATTGACTTATATAATTGGCTGCTTCCATGTTAGGGGCATAAATATTTACAATTGTTAGATATTCTTGTTGGATAGACCCTTCAAGTATGATATAGTGTCCTTCCTCATCTTTTATTATAGTCTTTGGTTTACAACCTAATTTGTCTGATATAAGGATTGTCACCCCAGCTTTCTTTTGATGTCCATTAGCATGATAAATAGAGGTTTCTTTTGGTCTAAAATGAGTCTCTTGCAAACAGCATATCAACAGGTCTTGTTTTTTTTTTTTTTTAATCCAGTCTAATACCCTCTGTTTTTTGATTGAGGCATTTAGCCCTTTTACATTTAGGGTAACTATTGAAAGATATGAATTTAGTGCCATTACATTGCTTGTAAGGTGACTGTTACTATATATTGTCTCTGTAACTTTCTGGTCTATGTTCCTTTTAGGCTCTCTCTTTGCTTAGAGGACCCCTTTCAATTTTCTTATAGGTTGGTCTGGCAATCGCAAATTCTCTTAGCTTTTGTTTGTCCTGGAAGATTTTTCTCTCTCCTTCTATTTTCAATGACAGCCTAGCTGGATATAGTATTCTTGGATGCATATTTTTCTTGTTTATTGCCCTGAATATATCATGCCAGTCCTTTCTGGCCTGCCAGGTCTCTGTGGATAGGTCTGCTGCCAATCTAATGTTTCTACCATTGTAGGTTACACAACTCTTGTCCCCAGCTGCTTTCAGGATTTTCTCTTTGTCACTGAGATTTGTATTTTTTACTATTAGATGTCAGGGTGTTGACCTATTTTTAAAGATTTTGAGGAGGTGTTCTCTGTGCCTTCTGCTTCCAAAAATTAATTGTAGTGGAAGTTCTCCACTATAATTTGCTCCAATATACCTTCTGCCCCCTTCTCTCTTTCTTCTTCTTCTGTGATCTCAATTATTTTAATATTGTTACATCTTACAGTATCATTTGTCTCTCAGATTCTCCCCTCATTATCCAATAGTTGTTTTTTCTTTTTTCTTTTTCTTTAGGATTTTATTTACTTATTTGTCAGAGAGAGAGATGGAGAGAAAGGGAACACAAGCAGGGAGAGCAGGAGAGGGAGAAGCAGACTCCCCACTGAGCAGGGAGTCTGATGTAGGGCTTGATCCCAGGACCCCAGGATCATGGCCTGAGCCAAAGGCAGACACTTAACAACTGAGCCACCAAGGTGCCCCTGCAGTTGTTTATCTCTCTTTTCCACAGCTCCTTTATTTTCCATCACTTGGTCTTCTATATCACTAATTCTCTCTTCTGCCTCATTTATCCTAGCAGTTAGAACCCCCATTTTTTTATTATACCTCATTAATACCTTTTTTTATTTTGACTTGGTTAGATTTTATTTCTCCAGAAATGGATTCTCTAGTATCTTCTATGCTTTCTTCAAGCCCAGCTAGTAACTTTATAATTGTCATTCTGAACTCTAGTTCTGACACCTTACTGATGTCTGTATTGATTAGGTCCCAGGCTGTTGGTACTGACTCTTGTTCTTTTTTTTTTTTTTTCCGGGTGAATTTTTCTGTTTTCTCATTTTGCTCAAAGAAGAATAGATGAATGAGAGAACAAAATGCTAAAAGAGTAACAACAACCCCAGAAAAATATACATTAAACTAATCAGAATAGACCCAAAATTTTGGGTGTATTTTCATCTGTTAGAAGAAACTGCCTCCCAAAATTTTAAAGAAAGAAAAACTTACACACACACACACACACACACGAGTAAATATGATGAAGGGATGGAATACAACTGTAAAAATGAAAATTAAAAAAGATTTTTAAAAAGGAATTGATAAGATAAGAAGTTGGTTGAAGAAAGGAAGAAAGAAAAAATTTAAAAAGAATTAAAAAAAGAGAGAGAGAAAGAGAGAGAGAATGTGAGAATGTGATTAGATGGGAGACTAGAACAAAGCCATACACTAGATTTAGGGTATATTTTGGTCTGTTAAAAGAAACTATAACCCAAAATTTTAAAGAAAGAAAAACTTACATATACAAAAAATAAGGTTAAATACAATGAAGAGATAGAATGTGAATGTAAAAATGAAGTTAAAAAAGATCTTAAAAAAGGAATTGATAAGATGGTTGAAAAAGGAAAGAAGAAAAATTTAAAAAAAAGAAATAGAAAAAAAACAAAGAAAATTTAATAAATTAACCTTGAAAGACTAAAAGATCATGCAAAAAAAAAAAAAAAAAAAAGCCATGAATTCTATGTACTGTATTCCCCTAGCTCTGGAGTTCCACAGTTCTCATTGATCAGTAAACTTGGTCTTGGCTGGATATTCTTGCTGATCTTCTGGGGGAGGGGCTTCTTGTAGTGATTCTCAAATGTCCTTGCCCGAGGCGGAATTGCACCGCCCTTCCCAGGAGCCAGGCTAAGTAATTTGCTCCAATTTGCTCTCGGAAGCTCTTGTCTCCTGAAAGCTTTCCATACAGCGTTGGAGGACAAGAATGAAAATGGTGGCTTCCCAATCTCTGGCCCTGGAGGAGCCGAGATCTTGGGGCCCCCCTCCTCAGTGCACCCTCAGAGAAAACCGGTCACTCACTCCAATGTCCCTGGTCTCCAGCTGCACTCCGTGCTCACCTGGCCTGTGACCAAGTGTTTCTATCTCTGGCACAGGATGCCATTTGTAGTTTCCAAACCCAGCAGATTCCTGAAGTGCCTTCCTGTGCTGCTTCTCCCGGGGAAGGAAGAGGAGTCTCCCTGGATCTGTGACTTGGTGGGTCCCTGCTCAAAGAGTAGTGGCCCAATTGTGCCTTGGATCATGGTTTATGGCAACCCTGACCTGAAAGCCCACTCCTTGGCTCAGTCTTTTCAGCTGGCTTCCCCACTCCAATACCTGGGAGCTCTGCCACACTCAGGGGCCCCCAGTCTTTTTGTAACCCCAAGGGTCCTGAGACCACACTGTCCCAGTGAGGGTTCCACACCCCTCCTTAGCCACCGGAGTGATGTTCCTCAGCAAAGCAGACTTCTAAAAGTTCTAATTTTGTGCTCCACTGCTCTTTCACTTGCTAGTAGCTGGCTGATGGAGGCTCCCTCCTCTTGAGGTCTATCTTCCCATATATCTCCTCGGATTCACTTGTCCACATGTCTTACTTTCCAGAAAGTGGTTGCTTTTCTGTTCATGGAATTGATGCTATTCTTTTCTTTGATCTTGTGTTGAGTTTCTAGGTGTTCAGAATGGCTTGATAAATATCTAGCTGAATTCCTGGGACCCTATGAAATTTAGATCTCCTGATCCTCCACCATCTTGCTCCTCTCCCTCCACTGAATATTTTTTTTTAATTTTATTTTTTCAGTATTCCAAGATTTATTGTTCATGCACCACACCCAGTGCTCCATCCACTGAATATTTTTTTTTAAAGATTTTATTTATTTATTTGACAGAGAGAAAGAGATCACAAGTAGGCAGAGAGGCAGGCAGAGGGAGAGGGGGAAGCAGGCTCCCTGCTGAGCAGAGAGCCCGATGTGGGGCTCGATCCCAAGACCCTGGGGTCATGACTTGAGCCGAAGGCAGAGGCTTTAACCCACTGAGCCACCCAGGTGCCCCAAATCCACTGAATATTTTTAAGCAACTTTTATGTTGTCTCCTTTCTAATGTTCTAGAAGGGGCTATGACAAGAAGATCAATTAATTAAATTCATCCAGTAATTATTTATTAAAAATTTACTATATTATGCCCAGTACCAGCACTGGGGATACAGAGTGAGCAAAGCACAAACACTTCTGCCTTACTGGAATTTACATTCTGATTCAGACAATAAGGAAAACAAATAAGTATGCACTATGTTTGCAGTAAGTGCTATGGAGGAGAATAAAGTGGAAAGAGGTATCAAAAAAGTAAGACTGAAGGATGGGATGATAACGAGTAGTAGGAATGTAATAGAAACTGAGAGAATAGAAAATTTAAAATGGAAGACAGAAAAATAAACCCGAAACTACTTCAGATGTGTAACATAACCACACAAAATGAGAACAAAGAAGAGGAGGAGTAGCAGGAGGAGGGGGAGAGAAGCATTCCTTAAAAAAAAGACTAATCCAAGGGCGTCGCCTTGGTGGTGCAGTTAACCAACAGACTCTTGGTCTTAGCTGAGGCTGGGATCTCATGATCATGACCTCAAAGTCATAAGATTGAGCCTTGCATGGGGCTCTGTGCTCGGTGCAAAGTCTGCTTGAGATTCTCTCTCCCTCTCCCCTCTGCCCCCCACCTCCTGCTTGTGCTTCTCTCTCAAATAAATAAATCTTTAATTTAAAAAAAGGACTAATCTACATAAATTTTAAACATGGGATTTTTATAACATACTCTCAAACTAATAATAAAAAAAAACTTACAATTATGACATTTTAGTTACTGGGTTTAGCAGGCTATTATCTCAAATGGGTTGAATTGGGGATTCTGAGTTTACATTCTGTGTATTCCAGGAATGACATAATAAGTAAATATATTGAATGTAATATAATAGGATCCAGGTCTCTCGTTTTTGGAGAAGAGTGTTACAAATAAAAGGGAGGAGGTCTATAATAAACCTTATGGTATTAGATTGGAATTGGATGAGTCAGCATAAACTAAAAAATAGATGTAGAATTAGGTATATATAAATACACATACATACACCAAACATTTTCTTAGTTGTTTTTCCCCCTCTCTGAAAACATATAGAAACAATGACACCTCCAGAGTAATGAGCATCTCTTGTGCCTAGAAGTTGGTATTTTAATATTAGTCTTCACTAAAAAGAAAAAGAGTTCTATGGAGGAATGATTCCAGGGCTGGGCAATAAAAATTCAGTGTTGAAGGACTTGTAAGAATATATACAAAGGGGTTCCTACTGACCAAATCATTTGAATATCAGAGTAAATATTCACAGTAATGCATAACTTATTGAATAAGATTCTATGAGTGCATAATAAAATAAATATGTTTAATTAATGGTAGAAAAGGAAAAAGCATCTCTTTACAGACTTCCAGCAAATAAAACCAAGATACAGTTAATTAATTATCATTTGTCAATCATCAGAGTTATAATTGACTCAAGCAAGAATCATCAACAGATACTAAAACTAGTAAGTAAAAGTTGATGAAGAACATGTTTAAAAAAAAAAGAAGAACATGTTGTTTACATAGTCTCAGAGTATTTCCCCACCAATTACCCACTAACTGCAAAGAGGAAAGTAGTAACTTTACAAAGTGGAGAAACCTAAAGGCACCATTTTATTATTTTGTTGTTGTTAAAGATTTTACTTACTTGTTTGACAGAGAGACACACAGTGAGAGAGGGAACACAAGCAGAGGGAGTAGGAGAGGGAGAAGCAGGCTTCCTGCTGAGCAGGGAGCCTGACGTAGAGCTTATTACCAGGACTCTGGGATCATGACCTGAGCCAAAGGCTCACACTTAACAACTGATCTACCCAGGCGCCCCTAACGGCACCACCTTAAACAAGTGATCTATAATATCACCAACAATAGGAAAATTAATATCAGGTATCTCCTTATATTATGTGTTGAAAGTACAAAACATCACCTTTATGGTATTTGTGACAAAATGGAAAACCTAAATCTGAGGAAATATTGAGAAAAATTCTATAAAATAACTGTCCTATACTCTGAAGATCAAAACCATGAAAGACAAAGACAAACCCAAGAAGTGTTCTGGATTAAAGGATATTTAAGTAACCTGGCAAGGAAATGCAAAGCTATATTTGGATTTTAAAAATTACATTGTGATGATGTCAAAGAAAGCTACTGTCCTTAGGACATACACACTGTAGTATTTAGGATAAAAGGTATCATATCTGCAACTTACTCTGACATGGTTAATGGTCCTTAAAAATATCTGAAAGACCTAAATGTGAGATAAGAATCCATCAAAATCAAGAGACAACAGGCAGCAACCTCTTTAACCTCGGCTGCAGCAATTCCTTGCTAGACACATCTCTAAAGGTAAGAGAAACAAAAGCAAAAATGAACTATTGGGACTTCATAAGGATAAAAAAAATTTTCACAGCAAAGGAAACAATCAACAAAACTAAAAGACAACCTATAGAATTGGAGAAAATACTTGCAAATGACATATCAGATAAAGGGTTCATATTCAAAATCTATAAAAAAATATTAAGCTCAACACCGAACAAATAAAAAATACAGTCAAGAAATGGGCAGAAGCCATGAACAGACATTTCTCCAAAGAAGACATACAAATGGCCAACAGACACATGAAAAAATGTTCAACATCACTCATCATCTGGGAAATACAAATCAAAGCCACAGTGAGATACCACCTCACACCAGTCAAAATGGCTACACTTAACAACTCAGGAAATAACAGATGTTGGCAAGGATCTGGAGAAAGGAGAACTCTATTGCACTGTTGGTGGGAATGAAAGCTGGTGTAGCCACTCTGGAAAACAGTAGAGGTTCCTCAAAAAGTTAAAAATAAAACTATCCCATGATCCAGCAATTGCACTAGTAAGATTTTATCCAAAGGATACAAACAGTAATTCAAAGGGGCACATGCATCCAATATGTATAGCAGCAAAATCCACAACAGTCAAAATATGGAAAGAGCGTAGATGTCCATCGACAGACAAATGGATAAAAAAGATGTGGTACACACACACACACACACACACACACACACACACACACACACACAGGAATATTACTCAACCATCAAAAAGAACAAAACCTTGCCATTGCAACAATGTAGATGGAAGGAGAGTGTATTATGCTAAGTGAAACAAGTCAGCTAGAGAAAGACAAATACCATATGATTTCACTCATATGTGGAACTTAAGAAACAAAACTGATGAACATAGGGGAAGAGAAGAAAAAAAAAGATAAAAACAGAGAGAGAGGCAAAGCATAAGAGACTCAACTACAGGGAACAAACTGAGAGTCACTGAAGGGGAGGTAGGTGGGGGATGGGATAATTTGGTGATGGACATTAAGGGAGGCACTTGATGTAATGAACACTGGGTGTTATATGCAACTGATTAATCACTAAATTCTACCTGTGAGACTAATAATACACTATATGTTAGCTAACTTGAATATAAATTTAAAAAATGTGAAAAAGAATACAAATAAATAAACAGAATAAATCAAATGTGGC
>CM052899.1:130010335-130130276 GCA_028534135.1 Potos flavus | reverse complement strand
GACATAAGATATTAGGAGATGATGCATCTTATTTTATTAAAATTTTGGTTTTGTGCATTCCATGAATATTTAATTTTAAGTGGTTAAGTGCTTGGAGTGGAGGGTTCAAATAAATTGATACAAGTAGGTAGACTAAATAACATGTTGCCTTTAATTAATTGCTTAAGCATTTATAATTCATCTGCCCAGGAATTCAACCCACTCACAGTTATTAGGAGTACCTGATATTGTTACCAGGAAGAAGAAGGGCAAATCTACACAGAAATAAACAAAAACAAACATATTTTGTTGACTGTGACACTAATGCAGCAATTAAAACTTAAAGAGTACACATCATGATGAGCACTGAATAATGTATATAATTGTTGAATCATTATATTGTACACCTGAAACTGATATAACACTGTATATCAACTATAGTGGAATTGAAATAAAAAACCTCAAAATTTAAAAAAGAGAAAAGATATTATGCTATACTTTTAAGTAGTTACTATCTAATTCTAATACTTCTAATATAGACATTACTGTTATCTTCTTACAGATGGGGGAAATCAAGAATTAGAAAATCCATACATCATTCTTAAGTCATACAAATAACACATACTGGAATTGGGGCCAGGAATATGATCTCAACAACATCACAGTTTGTAATCTTTTAATTTCCATGCTACAAATTACATTATTTCTTCTTTTCAATACCTGAGTAGTCCACAGAAAATGTCTTCCTTGATTCTACTTTGTGTTGTGGAATTGTCAAACCAAAGATATTCTTTCACAATATCTTTGAGCTGGTTTATTAAAAAAGCCTGTTTAAATTTTTGTACTCTTTTATTCTCAGTGATTTTTAGACTTAATGTCTGTGGCTCAATAATAAAACCAGTTTATTAGGGCTACAATTTGTTATTTTTGAAAAAAACACTGTTATTTTTTGAAAAAAACAGACAGGGAATACACATTCTTCTAAATGATTTTCATCTCCAGGACTAAAATACACATGTAGAGAAAGGAACAAGGAGACCAGATCAGAAGATAGAAGTTGTCTTTAGATAAAAATAAAGAAATAAACAACTCCAAAAGGGGGCAAAGATGAGTTTCTGAGAATATAAATCAATAGATTGATAAACGGTATTTTTTTTTTTTTACCGAGAGTTATTGATGAGACTGAATTCATTTAAGAGAAAAAGCTGACCTTTTAGGCTGGCATGGGTTTAATATGAATAAGTATGCTAGAGCTATACTGTTAGAAAAATGTGTGTGTGTATATATATATATAATATTTCATGGTTTTATAAAAAACATTTTATAAAAATTATCATACTATGTGAAGGACAGGAAACTGGATTGGACTATATACATATAAAGATTCTGAATTAAAGGATTCATGAACTATTTCTAAATGCGGTCCATCTTCAGACTTTGGATGCAATAGATTCAAAATATAAATCAATCACAAAATTCTAAGAGAAAGAATCTAATTTTTTGAATGACTTGAGCCAAGCAGTTAAAAGTGTTTAATAAAAGTTTGTGCAGTTTGGAAAAAAAATAGCTGGTATGGAATTGTGCTATGTAATAATAACAATAATAAAATCAGTAACAATTAGAATAATTTAGATACAATTTGAATCATGTAAAACAGGATTGTGACACTGATTAATACAATATATGCGAAAGAGACAAAGAGATTTCAAATAAATATAATATCTAAGTATATCAGCATCATAAGTTTTCTCTGCTCTCTATCCAAGTGACACTGCTCTGACAGGTTGGTTGTACCCAATTAATTCTCAAACTGGTGAGGCTCTTCCCTTTCCTGTGTAGTCCCAGGTAAGTGTGGCCAGATGAAACATTTTACATGAGAGGTTTAAGAAAGGTAACAGCTATATTCTTTATATGCCTGGAAGGTCAGTGGAGACTCTGGGTCCTGATGCACATCACACGTACTGTTGCTTATCTGTGGAGCAGCAGCCAGGCCTGCAGCTTCTCCAAATTGTGCCAGATCTCCTCTGCCAATTCTCGAAATTCTAGGCTAGGTTCATGTTTAGCTCTGTGAGGAAGGGTGCCCCCATCTCCTTCAAATCACTTACAGTAAAGAAACTGGACACTGAAAGTCAGTTAAGTGATGAATGTGGGTTCTAATCCAATCTTATAGGTTCTAGCTTGTTCTTTCGGGTTCCAATTAATACCTTTTTTCTTCCAATTAGCATCTTTTTTTTTTTAAAGATTTTTATTCATTTGCGAGAGAGGGAAAGAGAGAGAGAAAGAGCATGCACCCAAGCAGAGGGAGTGGGAGAGGGAGAAGTAGGCTCCCTGCTGAGCAGGGAGCCCAATGCAGGGCTCAATCCTAGGACCCTGGGATCATGACATAAACTGAAGGCAGATGCTTAACTGACTGAGTCACCCAGGCATCCTTAGCATCTTTCTTTTCTTACCAACTGCCTATTCCACTGACTGTAAGCAAAAGCATCATAGGTAGAAAAAGCAGATTTATATAGTTTCATTGGATTGACCAGCTTCCAAATGCGTAAATTCAAATATATTTATTAATATTTTTATATTTATTATAAATATTATATATAATTATATTTGAATAAGTTTATATAGCTCTTCTAGACCTGATTCTGTCACGTGTTTTATTAATTTTCTTGTATTATATTGAGGAAGAATCAGAATTCTAATTTTAAAAATTCACTCTGGCTTTTTCCATTCTGCTATTAATATTTATTTATTTATTACATAAAATATTTATTTCTTTTCTAAGAACTCAAATTGTTTTTCTTTTTAACTACAAGTCTGTTTTTGGATCATAGACCTACTATTCTTTGTCATCCTTATGAGTCTATTATTTACACCTGTTTGATTTTCTTTTTCTTCTAGTATTATTATTTCCTTGTTCCCACTATATTGGATTTCTCACGAAGAATTTGGTGCTGCTTGTTCATTTTGATTAGTTGTTAATTTTGATTGCTTTCCCTAAATATTTGGTGATTTGTGGGTTTATGTTGGAAATTGTATGTACATTTCCCATATGCCTAAATGAGGTGTATTTTCCATCTTGAAAGGTAAGAGACAGGGAGGGACAAACTCTGAGTAGGATATGTGGCTGTCCAGCTTCCCATGGTGTTTGCCATTCTCACCTTTCATCCTAGCCATGATTTTTTGGTTATTGCTCCACCCTTTCAGCAAATATTTCTGCTACCTAATGTTCTTCAAGGGGTGGCAATATTGTAGGAGACATTCCACTCAGTTTCCCCAAATTAATTCCTTATTATACCTCCTAAATTGGCCACAAGTCCTTTCCCTGATCCTCTTTCTACCACCTCATGCTTCGAAGACAGAGTTGCTCCACATAGGTTTTGGGCTATAGGCTCCTTCTCCATCCTTTATCAGTAATTTTCTTTTTCAGGGTTTCCCATAATATCTGGGCCTTTGATAACATTTTTCTTGCCTTTGGGATTTTGTTTATTTATTTAAAAGGACTTAGTGTTCTTTCTCATTTGCTTTAAGGTAAGTGATAAATGTCTGCTCAATTTATTACTTTTCTATGTTTTTTGTAATTAATTTTTATAAATAACCCTCCCACCCAGATTGTTAAATAGATCTTTTGCTCATTTATTTGTGCCTTTCAGTGGTTTTCCAGTGCTTGATGCATAACAGATGGATAGTAAATGTTCATGGAATTGAATTGAAAGTATCCAGGCAGACCTTGGCTGAGCATACAACAGAAACATTACTGAAAGGGTTTCTAATTTGGGAGAGGATTTAATTGCCTGAGTCCACCATGTTCTATCAGTTGTTTCAAGTCTATAATTTGAATTATTCTGCATTTATCTGTATCTCTTGCAACCATCAAGGTAACACCACCCCCTTTCTTGCTTTGTCTCTTTAAACCTCCTTGAGAATTAAATAAAAAGAAGAACATAAATAAAGGAATGTGCCCCCAGAACTTTTCATTATTAATGTTCTATGACTAAATTGGAAATCTGCTACTGTACCCCAAGGGGGTGATTAATTTAGCAGACTAGGAGTTTTGATTAAAAAGGAATGAAATGTCTGACACATAGTCTATTTATCAGTTATTATGATATTAAAACACTCTAATCATTGGGGTGCCTAAATTAAGACTTCACAGCCTAAATGTCACTTCATTTTGCTTCTTTTGATTTGGTGATGTTTTATGGGCTTATTATCTGTGAATGTGTATGCATGTGTGTGTGTGTGAGTGGCATGCATTCTCACTGATCTTTGAAGAAAAATAATGCAGCAAGAAAGCTTTTTGCCACAAGCTGTGTTCCCTATTTCTTCATGTTTCAGGAAATATGGGGGATACATGAAGAAAGTAATAATTTATGAATTAGCTGGTTATTCCCAAAATTCAGGTGTAATTATAAGATATATTCTATTGGTACAAAAATGGCCAAAAGTTTCAGTTATTAGAACTTACAGTTTAAGATCTTTTAATAAGAAATTGACTTCCCCGGACCCAAATATTAAAATAAAAAACTTATAAGTTGCCTTAAATATTACTGCCACTTCAGAAATAAACACAGAAACAAAGAAAAAATATAGATTTTTCAGTGAGTATACCTTCAATTATTTTAATCTTATACAATATGCTAAAGATTTCAAGTACTAGTGAATACAAAAAATAAACCATATAATATAATCTTAATTGTTGTTTTATTTATGAAAATGTTTATCATGTTTTAACCTCTCTCTTACCAGATAATTCCATTTAGGGAATTAGGGAATAGAGGAAAAAAATATTTCCTTCACATAGTTCTGTCTCTCTTCTCCTCCCTTCCTCTTTTCCCCCTTAGCATGAAAACCACGATATGTCTTTTTTATTGATTTCTAATCAACTTTTATTTTATTTTTTTATTTTTTTGTTTCCTAATCAACTTTTAAAACATGAACTAAATAAGTGTGTTTGACCAGGTTGGTCTTTCTCAATCTTATTTATAGACAATTCTTTTAAGTTTCAAAGGCTTAGACCTGTAAAAAGAGTGGTTACATTTGAAGCAAGTGATCTAGATTTCTCCTTTTTTTCCATTCCAACTCATATTTAAAAATTACTTTATATCTTGGACCAAAGGAAGCAAGAAAGCAGTGAGACCTCAGAATCAAAATAACATCAGAGAGAGAAACTACTTACTCAGCCTAAAACCCTTTTCAACTTTTGGACCCAATTCCCAAGTTTGACTAGCTCAAAATTCCCAAATGAAAGATAAGACTAGGATACTGAAGCAGATATTGGTAATATAAAAGGGAAAATACTCTAACACTTATAGTTGCCAAAGGAGAACTACCCAGAATCAACACAAGATCTCCTAGCAATCCAGAGCAGAGATGGAAATCCCTTTCAATTCCCTTCCCACCCAACGCAATAAAGTCATTTGGATTTCTTTCTTTTTTAAGGGCTGAATAATATTCCATTGTATGTATACACCACTTTTTTTTTAATCCATTGTAAATGGCATTTAAGTTGTTTATGTACCTTGGCTATTATAGATAATGCTGCAATGAACTTAAGAGTATAGACATCTCTTAGAGATTCTGATTTCAATTCTGTTGAAAGAAGTGAGATTGCTGGATCATATGGTATACTTAATTTTTGATGCTTGCTTTCCATGGATTGCTTTCCACGGATTGCTGTAACATTTCACATTCCCATCAACAGTGTACGGGGTTCCAATTTCTCCACATACTTGCAATACTTGTTATCTTTTGTTTTTTGATCATAGCTATTCTAACAAATGCAAGGTGATATTTCACTGTGGTTTTGATTAGCATTTCCCTGATAATTAGTGATGCTGAGCACCTTTTCATGTATCTATTTCTCATGCACCTTTTCATTGTATATCTTCTTTGGAGAAATGTCTATTCAAGTATTTTGCCTTGATGAATGCAACCACATGGATACACCTGGAGGACATTATGCTAAGCGAAATAAGCCAGTCACAGAAGGACAAACACTGCATAATTCTACTTATGTGAGCTAACTGAAGTAGTCATAGAAACAGAGAGTAGAACAATGATTGCCGGAGACCAGGAGATGGAAGAATCAGTAGTTGTTCAACTGGTAGAAAGTTTTATTTAGAGAAGACGAGTGTGTTTTAGAGATTTGTTTTACAACATCATGCTTATAGTTTACAATTTAGTATTATATAGCACTAAGAATTTGTTAAGAGGGTTGATCTCACATTAAGTGTCCTTAACACACACATACAAAGTGGGGAGCAGAGGGAACCTTTTGGAGGTGATGGATATATATTACCTTGGTTGTAGTGATGTTTTCATAGATTATATATATCTCCAAATTCATTAAATTACATATATTAAACACGTCCAGAATTTTTGTATATCAAAAATACCTGGGTAAAGCTTTTTAAAAGAAAAGTAATTTGTGGCATAAGGAAAATTACAATAATATAACCATTAGCATGCATTAACTTTTTACCATACTGTATCAGGTACAATGATAAGTATTTTGTATATATTTTATTGTCAGATTTTACAAACATCCTATAAAGTAGATAACATCATTGCCTTCATTTTATATCTTTTATTGGTTTGAGAAATTAAGTAAGTTATCCAGAGTCAGATAACTAGTAAGTGGAAGAGACTGGGCTCCTATCACTAAAACTGAAGCTTTTAATTGCTACCGAAAAAAATGATATGCTGAGTACTAGCAGTTAATAATTGACTCTACACATAGACTTCACTCAAATATTTGTTCAAGTTGAACTGCTAATCTGGAATTGATCCATAACACAAAAATCAGACCACATATCAGGTACTGGGAACTTCTTCCTTACAACAGATGCCTCACATCTGCCTTGCTTGCTTTCCCCATTCATTCAGTTGTCAGAGATGGACTCTAGATTAGTACAACATGAGGGAGGAGAGAGAATAAACTCACAGAAATTTCTTACATTGTTGTAAAACTCACTGAAATTTCTTACAGTTATAAAAACCTGAGGCTGAATTACTTCAATGCCAAAAACTAGCTACCTTAGTCTTCTACCAGTCATTATCTTTCCTTGAGTTTAAGTATCCTCCTATATAAAATGATGACAGTGGGTAATTGCCTTCTAAGTTGATCTGTGAACATACGACAATGAATATAAGATGTCTAGTGCTATGATTAACACATATAATGCAATACAAATAGTAGATACAATAAGATATCCAGTTTCTAATTGATTGATAAGAATATCAGCCACTTAACTTTCTCTGCCTCTTTAACTCTGACTAGAATTCTGATCTAGGGGCACCCGGGTGGCTCAGTGGGTTAAGGCCTCTGCCTTCGGCACAGGTCATGATCTCAGGGTCCTGGGATCGATCCCTGCATCGGGCTCTCTGCTTGGCGGGGAGCCTGCTTCCCCCTCTCTCTCTGCCTGCCTCTCTGCCTAGTCGTGATCTCTCTCTCTGTCAAATAAATAAATAAAATCTTTAAAAAAAAAAAAAGAATTCTGATCTAGCTACATTTACATATATTTTCTCTTTTAGTTTTCACAAGAGGATAAGCAGCTTATTGGGTAAGGAGGAAGTTGAAGTTTGGAGAATTTACACGATTAAATTGAAAATTAAGAGTCCCTTAATTCTTTTCTTGTCTGCCCAGGTAGCACTTCACAGTGCCTTCTAGTACTCATTGACCTTATGCCACTCCCCTCCAAAAATATTCATCAGCATCCCAAGTCAGTCCTAGCTCAAGAGCTCCCTGGATAATTCCTGAGTTGCTGATGATAGAAGTTTAAAAACTGCAGACCTGGACACTGAGTATCCTAAAAGCTTTCCCAGCTCTTGGCTCCAATTTTAACCTCATGCCTCTTCCTGACAGAAAGATGCAAAAGTCTCCAGTGGCCCAAGATAGGCCATTCGCCCTTAATTTAGAATGTATTAAATTTACATGTTGCCTTTGTCTCTAGATAACTTAAGTGTGGTTATCTAGCAGTCCCTGCCACTTCAAGTGGAATTTGCTTAGAATTAGATGTTACTGTTTTTCCTTTTTTTGTCTTTTTCTTTCCTATATTTTAAACCTGTGTCAATTTTTAAACAAAGTAAATAAAACAGTAATTTAAATACACACAACAGATTCCCCAGAGGTGGTACTCAGAGAGACTGTGTTATAAACAAATCCAGACCAAATAAAAAAGAAGCAATTTTGTGATGGTCAAGGGAAAAAGCTGCTACATGGTAAATTTATGCCAGATTCTGGGCTTGACAAATAAGCCAAAATGGCTCAACCTTGGGAGATACTTCTAGTTTTTTAGGCAAAGATGTCAAGAGCTGGTTAAAAGTAAACCAGACCCATTAATCTCTTTTGACCTTGGGAAGAAGTGGGGAGGATTGAGTAAAGCATAAAAGGTGCGGAGAGGTAGTGTTTAGAGATAATTATTTCTGTAAGAGGCCAACTCTGACTTGAGAATTCCTCTATGCCATGGACAGGCAGAGGCTGCATGTGCTCACAAAGTGGGTTTTCTTTTTTAACACTATAATAAACATTTTCTGAAAACTGAAAAATATAGCTTCTTCCTCTCTTCACTTGAAAGTTTCTCTAGATTCATGTCCATTGTTAATCGAAAACAGAAAGTCAACCTAACTTATTCCTTGCGTATTTTATTTTTTGAAGAGTCTATCAAAAGATCAGTTACCCATCTTGCCGTTCCTTTTTTCACCCTGATTTGGGTCTGCAACATGAGCAAAGATTGCTGGTGGTCTCCTTATATTTCTTTGCTTGTTATATCAAAACCATCCACTCTTGGATGAAGCCAAAAGTAACAACAACTTCCCATTGAAACTAAACAGGAATTTAAATTCTACAAGCATGTTGCCATTTCATGTTTATTTAATGTACAGGAAGCTTGGCATCCAAAGGTACTGTGGGAATAGTGTGATAAGGATCATGCTAACAAACACGAATTCTTTCAGATACTTATATTCAAATGATACACAAAACCATTTGTGGATTTTATGCTTACGCTATTTTGCTTTGTTGAGTTTCTTTTCCTCCTTTTTTTCCTTTGCTAAGAGCAATGTTTCAGGGAATGGGGCATGGATAGCCTCAAAACAAATTAGTAGACATTTGACTGGAGATACAGTTGGAATAAATGAAAATAAAGTGACTTATTATGTGTGATTGGAACCAAAGAGGCAAGTGTGACACACAAAAGTAAGTATGAGAGTACTAATGGGAAAGGGGGAAATGGATATCAGGAATAATCAGAAAAACAAAGTTCGTTTCTGGCTGAAAATTGAATTATGATTATTTGAGTATGCAGAGAAATCATGTTGAATTGGACAGCATATTATGACTCTTACTGTAAATCCATGGATAACAGCTTATACTGTTTTGTAAACACGATTTTTAGTTCCCCATGGAATAGACATGAGGAGATGTAGTGCTATTGTGTCATTTTTATTTTTATCATGATCATATTGCTTTTTATGAAGTATTCTCTCCTCTGAGACACTCTGGAAGAATGTAGTGAAAGATTACAGTAATCTTTGTTCATGGAGGCAGAAGACACCTGCAACTGTTTGTCTTTCTCATGTCTATTTAAAAGTGATGTTACTAGATGGAAAGTCTATAGACTCAACAGTATATATTCCTTTACACAATGACCACTTGATTCTTGTAAGTAATACTAAAGATCATGTTCAGCAATTTCTAGACTTTCTGCATCTTTCATACATTCTAACTTACTGTAAGCCACAGGACCAAAGCCACATGTATTTGTGCCTTCACTCAGAGAATGACCAGATCTTTCATTTAATCACCATTTGATCTCAGTATTCTAACATTATATATGTCTGTATATTTTTACACCATCTCCAAAAAAGCTTTTCACTAATTTAGGAAGTAAAATAGAAAAGATTAAGTCAGCAAGTTAAATGTTGGCGATAAATTTAATTCAAGTTTTGTTGCAAACTTTTCCTCTGCCCCTTTAAAACTGGCTACCTACTTGGTTGTATTTCCACTGGATATCATGTGTATTATAAGTTTCTTAGTAAACATGGGTTAGTTTATTTCAAGGGTTTGTTCCATTTCTCCCCAGAATCATTTTATTTGTATTTTGCTTAAATGTAATAAACAGAATAAATACTCTGGCAGCTTGTATGGGAAATTGAGTTCCTATGTTGAAAGAAATATTACAGTAAGCAATAATGAGCTCTGTCTCTGGCATGTGAGTTAGAAACAGACTCACAAAGCTCAGGGAGATGTGCATCTGTGGGAAGTTTTATAAGAGATAAATGTTTCCCTTTACCATGATTCACAATGATGCTGCTAAACAGAAATATGCATTTTGCTTAACTGCCAATACAGCTGCAACACTCTACATGGGATTCTGACTTCAAGTGGAGATGTAATGGATATACCAGACAGACTCCAAATGCATAACTACAGCCCCCACTTGATTATTCCAAAAGCTTCGTAAGTGACCCTGAAAGCAATTTGAAATCTATGTGAGTCTGTGCTTATTATCCAGTGGATCCAAGTGGGTACATCTCCATTTGAAACAGGCTCTCAAATTTAGAAGGGAGTTTTAGAGACACATAAAGAGAATGTTTATGTTTTACTTATATCCCAAAAAAGGGAAATAATTATTAAAAGTACTTATAGCATTATGTCTTTTATATATACCTCACAACTTAGAGGCATGCTTCCGAAGACCATAAAAGCTTTTCATAATTTTGGCACCCAAAATACACCTATACATAGTAGTGTCCAAAAATAAGTACTGAATATCAACATCTGTTGAGAGACGGTATATATTGGCATCAGAATTTGATGGAGGTATTTTTTTCTGAGCTTTGGGGATGTACATATAAACTTTCTCACGACATGCTTATTGCTGCTAATATCAAGGAAAGGGAGACAAATAGATACATAGGTGGAGGGATACATGCAAACATACTTAGATATAGAGATGATAAATACATAGATATATAGGTACATGACACAGAGATGCATACATACATAGATATATAGACAAATGAGATAGACAAATAGACACAATGATCAAAATACTATCTGGCTCCGTCTAGATCTTATTGGTCAATAGCCAGACATTAGAATTATTACAAATTCCCAAAGAGATCACATCATTTTCTTTTTAACCAATAAAGAGGTGTCTAAGATTTCCTTATCATACACTTATATCTAGTCCTTTCAGTCTTCACCCAGAGAACTCATTACATTAGATCTTCAGTGATGTGGTGGTTTTCTTGCCTGGCCAGCTAGTATATTCAGTTTCTAATAAACTAGTTCAATGGTGTTAGATTACTTTTTAATATGTGTTTTGTTTTGTTTTACTCATTTGAAATGCAATACTGCATCCTCTTTGTCCAGTGTGCCCTTGTCTTTCTACTTTCTGCCAGGCAAAGATAGTCTCTGTCTTCTCATCTTATCCACACTCATATTAAAAGTCGGACCAGCCAAATTTTAAGAGGAGACTGTTTAAATCTGGAAACTGCTCTGTGACACTCCCTGTACCTTCCACTCATCTTTTACCACCTGCTCTTCTATATTCTTGTGTTTTGTCCATAGGGAATGGACTTTGGTCAAAAGCCATAAACTGCTGTCCAAGTATAACCTAGGACAAGCAGGAATGGGACATGAAAATCATTTTCTATATCCTGTGCAAACAGGTCTTTAATATAAATTTTATTTAGGTAATTGAATGGTTTCCCTAAATACTTGAATTAAGAAACTCTCATTAAAGGTGTCTTCACTTCTTTTATGGTCTTGTGTATATACATTTGTTTGTCTAAAAAAAAAAAAGCACCTCTTATTTTTTTATTATAAAAAAAAAGAACTCATCCCCAGATTATACTGAGAAGAGTGTACTTCATGAATTATCATTTCTTCATGATTGTAACTGAGTCCTTAATTCACTCTAAACACTGCCTAAGTTCCTGGAGATAGAGTTGCTTAATTTAAAGCAAAAACGAACCTGTAGTTTATTGCAGAGCTACGTTTAAGAACTTCTGAAAATCAAAGAAGATAGAAAAAATACAGCAAGAGTTTAGAATTATATTAGATACCAATGTCCTGGGTTTTCCAGACTTCTGATAATTGATCTACTTGCTAGATTAGTCAGATGGAGACAAGGGATGTCACTTAAAAGTTATGAATAGTCTAAGATGCCTAATGCATAAAAAGGTTTTATGATATCCAAAAGGCAGAAGAGAACCCTATTCAGGGCCGTCATTCCTTAATGAGGTATAGAAAAAAAATGCAAAACTGTAAACAGCATGATAAGAAACTATGAATGAAATCATGAAGTAATTTCAAAACCAGACTACATTAGAGCTTTAAGTAATACTTGGATGTCAACCCATCTCAGAAGTGAGGGAGCCTCAACTCTACTAGTCATTCATTAAACTTGAAAATGGTGATTTGACTTGGCAGACTCTTATATCCAAATAGATACAATTAATAGAAAAACTATAATCCAAAAGAATTTCCTAATCTTAAAAATCAAACAACTGACCCAAGCTCAAAGAGCCAAATTACAAAAGTCCTACCCTTCCCTTTGTCCTAAAGCCAGTAGATTATAACCAACATGTCTATATAGATAAAACAAAAAGAAAGGATATTAAAAAACAAAAATAATGTCTGGCCCTAGCAAAAGTATGTCAAGGTAGCGATGCTAGAGATAAGATACAATGATAGTACTTTAAGGAATAATTATAGGAATCCTTACAGCTTCCCATTTTACCTTTGGACCAGCATAAGAGAGTTAATAATTAGCCATGGGAGGATATAAATATAAATACACTTTGACTTAGGTGCTAATGTCTAAACCCTATATCCTGCGACTTTATAAGTTTATAAATTGAAGTTTGTAAACTCAGTTATAGTTGTAAATATAATACCAATACCACTCTCTGTCTCAACCAGTATATTTCTTTCAGACTCCCTTACTAAAAAATACAATTTTTTAATGTAATACTACCTGCAAATTTAATTGAAGAGATTTATTATGTAAAAGCCATTGCTAAACTAGATGTTCAGAAACATATATCATTTTTGGAAGTGTTTACTGGCTCTCTATAACTGAATTAGAGCTGATCTTGGCAAAGCTGTCCAACTTGTGATGTCCTTGAAGAAAATAGGGCCTGATCACTTAGAAGTCTCAAATACTCTCTGGGCCAAAAATTCAATGTATTGTAAAATGACTAACGGGGGCAGATCTAATTAAAGTCTAAATTGAAAACTTTTGTTCTTTGATAGCCTAAAAGACATACTAAAAACTAGAAGCCAAGACAAGCCATTAACCAGTAATGGTGATCAGGCTCTATTTTCTTCATTAATCAAACATTAATCACCAGAGGCTTAGTAACACCCTATAAGAACCAAACTCTTCTCATTAAAATAAAGAAGCCCAAAGTAGAAAATATTGATTTGAATAGGACTTAAAGACATTTTAAATATTAGTATTCATAAAATTTTATGTAGTACCTATTAAAAATACTACCCCTGAGACCATATTCCCTTACAGTAAATTTTATGCCAACATAGAACCCTGTCGTTTTTTGTTTTGTTTTCTTTTGTTTTTATTTGATATGTTCATGTTTACTTGGAAAAGTTAATAGTATACTTGGACAGTATATGATTATCAACCATGAATAATACAATTCTCAGAGAATTCCCACATGATACACTTTGGTATGGTATGTATATGAATTCTTATTTTCTCTTGACCAAAAAGAGTTTGCAAATGTATTTGCCCTGTTTATAATTCTTAGCTAAACACATTTCTAAGAATTTTACTTAATATGCAGGATTTTGTTGTCAAATAAGATTTGCATGAATAAAGCATCTTATCCAGTATCAAATTGTAAAAAAATTAATTCAAAAATACAGTTAATCATAACATTCAAATGAAGTAGAGAGAGGCCCATAGCATTGAAGGAGCTCAATATTCCTCATTGGACATGCACCTCCTACCCCAGAATAGATGAGGTCTTTAAATTATGTTTGTGGGTTTTTTCACAGAATATGAGCATTTGTAGTATGAATTATCCCCACTTAATATATCAGTGAACTGTATAGCTAATGTGACATTCTTCATGCATCCAAGCCTTATGGGATTCTATTTACTATAACTAATCCTTGGCCAGGAACATCATGCTGAGGACACTTTAGAGATAAATTTTCTTCCTCTTGGAAAAATATCATTAATTTATTAATACCATGGTCCAGGTGGTGAGGAAAATAAACCAGATAATTTGTCTTCTTGTTTCCCCCTTGTTAGCCTGTTCTACAGGTAAAAGAGGTAAATGGATCTCAGACAAGTTAGTTTAACCCCTCTTCTTAAACTTCTAGGAGAAAGGTCCAGTTTTACCAAAAGCCAGCATACCACCTAAGGACATAATTTATTAGCAAAAGTTTGAGAATTTTAAGGTGAAAGAATTCAAGCTAACCAAAACCTTTCCAAAACCATCATTTAGATTTCTAGAATTAAATAGGTTATTATAGGCAACAAGTCCTAAAATGTCCAGCCCTTCTAAACCCCTTTTTTACCACATCAAGTTGATTGTTCCTATATATAACCATGAAATTCAAAAGTGGAAGAAGCTTATATCCCATAAGCTAAGTTTAGCATCAATACTATCAGAAGAGAAAGAGAGACCACGCATTAGTAATAGTTCTTATGCAATAACATGGTCATATCCACATCAGAGAGTCATGTCTTCCAAAGCCTTTCTGTGGAACCTGTAACTATAGCATACTCTTTGAACGATGTTACTAAAAAAGCAGCACCATATTGAATGTAACTTCAGGTACACCCTTCCACTTGAAAGTTCCTCATATGGTACAGTCTCTAATAGTAATGTTTGTATCATTTCTCTACTCATCATCTAATCAACCATGAAGTTTTGCATCTCATGCATAATTACCATTCCTGTCACACCATTTACCATCTCAGCCCTCTACTTTGGAAGGAAGAAAGCCTCAACTTACCCAATAATTATCTATCATCTAATGCAATGTTTTAGTTTCAGCATTTGACAATCCACATTTAATCCTATTTGTTGATGGGTTATTTTTAAAGACTGAGCTAGGACTCTTTAATGCTGCACATGTTTTCTTACCAAAGTTCTTGATAGAATCCCAACTCCTATGTAAAAATTATTCCAGATAGCCAAGGATATGCCAGCAAGTTCAAAATAATAGAACGAATAATCATACAACTAGCAGATATGCCTGTTATGTATTATAGGGAGTTGGAAACAGTATGAAAATAATTAGTATAGAAGCAAATTTCCCTGTGTAAAGGTTAACCAATCCTCCTTACTTGCCCTCCTGTTTCATCCCTAGTTAGTCCCCCGCTATCTGAAAGAAATACACTATCAGCCACAAGTGGGAGTCTCATATATAATTTTAAACTTTAGTAGGCACATTTTAAAAAGTAAAAAGAAACATAAAGTAAAATATAACCATTTTTAACTAAACCAATGTATCCAACATATTGGGTTTTCAACATATAATCAATATGAAATTATTAGAGATATTTTACATTATTTTGTTCTTTCTGAGCTTTCAAAATCTAGTGTTTATTCTATACTTACTGAACATCTCAGTTAGGATGAGACACATTTTAAGTGCTCAATAGTCCTGTGGCTAGTGGCTACTGTATTTTATATTATATAATTGCTCAATTTCTCCAGCTCATTTTCTTAGGCTATCAACTAAGAATGAAAATAGCTGCTAATCAACAAGAATAAACATCCCATAGTATGTTTTGAACCTTTACTATTAAAAAAAAAATCAGAAATAAAACTATTCTCTGAAACCATATAATGTAATAGAACCTCTTGGTAGCATGATAAATAATGGGAAAATTCAATATACTTTAATTCAGCAAGTATTTGTTGGGTTTCTAGAGGTGTAAACTATGCACTAATTAAAGAAATATTTATTGAAGCCTTATTAAGTGGAAGTTGAAGTAGACAATTCAGTTGTCAGAATTTAAGCAAAGAACAAGAGAGAAAAAATTCATCCCTGTAAGGGTTTGGGCAACATGGAGGTAGCGATGTAATGGAAATTACAAAAAGAAAAAAAAAAAGAGAGAGAGAGATTGTCCAAGTATGCAAGGAGTTCACTCTCTATTCAAAGAAAAGTAAAACATGTGAAAATGTCATAGGAAGAACACAAGTGAATAAACAGATTGAAAATAAAATGTTCAGCTAGATAATAAAAAGTACAATAAAGGAAATTTTTTTTAAACTTTATTTATTTACTTTAAGAGAGAGAGAGTGAGAGAGAGAGCATGAGACAGAGGAGGGACAGAGGGAGAAGCAGACTCCCTGCTGAGCAGGGAGCTGGATGCGGGACTCGATCCCGGGACTCCAGGATCATGACCTGAGCCAAAGGCAGTCACCTAACCCACCGAGCCACCCAGGCACCCTAAGTGGATGATTTGTCAGCTAATAATGTGGTGAGGGGGTATATAACTTCTATTTTATATGGAGTGATTGTGAGTCAAATTTGATAGAATTACATAAATGAAGTGAAGAATGAGTCATGTGAATACTCAAGGGGAGAACTTTGCAAGTCCAGAAAGCAAATGTAAATTAGCTCCCTGAGCAGAAAAAATGACACTGCTTTCCATATTCTGAATTTATTTTTTGAGATAGAAAAGATGGTGGAGAGAATTGTGAGTTTGAAAAGATGGCTAGGGCCCACATCATTCAGGTACACCATGGTAACAGCTTTGGATTCTTTTTATTATTTTTCTGAATATGATGAAAGCTACTGGAGCATTTTTTAAAATAATTGATTGATTAATTTAGAGAGAAAGAGAAAGAGAGGAGAGAGGGAGAGGGGCAGAGGGAGAGGGAGCAAGAGAATCTTAAGCAAACTCCCCACTGACCATGGAGCCCAGTGCAGGTCTCAATCTCATGACCCTGAGATCACAACTTGAACCAAAACCAAGAGTCAGACATTTAACTGACTGTGCCACCTAGCCACCCCTGGAGCATTTTGATACGGAAACTATATAAATCTATACTCACTTGTGAAAAATAGAAAATAGGGGAGAGTATTGAATTCAGTGATAGTTGTTTATTTTACAGTAGTTCCACATAAATGATAGCTACCTTTCTAGGGTGATGGAGGTGATATAATCATACAGAATTGGAATACATTTAGAAGTTAGAAAAAATGGGTACTTCTTAATGGCTGGATATGGATTGTTCAATAAACAGGAAAATAAAAGTTTGAAAAACAATGGATACAAAGAAAACATTATGATACCAAACCTCTGAGAGGGAAGCACTTCAAAATTAAGTATGGAGCCAAAGTAGTATCCATACCTAGAGGCAACTACCTCATCTTGCTGAAATGGTAGAAGGGTTACCCTGACAAAGACTTTATGCGGTTAGATAGAAACTGAAAAATTATTTAAGGACAATGCATGTAAGTGAAAGGACAGTTTAGAATTGGGAATAATCTGAAATGCAAAATTACTTAGTTCTATAAAACACCATTTCCCCACACCAGAAATTTACTCTAAGCAGCAATGAGTTGTTAAAAGTAAAGCATTTGTGAAATCTTGAAATTCTTACAGTGATTGGATTGTGATTCTACAAGAACAGAAAGCAACATCTAAAACTAAATTCCTTCATTTTTCAACCAGTAACTTGATTAGAACCTCAGCTCTTTGTACTGGTAGCATGAGAATCGTGAGCTGAATTTTCCAAAAGTAGTCTCAACTTTATTAAATCTATAAGTTCCTCACCTCGCACTGATGCAGAAAAGAAAGGATGTGCACTTTCTGGAAAAGTAAAATAAAATAAAGCAAAATGTAGTTTATTTTCCCTTGGGATTTCATATATATATATTTCATAATTTATATATTTATATCACATATATAGGACACAAAATATGAGTCAAACAAATAACCAGAGAAAGTAATACATAATCAAAGGATGGATAAATTGATGGAAGCATACTCATTAATAACTCAGATACACTTAGCAAATAAATAGAACCATAAATAAATAAATAAATAACTCTTTCAATATAAATAGGGGTTTAGGGGATAGAATTATAGAAATTATAGTATGCAGAAGGACAAATAGGGAATAATGCAAATAACTTCAAGCCGAACAGTAAATTCCACAATTTCAATGGTTACACAAATTCTTTGATGTCAGGATAATTCTGAGCTAATAAGTACAAATGTGTCATTATTCAAAATCATTTTGATTATAGATTATTTGAAATTCTACAAAAATACATAATTAGCTTGGAATATTTACTAAATGCCTACCGAAATTTGAATTGAAATTCCAGTAAATTTACAGATTAATGTTTAGATGATTTACATTTTAATAATTTAAGCTAATTCATATACATGGTATACATATCTCCATTTATTTGAGTATTCTTTAATTTTCTTTGCAACATTTTGCATTTTCTGATACACAGACATTGTACTTTTTAGTAAAATATATTCCTAATTTATGTTATTTTATGCTATTGTACATTGTATTTATGTTTCATATTCTAAGCATTAAAAATATTAATTATTTATCATTTTTTATTTAATTATTTCTCATTATTTTAAACATAGGTATAAAATTGATTACATATATAAGCTATATTTTCTCAATTCATTTATTAATTTTAGTATTTTTTAAAGATTCATTACAATTTTCTATATGCCAATCAAGGAATTTGCCAATAATGAAATTTTTAACTTTCCTTTTCCAAACTTTATGGCTTTTATGTCTTTTCTGTACCTTACAGGGACTGGAACCACCACTGAAGTGTTGAATAGACATGATAAGAGAGGATATTATTGCCTTACTGACTTCCTGATTCTAGAAAGATAATGTTCCATATTTTAGTAAATATGATTTAACTCTAGATTTTTCATAAATTTCGTATTGAGAAAAGTCTTTCCTATTCCTAGTCTTCTGAAATTTTTAATATTATGAATGATATTTAAATCTATCAACATTTTTCATCTATTGTGATGATCATTTAGTTTTCCTTCTTTATTCTCTTAATGAGTTATATTACACTAATTGCTTTCCAAAAGCTATTGGACCTTGCATTTCTGGCATAAGTCCCATTTGGTCATAATATGTCATATTTTTTATGTATTGCTGGATTCTGTGTACTAACATCTTTTTAAAGGTTATTGAAGGGGGCGCCTGGGTGGCTCAGTGGGTTAAAGCCTCTGCCTTCGGCTCAGGTCATGATCTCAGGGTCCTGGGATTGGGCCCCACGTCGGGCTCTCTGCTCAGCAGGGAACCTGCTTCCCTCTCTCTCTCTGCCTGCCTCTGCCTACTTGTGATCTTTCTCTGTCAAATAAATAAATAAAATCTTTAAAAAAAAAAAAAAAGGTTATTGAAGCTATATTCATGAACTCTGCAACAGATTCAGGCTGTTTTAAAAATTAGTCTGGCATTTGGGTATTATGACCTATAAAATTAGTTGTTATTTAAAATATTTGTAGCAGCTAAGAATGCTGTATGATAATTTTGATGGCCCCCCTAAGAAAGAATGACCAAATATATCCTTAGGATATTAGACCAAAGTCATGTCATCTATTATAGATAACTATTCTCTATTGAAAAACAGTTTCTGGTATGCTAATGAACCTTAATAGAGACCAAAGATTTGAACACAATCCACTAAGTTATCATGCAGTAGACTATTTAAAATATGGTGTTATGTAAACCACCAAACCATACATATGGGCATTTGCAGTAGTACTGATCTAGTGAAATTTAATATGGAGAAGGGATCTGATTTGAGCAGATCTTGAAGACACATGAAAAATGGCTCGGTCTCTTGAGACTCTATTCCCTCTCTATTAATAATTTCTCATTTAACCCAAACATAAAGTCACTTGAAAAATTATCTATAATGAGTTGACTGAGGAAGAACAAATAAGGGACTGGTTTAGAGAAAATTATGTAGAGTGATATCATTAAATCTGAAACCAATCCTGATTATCAAGAAGAAATGAGGCTGTTATTACACACTGATTATGATGCCATGTGAAAGAATTTCTGATTTGCCCATTAGCATGCCTTTGTCCTATGGCATAATTTAATAAAAAGAGATAGGAACAAAAGACCACTAGTAGTATAGACACTTTGGGAATAGGAATTTGGGTCACACCATCAAGTATAAGTCATAAACATTTTTTTAATATTCTTTATTCCTTTAAAATAATTATATTCTCAAAAATTATTATGTTCTTTAAGTTTGATTATAAACAGTCTTAGAAATGTAAAATTTATCAAACCATTTCATATCCTGGTGACTTTTTATGTATTTTCTTGGAAATGATGACTTTCCTTGTCATTCAGAGTAAGCACAAAACATATTTTGGGTGGATAATGACCAAATTAAACATAGATGGGAATAACTGTTTTTAAAGGGTGAGCGTTCAAAATGGTGAAGGCAGATCCTAACTCACCTCTTCCCACAGACACAACAATCTACAATTATATTCCCACAGAAAGGGACCTAGAAATAATAAGAGACTACAACAATGGACAGCCCTGAGTGAGTACAAGAGCCAGAGATATGGACTTGCTAAGGAAAACACTGTACCCTAGGTGTTGCACTCCATAGGAAGGAGGGATCTCAAAGATACAAAAAATTTCCCTGAGTAGTGAGCTCTTCAAGTTCCATGTCAGGCATCCCAACATTTAGATTCTGTACAGAAGACACAAGCCTCTAAAACACCTACCTTTGAAAATCAACAGACAGCACATCCAGAGAAACCATATAACTGTAGAGAAAGGAAAACCAGCCCTTAAAGAGGTCATGTGCAGATTCAATGGACCCCCAAACCAGGCAAAAACAGCAGATCAAAAGTGTATAAGCTATAGGTGAAGGACACCCACTTACTAATCTTGAAGCACCTGCTAGAGAGGCAAGAGGCAGCTGGGCTTCTACCCAGGTCCTGAGACATTATAACTAGTGGGAGCCATTTTGCCATCTTGTTCTGCCCTACCAACCTGGCACTAATAGGTGCCATTTTGAAACCCTCCTCTCGGCTGCTAACACCAGGAGGAATGTTCCATTGAAAGTCCCACACAACCCTGCACCTCAGCCAGGCCTTGCAGCTGACTGAATATAAACTTGTCCAGCAGCATGACCACACCAGTTGTGGCCAGATCTTGCAGCCATCCAGTTGGAGTTCACACCACCCAAAGTCATGGCCCAGCCACAAGTGAAAAGTGCATTCAGCATACACAGGGAACCCCCTGGAGCACCTGGCTCTGGTGGTCAGGGGCAACTGCATTTCAGTGTCCCATAGGAAATACGCTAAATAAGGCCATTCCTTCAAAACTGGGAGACATAGCTGAATGACTTAATACATAGAAACAAACACAAAAAGTTAGGTAAAAATGAGGAGACAGAGAAATATGTTTCAAATGAAAGAATAAGACAAATCCTCCAAAAAAGAACTAAACGAAATGATATAAGCAACGTACTTGATAAAGAGATAAAGAGTTAAAGTAATAGTCATGAAGATGCCTTGTGAACTCAAGAGAGAAGAATGGGTGCACAGTGAGACCTTTAACAAAGAGCTAGAACACATAACAAAGTATTAACAAGAGCTGAAAAATACAACAACAGAAATGAAAAATATAATAGGGGGAATAACTAGCAAATTAGATAATACAAAAACAGATAAGTGATCTGGAAGACAGGGTAGCAACAAAAATAAAGCAAACTGAGAAACAAAAATAAAAAAATAATTTTTAAAGAAAGGATTGTTTAAGGACTCTCTAGGACAATATCAAGTGTACTAAATTTTCAGTACAGGGATCCTAGAAGGAAATAAAGAGAGAAAGGGGCAGAAAATGTATTTGAAGAATTGATAGCTGAGAACTTCAATCAAAAGTCCCAGGTTGGCTGAATGGATAAAAACAAACAGGAACCATCTATAAGCAGCCTACAAAAGACACACTTTGGATCTACAGACATGGATTGAAAGTAGAGATAAAATGTTATTCCCTGGAAATAGAAATGGAAACAAAAAGAAAGTAGGTTAGTAGCTATACTTGTATCAGACAAAATAGACTTTAAAAGCAAAGCCTGTAAAAGGAGTTAAAGAAGGATACTACATAATGATAAAGAGATCAATCCTACAAGATATAACCCTTGTAAATATTTATGTACCCATCATAGTAACACCTAAATATATAAAACAAATATTAACAGATGCAAAGGGAGAAGTTGACAGTAATATGATAATAATAGAGGACTTTACCACCCTACTTACATCAATGAATAGATCATTCAGACAGAAAATTAATAAGGAAATACTGGGTTTGAATGATACATTAGACCAGATGGACTTAATACATATATAGAGAGCATTCTATCCAAAACCAGCAGAATACATATTATTCTTAAGTACACATGGAACATTCTCCAGAATAGACCACATGTTAGGTCACAAAGCACACCTCAGTAAATTAAAAAGACTAAAATCATATTAATCATCTTTTCCCACCACAATGGTATGAAACTAGAAATCAACTATAAGAAGAAAATGAAAAAAAAAAAAAACACACACACAAACATGTGCAAGCTAAATAATCATTCACTAAGCAGCCAATAGGTCAACAAAGAAATAAAAGGGAAAATTAAAAAAAAAAAAAAAAATACATGGAGACAAAAGGAAATGGAAGGCAATGCTCCAAAATCTATGGGATATGGCAAAAACAGATCTAAGTGGGAAGTTTACAGTGATAAAGGCCCACCTCAAGAAATAAGAGATATCTCAAATAAACCATCTAAATTTACCCTGATGAAACAACAACAACAAAGCTTTATGTTAGAAAATAAGGAAATAAAGATCAGAGCAAGACTGAATAAAATGGAGACATGGAGACAGACAGAGAAGGAAGGAGGAAGGGGGAGAGGGAGGGAGGGAGAAAATAATCAATGAAACTAAGAGCTGGTTCTTAGAAAAGATAAATTAAACTGATAAACTTTTAACAAGACTCACCAAAAATTGTTTTCCTTTAAAAAGAGGATCCAAACAAATAAGAAAAGAAAGAGAACTTATAATCAATACCATAGAAAAACAAAGAATCATAAAAGACTACTATAAAAATTATGTGCCCACAAACTGAACAATATAGAATAAATTCCAAGAAACATACAATCTTCCATAACTGAATCAAGAAATAGAAAATCACACAGAATGATTACTAGTAATAAAATTGCATCAGTGATCAAAAAACTCCCAACGAAGTCCAGGATCAGACAGCCTCACTGGTGAATGCTACCAAAAATTTAGTTAACACCTATTCTATCAAAATGTTAAAAAAAAAAATGATGAGGGATATATTCTTCCAACTCATTCCACAAGTCCAGAATTACTCCAATACCTAAACCAGACAAAAACACTAAATGCACACACACACACACACACACACACACACACCAATATCCCTAATGAACATAAGAAAAAAAACCCTCAACAAAATATTAGCAAATTAAAGTTAACAATACACTAAATGAATCATATATCATGATCAAGTAGGATTTATTCCGAGGATGTGAGAATGGTTCAACATCCACAAAGCAATCAATGTGATATACCACATTAACAAAAGAAAGGATAAACCCATATGATTATTTCGATAGATGCCAAAAAAGCCTTTGACAAAATTCGACCTCCGTTTATGATAAAAACTCTCAAAAAAGTGGATATAGAGGGAACATGTATCAACGTGTATATATAACAAACCCATAGCTAACAACATACTAAATGGTGAAAAGCTGAAAGCTTTCCCTATAAGATTAGGAATAAGACAAGGATACCACTCTCAGTGCTTTCATTTAGCATAGCATTGAAGTGTTAGTCACAGCAATTAGATATGAAAAAGAAATAAAAGTCATCCAAATTGGAAAGGAAGAAGTGAAACTGACTATTTACAGGTGACATGATAATATGTATAAAACCCTAAAACCTACACCCAAAACTTATTAAAATTAAGAAATGAATTCAGTAAAGTTTCAGGATAAAAAATTAATAAACAAAATTATTTTGCATTTCTATATACTAATATCGAACTAACAGAGAAATTAAGAAAATTATTTACAATTGCATCAAAGAGAATAAAACACCTAGGAACAAATTTTACCAAGAGTTTTCAAATTCTACCAAACAAATTTTACCAACATACAAACAGATTTTTACCTAGGAACAGATTTTACCAAGTACACTGAAAACTATAAGAAATTGATGAAATACTTTGAAGATGATGCAAACAAATGGAGATATATACTGTGCTAATGGACTGAAAGTATGTTGATAATATGTCCATACTAAACAAGCAATCTACAAATTCAATGAAATTCATATCAAAATACCAGTGATTTTTTTCACGTAATTAGAATAATATTAAAATTTGTATGGAACTACAAAGGATCCTCAATAGCCAAACCAAATTTAAGTAAGAACAAAGCTGGAAGTATCACACTCTTTAATTTCAAACCATACTACAGAGCTGTAGTAATCCAAAAAGTATGGTAGTAGCACACACACAGACAAAACACATAAAACAATAGAACAAAATAAGTCCACAGAAATAAACCCATCCTTATATGATTAATTAATATATTAATATATGATTAATAAATCTTATTTATTAATAAATAAGAATTAATTTATTCTTATCTAGGAGATAAGAATATACACTAGGAAAGAGACAGTCTCTCCAATGAATGTTGTTGGGAAAACTGGACAGCTACATGCAAAAGTGGACAGCTACCACTTTCTTATACCATATACAAAAATATACTCAACATGTATTAAAGACTTGAATATTAGACCTAAAACCATAAAACTCCTAGAAGAAAACTTAGTAAGCTTTTTGACATTGGTCTTAGCAATATTTTTTTTGGATATACCTCCTCAGGCAAGGAAAACAAAAGCAAAAATAAACAAATGGAACTATATCAAACTAAAAAGATCTGGCACAGCAAAGAAAACCTTCAAAAGAAAAAAAAAAAAAGAAAGAAAGATTAGGCGGCAGCACCTGGGTGGCTCAGTTGGTTAAGTGTCCAACTTTTGAATTTGGCTCAGGTCATGATCTCAGGGTTGTGAAACTGAGCCCCATGTTGAGAAATATTCTCTGTCCCTCTTCTGTCCCCCACCCCAGAAATGAAAAGGCAAGTATTGAATGGGAGAAGATATTTACAAATGATATATCCTGTAAAGGCTTAATACTCAAAATATATAAAGAACTCTTAAAACTCAATATAAAAAAATCTGATTAAAAAATGGGCAGAGGATGTGAATAGATATTTTCCAAAGAAGGTATTTTCCAGAGAGGGTTTATAGATGACCAACAGACACGTGAGAAGATATTTAACATCAGTAACCATCAAGGAAATGCAAAACAAAACCACAAGAAAATATCACCTCTCACCAAAGAAGAATGCTAGTACCACAAAGGCAAGAAATAACAAGTGTTGGTGAGAATGTGGAGAAAAGGGAACCCTAATACCCTGTTGGTGGGAATATAAATTGGTGCAGCCACTATGGAAAACAGCATAAAGTTAAACATAGAACTACCATATGATCCAACAATTCCATTTCTAGGTGTTTTTTTATTCTTTTGAATAAAAGAAAATATTAATTCTAAAAAACACAGGCAACCCCTTTGCTAATCACAGCAGTATTTACAATATCCAAGATACAAAAACAAGCTAATCATTGGATGAAATGGATGAAATTTCATCAATTGATGAATGGTAATGAAGTTGCAGGGGAACCTGGGTGGCTCAGTTGGTTAAACATCTGACTCTTGATTTCAGCTCAGGTTATGATCTTGGGGTCATGGGATGAAGCCCAATGTGGGGCTCCACACTTAGCCAGTTGTCTGCTTCCCAACCTCTCCTTTGCCCCTCCCCCTGGCTTGAGTGCTCTTTCTCTCTAAAATAAAAATGAATAAATATTTTTTTTTAAGTTGCAATATACATAAACACACACACACACACACACAGGAATATTACTTAGCCATTAAAAATAATTTTTGCTACTTGTCACAATATGAATGAAACTAGATTATGCTAAATAAGTCAGACACAGAAAGGCAAATACCATATATCACACGGAATCTATAAAACAAAAACAAAACAAAACAAAACAAAATAGACTGGTGGATACAGAGAACTGACAGTTGCCAGAGCGGAGGGCAATGGAGGAATGAACAACATGGTTGAGGGGATTAAGACTTGTTATTTTCCAGTTATGAAGTAGTAAGACAAGGGGATACAATTGTATAGCATAGGAAACATAGTTAACAATATTGTAACAACTTTGTATGGTAACTGATGGTAACTAGACTTACTGTGAACATTTCATAGTGTAGATGAATATTGAATAACTGTGTTGTTCCCCTGACATAAATGCAATGTTGTAGGTCAATCATTCTTCAGTTATAAAATTAAAGTAAAAATTTTCTGTAGGACAGGGTGTGGAGCTTACACATAAGGCAGGCACTGGCAAAAGGAAAATTCATCTTTTGGATCCTGAGAAGTGTGACAGGGAGTATCATTTAACATTCCCCATCACTCTCCTTGACATGGAGGGAAAGTATAATATAATATCAAAAGAAAATATCTTCACTACCTCATTGTTATTATCAGTAATTGGCCACATGTTATTTATTGTTGGAAAAATTCCTCCTTTGAACATTCTTTAAGCATTCTGAGGACCAAAAAGAGAGAGAATTTCATGTACTTAATTAATGTTGTTTCTCCGGAATTAATTTTACAGTTTCATTTTCTTTAAACAGATGCAGTAAGGTGGATTTTTATTTTCTAGTGTCACACTGTTTTGATGGAAAATTTATCTAAGGTATGTTTTCATATGTTCATACTTTTAAAATGTATGAAAAAACACAAATGAAACTGAGTGGAAAGATTTTGTCATTACTTATAGAAATATCTACTATTTATGCAGCCATCTGTTGTGAATGCTTCAACTCTGAGACACATAAAAAAAAAAAAAACATGAAATCTTGATGCTGGAAAGTGTGCATTGCTTCAATAGGATACCTCTTGTTTTGTTTTTGAACATAAATACTTTGTTTTGTTTTGTTTTTGAACTTGTGTATATTATTTAATAGATCAAGGAATAAAGACAGATTTTATTTCTTAAGATATTGTTAAATTTACTCATTCCTTTTGCTCATTTTCAGTCTGTTTATTACTCATCATTTCATTTGCTCAGATTTTTCTCCAAATTAATGGATTTTTAACATTGGGAAACCATGTTAAAAGTTATTTTTTAAACTGCATAAGTAGCAATGTCCATAAGTAGGACCTTAAAATTTAAATCATCCTTACTTTCAGATGGACATTGTGATTGCTTTCTGTTTATGACATACTCAAGATTAGAACTAGAAGAATCCAGAGATCCAAATTTTTAAGAAGATATGTGAGGTGACTGGAAGATGTAGGTTCTAGGATGGGATGTGTTTTAATTTAGTTAAGTTCTATGTACTTCGGTTTCTTTATAGATAGAGAAAATTGGAATATTCTTGATCCTCAGTCTTTTTCAATTCTAAATTTGATATTGATTCTATTATATACAATGGAGATAAACCAGGAATGGAGTTAATCCAGGAATACAGATATCCAGTGAGGAGTTCTGGAGCAGTATTAAGTTGGACTAGGAAAGAACACTGAGGGGGATTGGCTCAAATTTCTAACTACTTTAGTTAGGCCTTTAAGTAAATTATAGATATTTCAAATAAAAACAGTTATTTTCCTGAGAATCACAGCCAGAGAGATATGGATCACTCATTTGTTCATTTTTTATACAAATCTATAAATATGAATAAGATTTTCTCTATTAAAAAGGTCTGGTCTACATACTCCACTTTCTCTATTTGAGAAAATTTATAGTTTAGGAGATTGAAGAGAGAGTTGGACTTTTTAAGGATAACAAATTCAATGTATATTTAGGAATGAAAATCAAACATCTTAAATGAATTCCTTTTAAAGGAAAGAGGAAAAACCATTTGTGTTTCAGATTTTTTGTGTGTGGATATTTTGTCCATAGCTATGCATATGCATACTAGCTGTATACACCCACATAGCAAATGTGGAGGGGAAGCTAGGTGAATGAAATAGACAACAATTATGTAATAGTATAGAGGAAACTCAACATAAACTGAATAAGTATGATGAGACAAAGTACTTAGAAGCAGAAAGTAAATGTATTAGAACAAGTATCTAGGACAAAGATAAAAATAGAGAATATGTTCAATATAGAACAGTTATTATCTTATTTTATTTTTTAAATATTTATTTATTTATTTATTTATTTTATTGGAGGTGGGGAGAGCATACGTGAGAGGGGCAGAGGAGAAGGGAGAGAGAATCTCAAGCAGACTCCATGCTGAGGAGAGTCCAATGCAGGGCTTGAACTGAGGACACCGAGATCATGACCGGAGCAGAAACCAAGAGTCAGACGCTTAAATGACTGCACCACCCAGGTACCTCCAGAACAGTTATTATTTTAATGCTAAAAATTGTCTTTACTTTCCCCCACATATAAAAAATAAATAAATAAAAACTGCTGGTCTACAGAATGGCACTTGGACTTTTAGCCCCTAATTTTTACTCTAAACGTATTGTGGGAATTTCTCTATTATGAATAATACACAAACAAGGCTCATATGCATTAGCAGCTAGTTGAAGAGAACCCTCTTGGAAATAGTTTCAAATAATTAAATGCAACCTGTCTATTCATCCAAAGGACTTTATCTTCTTTGTGTATATACGTACGTACTTATGAGTATACTAGAAGAAAGGAGGCAGAGAAATGAGATAACTGACATTATCTTTCCCACTTTCTATGTTTTTTCTACTGCATAGCCTTCAAAAGATTCCTGGTACTATTTGTAGGACTAAGTGGTTTCACAAAGTATTCTCTTCATAGCCTTTTTCTTTTTTGTTCTAGAGTCTAACTGGTGAGAATCTGACTCTTGACAGGAGACTATGGCTTTTTAGAAAGTACTACTGTAAACAATGAACCATCTCTCATAGGAATTTTGTGCAGTATATTTTTTTAAATTGCATTATGTGTATCATATGATAAACATAGTGTCGATAATGGTAATTCTAGATATGGTATCTTTTGAAGAATCAGAAACACAAACTATATGGACTTGAATGAACCTTAAATATTATATCATAACCTAATTTAGCAATACATCTGAAATTGAACATATGGACATCTCTGACGTTGGCTGGTCTAGGAAATATATACTGGTAAAATGTAATCTATAAGTGGAGATCTTAAGATTCAATCTTATAGTTTTCCTATAACTTTAGAGTTGTTTCAGATTTTTGCCTTTTGCCTTTTTTACAGCTATAGACTAAGTATGTATTTAGATTTACAGGGTTCTAACTATACTAGAGTATTATAAACAACTGTTCTTTGACCATTTTTGCCCCCTCCCATTTACAATGCAAATTTATACATATAAATCAGAGAAATTTTAGGTGACTATTCAGAAAACATCATATTATTTTACTAATAAGAATGTCACCAAAGTAGACTAAAAATAAATGTTCACATATGCATAATGACTCACTGCTGATTTTTGACAAAACTTGTTTCTTTTTGTAATTCTTCTTGCGTGCACATATAAAATTTTATTTTCTCTCTTAAGTTATTTTTTGTCACAATTAAGTATCTTTAATCTTCTCTTTATATTTCTAATGCCTGAACATATGTCTTATTGTTAATGGCCACTGCTCTGGTTGTCGCTAATATCTGTGAAATGTTAGGAGTGCATTTTGCTTAACAGAAAAAAAATTGGTATATTATCTTATGAAAAGTTCTGCTTCTATAAAATAATATTAGAAGATAAACATCATGCTGCTTTGAAAACCAAATCTATCATTATGCCAAAGGAAAGGAAACTAATCATGCAAATGATTGTGACCATTAAAATAATCTGCTTTCTAAGAAATTAATTAAGATGAAAATGACAATACAACATTATTAAATTTCCTTATAAGGCTACAAATCCTATTTCTATAATCAACCTATCACATACTATCTTTTTTTTTTCTCTTTAGGTGCCATTCTAGTATTTATCAATATGTATCATGTACTGTTCTAATACCTACACTTATTAGTAAATGTCATATTTTTTTTTCCTTGGGCACAGTCCAAAAGATATTTTAATAATGTCATTTTCCTAGTTACTCTCTTTTTTCCTTTACAATGTTAGAGATCATGAAGTATATTTTAAAGGTAAAGGGGTAAATAGTCTTTCTACTGGAAAGCTTAGAGGCAAAATGCTGGGAATGTTAAGAATAGGAATGTATTTAGGAGATGAGAAAGGGAGATAAGAAAAGGATTTTATTGTGAAAATTGCATATATGGCTCTTCAAGTCTCTATCATAAGCAGAAGTATATTTTCAGACATTTTACCTAAAATTAAAATAAAGTTTCCTCATGAATGAGCCTTTCTTTGTTAACAAGATTTTAGTGCCTACACTCTCTCTCTGGCATTTTTTTTTTTTTTTTAAGGGCATAGTGTATTTGTTGTGAATAAAATAAATGTTTTTGCTCTCTGAGAGCTTTTTCTGTAGAGGAAAGCAGATAATACACAGAGATGTTAATTATCACCATCCTATGAAAAAATTTAGATATGGGTAAGAGCTTTCCAGGAAATAAAGTAGGTTGCTGTATAGTGACTGGAAGTTCACATTAGAGAGTGGTATAAGGGAATTCTGTCTAAAGAGGAGACATATAGTCTGATGGCTGAATGACAAGAAGGACCCACAATGTGAATATCAGGGGAAAGAATTTCCAGGCAAATGGAATAGGGCAAAGATGATGAATGATGGAAAAAGGCTTGGCAGGTTCAGTAGGAGAGAGAGTAAGGGGGCTATATGGTAGATAGCAAAGAGGACACAGGCTGCAGGTGTAGGCAGGGCCAGACCACAGAAGACTTTTGGGGAGAAAACGTAAGAATCTACTGAAGTTTGCAAAAGAAATTCTGAATAAATGGAAAGATAAGTCATGTTCAAGAAGGAGAAAAATAGCATAGTTTGAAGCATCTATTCTTCCTGAATTAATAAATGCTCTATAATTTCAATTTAAGAAATGTCAGGGTTTAGGGGACTTCCTAATGAATTCAAACTTCACATGAGATTATAAATGTGCAAAATGGTCAATATTAAAAAATAAAGAGAAGAACCAATAATAAAAAGAACAAAGAAGGAATTTGTCCATTCTGAAAAATATATTACAAAGTTACCTACTTTAAAACAAGTAGTATTGGCAAAGGAATAAACAAATAGATCAGTGAAATAAGATAAATAATCTGAGACTCTATTATATGTGGGAATGACAGAGATTACTAAGGGAAAAAGAGCTATCATTATACATATTGCAATTAGTTATTTTTTCAGAAATTAAATCAAATTATATATTTGCTAGGTACAGTTCACAAGACTGAATTCGATTGGGTTACTACCTTAACATTTCCATGAGAGTATTTTATTACAAAAATACAAAAAAATATAATAATGTCCACAGAAGCCAAAACTCCTTTCCATTAAATGTAAGACCCATTCATCATAAAAACACTTGATAAAATAGAATTTGACCATATGTATGTGTGTACCTCTATATATAGAGAGATGTGTTATATGTATGTATGCAGGTGATACATTTAGATATTATCTATTTACAAAATCAAAAAGAACCAATTGAGAAGCCTGTTATAATGAAATACTTTAATAAAGTAAAACTTCCATATTGCAATTTAAGAAAATTAACATGAAAAATTAATAGGGAACATATGTAACAAATAAGGACTATTCAGATTACATATCAGAAATGACATTCCCATTTGCAATAGCAACAAAATTGCTGAAATATACAGGCATAAAGTTAACAAGAAATAGGCTAAACTTTTGTGACTATATGAGGTTAAACTTTAAAACACTCCTTAAGCCCACAAAAGAAGAGATAAACAAATGAAAGAGATACCATACTTTTGGACAAGAAGCCTCAAATCCTGAAGATTTCATTTGTTTTTATTAGCTTATAAATATATAATGATCACATTAAGAATAGTTGCTTCTTGCTGCTTCCTGACGGGGCACGGGAGAATAATGAGGCACAAACAAGTCAGCTGCAAGAGAGATTGGGAGCAGGGGTCAGCAGTTGAGAAGACTGCTGCCCCGAACAACTCCTTAATCCCATATTTATTGGATACAAGATGATAATCAATAAAGAAGAAGATTATACATTGTTTGTAGGTAAACAAGAAGGAATGTGAGTCACAGTTGATCACGAGTCTTATAGATTAAACAAGGAGAAGAGAAGGGTGTGCCTGGTCAATCAGCATGGAATTCCTTACAGAATAAGTGCGCTTAGCACTTAAATGGATAACCCCATCAGCAAGCTCCCTCGGAGGCAGGGGAGATAACGAAAGAGGGAAGCAGGCGGTGTTCCGCCCTGAGGGAGCCGGGCCTCCCCAGCTGCTCAGCTTCCATGATGCAGACGGTGTTCCGCCCTGAGCTGAGCGAGCCGGGCATCCCCAGCTGCTCGGCTTCAAGAACGTATATCTTCCCCTCCACCTGAGGCCTGCTGCGGGTACATGTTTTTCTCAAGGTTATCTTTAAGCATGCTTGCATGACCAGCACAACTCCTCCTGGTTATATTTTCAGGAGTATATTATTTTGAGGGACGGTTACAGCTTCTGTTTCTTCACATGAAGCAAAATGCTATTATAAAATTTAATGTAACTTTAAACAGTGTTCATTAATCAGAAAAACTGAGGAAAAACCAGTATTGGAGGAGTAGGTAAAGCAGAAATTGAAATATTTTATAAAGCCTCTATTAATAAAGCCATATAGACTTTGTTTATGGACAGATGGACAAACAAATGAAACAGAATAGACACACAAAAAGATACCAAACAGATGCCTGGGTGGCTCAATTGGTTAAGCGTCTGCCTTTGGCTCAGGTCATGATCTTAGTCAGGGTCCTGGGATGGAGCCCTGCATCAGACTCCCTGGAGAGTCTGCTTTTTCCTCTCTCCACTCATGCTCTCTGTCTCTCTCAATAAATAAATAAAATCTTTGAAAAAGAATCCAAGGTTTATAGAAACCGAGTATTTAATAGAAGTGGCATCTCAAATCATTAGTGAAAATATGGATGATCTAAGTTAATTAATTAGCCTTTAAAAATTCTATCGGTCTTTTTTGCAAGGCAAAGGAAAATTAAAATGTAAATACCACAAACTAAATTCAAAATGACAAGACAAAATAGGAAAAATTATTTGCAAGCTATAATACTTAAAACTAGATATGACTAATACTAAAGGTTGACAAATACTTAAGTGACAAATGAGATAGTAATGCCCAAAACTATTAAATAAAAATCGATAAAATATATCAGCAATCAAGGCACAGAACAGAAATTAGCATAAACATAATTTTTCAGGGGAGCCTGGGTGGCTCAGTGGGTTAAAGCCTCTGCCTTTGGCTCAGGTCATGATCTCAGGGTCCTGGGATCAAGCCCCACATTGGGCTCTCTGCTCAGCAGGGAGCTTGCTTCGCCTTCTCTCTCAGCCTGCCTCTCTGCCTACTTGTGATCTCTCTCTCTCTGTCAAATAAATAAATAAAATCTTAAAAAAAAAACAACCCACATAATTTGTCACACAAAATCTTTCATAAGAAGAAAACTGCAAGTTAAAAACAGACTTAAATTTAACATCCCATACCTATTAGATTTGTAAAAATCCAACATTTTGATAGTACACCTGTTAGTGAGACTGTAGGGATACAGGAACTCTACCACATTGCAGTGGAATGCAAAATGGTTGTAAACCACAAACACAGGAAATTAGCAAAATGCAGCACTATTACATATTCACTATTTCATAGTATTAACCAAATTTCTAGGAATCAAGATCAAATGTAAACTTGATAAATTATAAAATGATGTACCTACATTGATTATTATGACTAAAGATTAGAAACTATCAAAATTTCCATCCACAAATCTCTATGAATACTTGATGGTACATCAGCACAACTTAGTATTGTGTAAATTTACATAGAAATGAAATGATTTCCAATACAGACTGTAAAATGTTACTAAAATAAATGCATATTAAAAATAAAGTATAAATGTGAAGAAATGTATTATAGTCATTGATGGGAAAATAAGTATCTCATAAATACATCATGCTTTCTTTCAGACTGTATCATTTTTCTATAGCTACTGTAATAAGTTATAATGAATGTGATGGTTTAAAGCTATAGAAATTTAACCTTATAGTCCTAAAGGTCAAAAATCTGAAATCAGTATCATCAGGTCAAAATCAAGGTGTTGGCAGGGCCATGCTCTCTCTGGAGGCTCTAGGGGTGAATTTATTGTTTTTTTTTTTTTATTTTTAAAAAATTTTTTTAAAGATTTTATTTATTTATTTGACAGAGAGAGAGAGATCACAAGAAGGTAGAGAGGCAGGCAGAGAGAGAGAGGGAGGCAGGCTCCCTGCTGAGCAGAGAGCCCGATGAGGGGCTCAACCCCAGGACCCTGAGATCATGACCTGAGCCAAAGGTAGAGGCTTAACCCACTGAGCCACCCAGGCACCCCTCTAGGGGCAAATCTATACCTTGTCTCCCTCAGTTTCTGGTAGCCACAGCATAATTTTGGCCTGTGACTAAATTATTCCAATCTTTAAGACCAACACTTCAAATCTCTCTCTGCTCTATTTTCTCATTGCCTTCTCCTCAATATGTGTGTCAAATCTCCCTCTGCCTCTCTCTTATAAGGGTATTTTTGATTTCATATAGGACCTATCTAGATAACCCAAGATAATCTTTCCATCTGACAATACTTAACCCAATCATATCTGCAAATATTCTTTTTCCTTAGGGGTTGGGACCTAACATCTTTGTGGTGGTTTTGGGAGGGGAAGTATTTCATTATTCTGACTAACACACTGGCCATATTTTTAATGGGGAGAGGAAAAAAAACTCTCAAATAACTTTTTTAAAGTTTAGTTCCCCAAAGTGATTTACTTTGTAAATCATTTACAAATCATTTACAAAGTAAATCACTTTGGGGAACTAAATGAATTTTTCTTTGTTGTCCACTACAGGAGGAGAGGTGTTTATTCTGCCTTCAGCTTAAATTCACCAAGAGAGTAAAGGTAATAACTAGGGGGGATTAATTAGTGTCTCTTGAAATTACAGGGGCTCAGTGAACTGATATATGACTCCTCTCTGGTAAATCTAAAGGACAAGCAACTCTAAGAGGAAAGTGAGTAAATGAAAGTAAAAGTATGATGTTTGCTACTAGGTAGAATGGTCCAGCACATAAAGAATGTTTAGGGCAGAAAATGAAGGAAGAGTTTTCCACTGAAAAAATGTGGACCTTATATACAGATAGCTGACTGATGGGACCTTAAAAATAAGAGACGTAAGTAATTGGACATGAGACCAAAGACACGTCTTAAGGACCCACAAAGAAGAAAGTTATTACTCATGTCAAGTAGTCGTGATGAGGGAGTCGTTTTAGAAGAATTTATAAAACTGTTCCTCCAGAGAAAGAGTCAAATTTCAGCAACTTTCAAGACCAGAAAATGCAACACCAGCTTTTGAAAGCATAAGCTAAGAAGAAAATTCCATGCCCTTTAGTTGCTTCCCTTTCCTTCAAACTCCAACCCTGGAAAAGTCAGAAACTGAAGACTGGAAGGAGTAAAAGGAGGAAGGAGAAGCAGTTCACAAAAGATAAGTTAATTGAGTAATTAATTTGGCTGGATTTCATGACACTAAAGAGAAAATGAAGCAATTAGATTTAATAGATTGTTTTCAATTTCCAGCAGAAAAAAACACACATTTGTATGCATAGATTATGATTCCTTAAGAAAAAAACTTGTTCATAGGTTAAATTGTGAAGAAAAGGAAGATTGGATTTTACTAAAAAGCAGTCTTTTTTAGTGGGCAATATATAATTTTTTCATATTCATGACAAGTAATCTCTTAAAAATCAACATCTTCTTAACATGCGTTATATTCTCTTTACCATTTTCACTCACTACTAGTAGCCAATTAAAAAAAATCACTACTTGTATTTTTGTCCAGCCATTTCTAGTCAGGTAAGAAAAGCATAATTATACAGCTTAGAGATTCTGGACTGAATTTGAACACTGAGGTATTTGAAATTTCCATAAAACAAATGCTTATGCCATTCAAGATGAGAAGTTTGTTAATTTCTATGAAAATTTATTTCACAATCTAGGTTTCTAATAGAGTTGTTGCAGTTATTTCACAAATAAGATCATAGACAAACATGATCAAGTACTTTCTATTCATATACTATCTCAAGGACATAATTTATTTCCACAAATAACCATGTGAAAATAATAGCACAACACATCACTGTTAACCATCACAAGCCCAGAGGCCCAGGCTCTTAAATTGAGTTGCTGCCCAACTGCTCACTTGAAAATTCATGGCATATATTAAAAAAAAAAGGGAAATCTCAAAATATGGTTACCTCCCAGTGGTAATTTTTTTCTTTGGCACTGTATTATACAGTATAGCTCGTGCTTACCATTTAAGAAGTTGCAGCTACATTCCATTATCAAAGACATATTTGTTAAAACATGCATATAAAAGGATTTGTAATTGAAGCACAGCTTTGATATATTTAATAGGATGTAAAACTGCCATCCTATTTTAATAGGCAATGTTTTATGTGCATTAGCAGTAATATAATAATGCCTCTTCCGTGTGCTCTTGCCATTAGCACTTTTTCCCTCCCTTTCTTTTAGTTAATCTTAAAACTTTAATGTAATCCAAACACATTAACATCTTTTTCTCCCCTCACTGTTCTTGTTCTTGAACAGAAGGGAGCTTTGAAATTAATTTTCCTTAATTGAAGGATAGTTACTATACAACTTGATCATCAGTTTTTTTCCTCCAATTCTACCTGCTCTTTGATTCATACACATTCTTTCTAGGCTTCAAAATGTTTATGGTCACTAAAAGTGTTGGACTGAAGCAATGAAGAAGATAAAAATAAGTTAGAATGTAGAAAATTAATGAGGAATGAATTTCATGCATTTAAGGGCTGCTTCATTCTCTTATGTGCTATTAGGCCAAGCCACTTCTGATGGCATTGAATTAAAATGAGAAAACAATGGTACATCACTGTATGAATTAATGATGGCAGAGTTATTGGCATTAATATAAAAACTCATTATTATTATTTCACTTGTTTTCATGTTCTCCAATTCACAAGATTCAGATTGTATTATTTTTCTTAGGATATTTCAATATAACTTTTAACATTGCCCTTGAAGAATGTGGCATATAGGAGCGTGTCAAGAAAAGTTAATCAAGCTAATGGGAAATAACTGATTGGATTCCCTGGAAGTAGATCTTAGTCTGTATTAGTTAAATATACACTGACAGACAGCTTCATAAAAGCAATGCAAAAGGGAAAGATTGCCTTCAAACAGTAGAGAAACCTATATATTTTAATGGCATTGGACTCTGAACTTTAATAAACTATGTCTTAAGTTTCATATTTCCATATTCTATTAGATTGTAGTTTTTAGTACTTATTTAATTATTTTCATGATATAGAAAGTGGATATGATGAACTCATAAACATATGGGTAGGTACTTTTGTTAGATTTCATCAAAACTTAGGAGACTTGGGACAAGTTTGATTAATCTAAAATTGTTTCAGAAATTAAACAAAACACCAGGTCTTGGTATTGAGGCTGCTTTAAGGGGACCCAATATAATTAGAAATACTTCAGAACACTTGAATATTTTTGCTACTTCTAGAAGTTTCCTGTATAAGGAGCTTATTAAAGCATTAGGCTACATTTCAACGCAATTCTTTACCTCTTAAATTTTCTATTAACTTTAGTTGCAGTTGTTTGTATTAAACTAAGTTGCTAGTCAGTATCAACTGTAAGTTTTCTTGATGTAAAATTGAAAGTTCATCGAGATCTTATCATACATGAGCTTTTGGAAATAATGTCTAACTTTATTCATTTATTGCAAGCATCTATTACTAGAATATATATTTCTCACATCTACATTTCAGACAAATAGGTATGTTTTAAAAAGAAGATTTATAAAGAGGATGTTGCAGTCTATTTCTTTTAAAGTATACATCACAAACTCTTTCACAAGACTAACATTTAACATTGGCTTTTAATGAGTAGATAGGTACCTCTTCAATGCATTGACTTCATTTCAGGGCTTAAATCACTTAATTCAGTGTTTAGACCTCGAGCACAAATGATATGTGGTATATTTTCCATTCCACAGTTCCTTATTCAATAATTCAGGGATGCCCTTTATATTCATTAGTGTTTGGGGGATCAGGGAATCACGTATATGAATTTTATGTCTGTTTCTTTCAGGATATATACTATTTTAGATAGATGATAGATCCATAGATTGATACTTAGATAGGTGGGAGAGAGGGATAGAGAGATAGAAAGGGAAAGAGATAAGAGAAATCGATTTCCTGAAAAGATTACTTACTAAAAACTTGGAAAAGGAGTATTAGACATATAAAAATCCTGACTTTATACATAAAAAATGTTTAAAAATGCTTCAGAGAATGCAAATATTGTCAGTAGTCTTATATCTCATTACCCAAAAACATTAAGATTCCCTAAAATACTGATTCCTAAAATTCTGATTTTATGTGTAAAGAAAAATATTTAATGTTAAAGAACAATCTACAGATAAAAAATCAGAAAATATATAATCTACAAATTTAAAAATAGGCATCTATATTAAATAGAATTAACCTTACGAAAGAATGACTACATTGTCCTTATTTTTTATTTTTTAAAGTTTTTATTTAAATTGCAGTTAACACAGTTATTAGTTTCAGGTGTACAATATAGTGATACAACACTTTCATACATCACCTGGTGTTCATCATAACTGCACTCCTTAATCCCCATCACCTATTTCCCCCATCCCCCCACCAACCTACTCTCTGGTAACTATCAGTTGTCCGTAGTTAAGAGTCTGTTTCTTGGTTTGCCTCTCTCTTCTTTTCCCCTATGACCATTTGATTTGTTTTGTTTCTTAAATTCCACATATGAGTGAAACACATATGGTGTCTTTCTCTGACTGACTTATTTCACTTAGCATAACTCTCTAGCTCCATCCACATTGTTGCAAATGGCAAGATTTTGTTCTTTTTATGGCCGAGTAATATTCTATTGTATATATATACCACTTCTTCTTTATTCATTCATCATCGAGTGGACATTTTGACTCCTTCCATAATTTGGCTATTGTAAATACTGCTGCAACAAATATCAAGGTACATGTATCCCTTCAAATTAGTATTTGTGTATCTTTGTGAAAAAGGATAGTGCGATTGCTGGACCTTAGGGTAGTACTATTTTTAACTTTGTGAGGAACCCCCATACTCTTTCCCATATTGTCTGCACCAGTTTGCATTCCTACCAACACTGTAAGAGGGTTCTCCTTTCTCCACATCCTTGCCAGGACCTGTTTCTTGTGTTGTTGATTTTAGCCATTATGACAGGTGTGAGGTGATTGCTCTTGGTAGTTTTTCCCTGATAATGAATGATGTTGAGCATCTATTCATGTGTCTGTTAGCCATCTGTATGTCTTCATTGGAAAAATGTCTATTCACGTCTTCTGTCCATTTTTAATTGGATTATTTGTTTTTTGAGTATTGAGTTGTATAAATTCTTAACATATTTTTGGATACAAACCCTTTATCAGATATGTCATTGGCAAATACTTTCTCCCATTCAATAAGTTGCCTTTTAGTTGTGTTGATTGTTTCCTTTGCTGTGCAGAAGTTTGTTTTTTTTTTACTTTGATGAAGTTCCAATAGTTAAGTTTTGCTTTTGTTTCCCTTGACTCAAGAGACATATCTGGTAAGAAGTTGATATGGCCGATGTCAAAGAGGCTACTGTCTGTGTTCTCCTATAGGATTTTAACGGTTTCCTGCCTCACATTTATATCTTTCATCCATTGAATTTATTTTTGTGTGTGATGTAAGAAAGTGGTCCAATTTCATTCTTTTGCATGTTACTGTTCAGTTTTCCGAACACCATTATTGAGGTGACTATCTTTTTCCCATTGGATATTCTCTCTTGTTTTGCTGAAGATTAATTGACCATATAGTTTTGGGTTCATTTCTGGGTTTTCTATTGTGTTCCATTGATCTGTGTGTCTATTTTTGTGCCATTACCATACTGTCTTGATTACTACATCTTTGCAATGTAACTTAAAGTCTGGAATTGTGATGCCTCCTGCTTTGCTTTTCTTTTTCAAAGTTATTTTGGCTATTCAGAGTCTTCTGTGTTCCATACAAATTCTAGGATTGTTTGTCTAGCTCTTTAAAATTCTGTTGCGGGTGTTGCCTGGCTGGTTTAGTTGGTGGAGTATGGTCCCTCAGATGATACAGTGTGCAACTCTCAGGGTTGTAGGTTCAGGCCCTACATTGGATGCAGAGATTACTTAAAAATAAAATCTTTAAAAAAAAAAATACTGTTGGTATTTTGGTAGGGATTCCATTAAATGTATAGATTGTTTTGGGTAATATAGACATTTTAACTATTTTTCTTCTAATCCATGAGCTTGGAATGTTTGTCCATTTATTTGTGTCACCTTTGATTTCTTTCATCAGTGTTTTCTAGTTTTCAGAATCCAGGTCTTTTGCCTCTTTGGTTAGATTTATTCCTAGGGATCTTATTTTGGTGCAACTGTATTTTTTTTTTAAGATTTTATTTATTTATTGACAAAGAGAAAGAGAGAGAGAAAGAAAACAAGCAGGAGTGGCTGAGGGAAAGGAAGAAGCGGCCTCCCTGCTGAGCACAGAGCCCAACATCAGGCTGGATCCCAGGACTCTAGGATCATGAACTGAGTCTAACTGAGCTTAACTGACTGAACCACCCAGGCACCCCTGTATTTATTTTTTAAGATTGACTGATTGATTGATTTTAGAGAGAGATAGTGTAGGGGAAAGGGCAAAGGGAGCTGGAGAGAGAGAGAGAATCTCAAGCAGACTCCCCACTGAGCATGGAGCCTGATGTGGGGCTTGATCTCATGACCCTGAGATCATGACATGAGCCAAAATCAAGAGTCAGATACTCAACTGACTAATTACCCAGGCAACCCTGGATTTGGTTCAGTTGTAAATAAGACTGATTCTTTGATTTCTCTTTCTGCTGCCTCATTATTGCTCTACAGAAATGCAACAGATTTCTGTACATTGTGACTTTACTGAATTTGGGTATCAGTTCTAGCTGCTTTTTGATGGAGTCTTTTGGGTTTTCTATATAAAGTATCACGGCATCTGCAAATAGTGAAAGCTTGACTTCTTCCTTGACAGTCTGGATGCTTTTTACTTCTTTTGTGTTGTCTGATTACTATGGCTAAGACTTCTAATACTATTTTAAATAACAGCATTGACAGTGAATATCTCAGTCTTGTTCCTAACCATAGAGGCAAATATCTCAGTTTTTCTCCATTAAAGATGATATTAGCTGTGGATTTTTTTGTATGTCGCCTTTATTATGTTCAGGTATGTTCCCTTCACCCCTACTTCATTAAAGTTTTTATCATAAATGGACGTTGTACTTCTTCTGCATCATGCATCCATCATGATGAATGATTTATTTATTGAAAGGATCATATGGTTCTTATCCTTTCTTTTATTAATGTGATGTATCACACCAGTTGATTTGCAAATATTGAACCACACTTGCAGCCCAGGAATAACTCCTACATGATCATAGTGAATGATTCTCTTAAGGTATTGTTTGATTTGGTTTACTAGTATTTTACTGAGAACTTTTGCATTCAAGCTCATCAGGGATATTGGCCTATAGTCCTCTTTATAAGTGGAGTCTTTGTCTGGTTTTGTTATCAGGGTAATGTTGGCCTCACAGAATGAATTTGGAAGTTTTCCTTCCTTTTCTACTTTTTGGAATAGTTTGAGAATAGGTATTAACTTTTTTTTAAATGTTTGGTAGAATTTTCTTATGAAGGCATCTGGCTCTCAGCTTTTGTTTGTTGGGAGATTTTTGATTACTGATTCAATTTCTTTGCTTGTTATTCGTCTGTTCATGTTTTCTATTTCTTCCTGTTTCAGTTTTAGTAGTTTATATGTTTCTAGGAATTTATCCATTCCTTCCAGTTTGTCCAATTTGTTGGCACATAGTTTTTCATAATATTCTCTTATAACTGTCTGCATTTCTGTGATATGGGTTTTTATATCCCCTCTCTCATTTGTGATTTTATTTATTTGGTCCTTTCTACGTCTTTTTGTTAAGTATGGCTAGGGATTTATCAATTCTCTTTCTATTGTGTTGTTGTTGTTGTTTCTGTATCATTTATTTCTGTCCTAATATTTATAATTTCCCTCCTTCTCTGCCTTTAGGCTTTGTATGTTGTTCTTTTTCTAGCTCCTTTACATGTAAGGTAGATTGAGATTTTTCTTGGTTCTTGAGGTAGGCCTATATTATTATGTACTTCCCTCTCAGGACCGTTTTTGCTGCATCACGAAAGTTTTGGATCATTGTGTTTTCATTTTCACTTGTTTCCATGTATTTTTTTTTTTAATTTCTTTGATTTTCTGGTTGACCCATTCATTCTTTAGTAGCATGATGTTTAACCTCTATATATTTGTGGTCTTTCCAGATTTTTTCTTGTGGTTGACTTCAAGAGTGGTGGTAAGAAAATATGCATGATATAATCTCAATTTTTTTGTACATTTTGAGGCCTGTTTTGTGACATAATATGTGAACTATTCTGGAGACTGTCCCACATGCACTTGAAAAGAATGTGTATTCTGCTTTAGGATGGAATGTTCTGAATGTCTTTCTCAAATCCATCTGGTCCAGTGTGTTATTCAAAGCCATTGTTTCCTTGTTGATTTTCTGTTTAGGTGATCTGCCCATTTATGTAAGTGGGGTGTTAAAGTACCCTAATATTATTGTATTATTCAATTAGTTCCTTTATGCTTGTTATTAATTGTTTTATATATTTGAATGCCTCTGTTTTGGGTACATAAATATTTACAATTGTTAGATCTTATGGGATTATCTCCTTTATTATGATATAATGCTCTTCTTCATCTCTTGTTACAGCCTTTGTTTTAAAGTCTATTTTGTCTGATATAATTATTGCTAATCCCTGGCATATTTTGACATCCATTTGCATGATGAGTGTTTCTCCATTCCCTTACTTTTTTTTTTCATTCCCTACTTTCAATCTGCAGTGAAGTTTCACTTTCAGTTGTTTCTTTATGTTTATTTTATTTTGTAATAGGGTTTATTTAACTCCATAAATTCTAAATACAAATATAAGATTACTGATATTTTATATTCATATTTCATACAAGACTTTAAAATTTAATGTATGTTTTACATTTATATCACATCTTGATAAGACCACAAATTTTCCTCAGAGATACTTAATTTACCTTTAAATTTTATAAAATTTACGGTTGAAAAATACATAAACATTCCCATATAATTCCAAGCATACTTAGACATTTTCTACCAATTGAATCAAGTTATAAAACACAATTTTGGGGGCACCTGGGTGGCTCAGTAATTAAGCATCTGCCTTTGGCTCAGGTCATGATTCCAGGTTCCTGGGATCAAGCCCCACATCGGGCTCCCTGCTTGGTGGGGAGTCTGCTTCTCCCTCTCCTACTCCCCCTGCTTGTGTTCCCTCTCTCGCTGTGTCTTTCTTAGTCAAATAAATAAATAAAATTAAAAAACAAAAACAAAAACATAATTTTCTGTTAATGGTCCATGCTCAAAAAACTGGCTCATCTTTTTTCTAAGAATTTATTTAACTTTTAAGCAAAAGCCTAACAGTTCCCAAACTTCTTTTCAAATTAAGAAAATTCATTAATTATTACATCAACTTACTATTGCTAACATAAAAGATGTTGATTAAATTGAAAAGAATCTACAAATGTCAGTATCAACAGTGTTATTTAAATATTTTGTAGTTTTTATACCTAGCTACATAATACTATAGATTGAAATTACAATCATTTGCAGATGGCTACATATTTTAAAAATTGGCAAAATAATAATTGCTATTATTATTATTATTATTAGTTTCAAGTCTTTAGGTCTAAAATGAGTCTCTTGTAGGAAACATATAGATGGGTCTTGTTTTTCATCAACACTGACACCCTATGTCTTTTTGATTGGAGCATTTTGTCTTATTACATTTGGAGTAATTATTGATAGATATGTATTTAGTGCCATTTTATTACTTGTTTTGTCAACGTTTCTGGAGATTTTCTCTCTTCCTTTCTGGTCTTTATCCCTTTCATCACTCCTTTCCACTCAAAGAGTCTCCTTTAATATGTCTTACAAGGCTGGCTAATGGTCACAAACTCCTTTAGCTTTTGTTTGTCTGGGAAACTCTTTAGCTCTCTTTCTATTCTGAATGATAGTCTTGCTGGATAGAGTTTCTTGTCTGCAGATTTTTTCTTTTCAGCACATTTTTTTTTTTAAAGATTTTATTTATTTATTTGACAGAGAGAGAGAGATCACAAGTAGACAGAGAGGCAGGCAGAGAGAGAGGGGGGAAGCAGGCTCCCTGCTGAGCAGAGAGCCTGATGTGGGGCTTTGATCCCAAGACCCTGGGATCATGACCTGAGCCGAAGGCAGAGGCTTTAACCCACTGAGCCACCCAGGCGCCCCATCCCTTTCAGCACATTGACCGTATCATGCCACTCTTTCTTCTGGCTTGCCAAGTTTCTGTGGAGAAGTCTTTAGCTAGCCTTCTGGGTCTTCCCTTGTAAGTTAAGGATTTCTTTTGTGTTGCTGCTTTTAAGATTTTTTCTTTATCACTATTGTAAATTATTGTAAATTTAATTATAATATGTCTTGGTGTTGGCCTACTTTTGTTGATTCTGAGGGTAGTTTGCCGTACCTTCTGGATCTGGATGTCTGTTTCTTTTCCCAGATTAGGGAAGTTTTCTGCTATTATTTCTTGAAATAAATTTTCTTCCTCTCTTCTTTTGTCTTCTTCTGGGACTCCTATAATATGAATATTATGCTTGATGGAGTCACTGAGTTCCTTAAGTCTAGTTTCTTCTTATATAATTCTTCTTTCTCTCTTTTGTTCAGATTCATTATTTTCCATTACTTTGTTTTCTGTATCACACTTACGTGTTCTGATTCTTCTAGCCTTGTGTTCAATGCATCAAACCTGTTTCCAATCTCAGTTACTGCATTTTTCATTTCTGACTGATTTTTTTAAACTCTTTAATCTCTTTGGTAAGGGTCTCCCTGATATCTTTCATTCTTTTCTCAAGCCCAGCTAATATCCTTATGATTGCTCCTTTAAATTCTCCATCAGGCATGTAACTTATATCTGTTTCATTTATCTCTGCCTGTGACCTTACCTGTTCTTTCATTTGGGATGGATTCTTCCATCTTGGCATTTGTCTAAGTCTCTGCCTTTTTCTCTATGTTAGAAAAGCCCATTACATTTCCTTCGAGTATAATGTTCTCATGAAGAAGAGGTCATATATTGTCCAGGGTCTGGCACTTCAGGCAGTATGTCTGGTGTGTTTCCTGAGCTCTGCTATTATTATTTGGCTGTCCTATCCATCAGGCCAGTCATCTGCAGAGGTTCCCCTTGCCTGCAATGGGCAGTGTTTGATCCTTGGCCAGAATGGGGCAAGTTTTAACTAGGTGTGCTCTGGCCTGCTCATTAAATGAGGTCTGATACTACTTCCACTAGAACTGAAGCCCTCCCTGGTTGGGAGAGGTAGTGTGGGCAGGGGCTTCTTCTGGTCTTTTGAGGAATGGTCCCACCACACTGGAACTGAGGCAAGCTTGACTGAGAAGGACAGTTCTGCCAGAGCATGGGGGGCGGGGGGCGGGGGGACTTGCTGTAATCAGGTTAAGACTCTTTTTTTTTTTTTTTTAAGATTTTATTTATTTATTTGACAGAGAGAGATCACAAGTAGGCAGAGAGGCAGGCAGAGAGAGAAGGGGAAGCAGGCTCCCTGCCGAGCAGAGAGCCTGATGCGGGGCTCGATCCCAGGACCCTGGGATCATGACCTGAGCCGAAGGCAGAGGCTTTAACCCACTGAGCCACCCAGGCGCCCCCAGGTTAAGACTCTTGAGAAAATGAAAATACAAGACAGTAACTTGTAGCAAATATTTGGGAAACATCTATGTATAAAAGATTTGCATTCAGAATATGTGAAAACTTTATAACTCAAAAATAAGAATACAAACAACCCAATTTAAATAGGCAAAAAGCTGAAATAGGCCCTTCATTTAAAAAGCACATTTAAAGATGCTAATGATCATTAGTCATTAGGGAAATGCAAATTAAAACTCTAAAGAGATGCCACCACATACCCAGTGGAGTGACTAAAATTAATGAGTGATAATATCAAGTGTTGACAAGTTTGTGGAGTAAAAGGAACACTCAATTATTGCTGATGGAAATGCCAAAAGTGTGGCTACTCTGGGAAACAGGCAGTTTCTTATAATGTTAAATACACTTAAAATACAATCCAACAGTTCCAACTCCATATGTTTACTCATGAGAAATAAAAACATATGTTTATCAAAAGACTTGTACTTGAAACTTAATAGCAACTTTACTCATTGTAACTCAATTCTGAAAACAACCCAAATGTCTATCAACTGGTGAATGAATAAATGAAATGAGGCCTATTCATACAGTGAAACACTGCTCAACAATATAAAGCAAACCAGTAACAGATACAAAAATATGGATGAATTTCAAGAGTATCAGAACAAGTGAAAGAAGATCAACAGAAAAAAAAAAAAAACTACATATTGTATGATTCCTTTTATCTTATAGTCCAGAAAGGCAAACCTATAGTGATAGAAAGTAGATTAGTGGTTGTCAGAAGCAGGGTGTGATGGGAGGGTAAGGGAAGAGTTTTGAGTGATGGAAATATTCTATGCCATAACTGTGATGACAGTGGACACACTACTATATAAAATTGTAAAAACTCATCAAAGTGTACAATTAAAATGGTTAAAATTGCCATATCTACCTTATACCACAATAAAACAGGGGAAAATATAGGAGTGTCAGAAAACAATAATAGAGTGAAGCCCCACTCCCCCCAAAAAGTAGAAAGAATATCATCTCCAAATAAAGCAGTTTACTTTAAATAAACTTCACTAAACACTCATTATATTACCCTTTTAAAAAAAGGTTAGTCTTTTACAAAAATTTTATCACCAAAGCATTTCTGGGAAAATCACTCTACCACCCTTTTTATTAATGCCTTTTGAATTTTATGCTCCACTCAGGGATTATACTGCCTCCTATGACCTGGCTCCCTAGATTCTCCTTGGAACTAGAAGACCACTCCTCCTAAGGAGCAGCCTGTGCCTTATTAACTCTTTTCTCCTAAAGTCAGATTTTCTTAATATTCCACAAATATAAGCCAGATTTACATTAAGATACTGATAACAGAAAAATATATCTTCAAGGGTATATTCAATCACCAATTTTACATATTAAGTTACATTTATATAAAACATTAAGATTTACAAAATACTTTCAGAAGAATTATCTCATTTGATCCTTATAGCCTTGTGAAATAAATGGCAGGCAATATCATTATCTTCATTTCACAAATGACACAGCCGAGACTCATAAATGATTGGAAGACACTGTTTTGCTATGGAAATATTGTAGTTTATTTAAACTGATGATATTTCAGGCTTTTGTTAAGGAGTAATATTTAGGGACAACCTGTCATATGGCTTTAATTTTATAGACAAACATGCATATTCTTTTCTTATATTTATGCCATTCTTACTTTCTTCTTATGGTTAACTCAGCCTGAATAATAGATAGTATACTATTTAATAGTCCTATGTCAAAGGTCTAAGTTGCAGCTATTAATAAAAATCTTATGAATAAATAATATACTTGTATTAAAAATGATTAGGCTATGATTTTTTCCCATTTCTCCTAAATTCATTAGCACAACAGCAAGAACTCATGAGCTGTCCGTAAGCTTTAGCAGTTAAGAAAGTTATATGATATCTTTCAAGTCATCAGACTATGCTAATTTTATGACTGTGTTAATTTCCTAAGTGACAGACATTATGAAAGTGCTGAACAGAATAGATTATGATTAGGACAACAATGATTTTAATGGAAAAAAAAGGTCAGCAGCTGCATAAATAGCACAATGCAAGTGGAGAGTGATGCCAGCAGTAATACAACCTCTGACATGAGGATGGATCATCTAATGATGGGGCCAGACAGCAGAAAGCAGGGCATTCTGGTCCACACCCTCCATTGACCTTCCTTATTACCACTCTGAAGAAGGCAATATTCAACTGCCATACCACTTTAGTCCTCAATTATAAAAACCAAGTATATCTGACTAGAGTATCAGCTCACACTTGAATCACTCTGCAAAATTTACAGTCATCCTGCCTTTCTTGAGACACTATATCCCCAAGGCATTATGTTCAGGTTTTACTCAATTTGTAAATATATATATAAAAAAAAAAGTTTTAAAAAATTGCATCTCAATAAATCCTAGCAGTTTTGTCTCGGTCTTGTTATTTCCCCCCACACAATATAATTGTAGTCTCTGTTTTACAGGATTGATATTCAAAGAGTCAAATAAATAATTCTGTCCAGCCTCTGTGCTTCCTTATCTCGTAATGCCAGAGGTTAATTGACTCTTAGTTATAAAATTCAATGGTCTTCCCTTTAAACTTATTCTTCTTTGGTTTCTGCTGCAGTTATTTGATCTATTGGCTTTGACTCAGAATGTCCTCCTTTCCTGACTTCTAGGACCATATGACCTCCTAGACCTTCTACTGCCTCTTATGAAACTGCTGCCTGTCCTCCCCGGTGTTCCAACTTCTCCGGCTCCCAAATTAAAGGTAAGTTCAATGAGTTTCTTTCTCTTCTTTTATATTTTGTTCCCACCGCTTTTCTCTATACTACCTTGGAAGTATTCTTATTTCTGGAAGCATTGACTACCTATACTGTGTGGATATTTTATAATATATATCAATAGCTCAGTCATGTTTCTTTAGTTCTATTCATACATTTCACCTATAGCTTGTTCTATGTCTCAATGTCAATACCCTTCCAAATTTATAAATGTAACCTATCAAAAACAGAATTTTCCTTCAAATGCACATCTGTAAATCACTTCACCAAATTCCTAGGCATCCTGGCTTAAAACCACAATTTGTTCGTCTCTTTGTTACATTCAGTGAGTTGATGTGTTCTGTCAGTCCAATTTCCTCGATATCTGTTGCAATTGTGCCATCTCTCTATTCTGACAAGGACTATTCTCTCTTACACTATGTAAAAACTTCTCTCTAGTTTTGTTCAGAGTTCCTAAAATAATCTTCCTGAAATGACAAATCTTGTCATTTTGTTACATATGTATTTTTAATACTCAACATACTGCCTATATGAATCACACACTCTATGATATGGCTACAGCCTATGATATTTTTTGCCATTTGCTTATACAAGATATTTCTCTAAGCTTCATCCACTGATCCTCTTGAATATTTTTTACTTCCCCATTTCTCTTGTGTCTTTATGGTTCTCTTTTTTGTTTTATAGGATAACTCTCCGTTTTCTTTCCCTGCTGCACATACCAAATCTTGTTCCTCCCTCACAAATGCTCCTATTACATTATTGCCTTTTTATATTGTTGTCAGATGGACCCAATCACTTTGAATGCTAACATCCCAAAGCATTTTATCTGTGAATTTGTTTTGGTGTGGTTGCCCATTTTTTTTATACTTTTGTACATCTCTTCTACCAAAGTATGGTTTATTGTTCAGTGAATTTCAGGAGCACATAGTTATTTCTCAGTTATGTTTAAACAGAAAAGTCTGATGTATCTCAATTGATGTCTTAGAAAGAAGGAAAGAGAGTAAGGAAGGAAAGGAGGGAGGGAGGAATAGGGAAAGGAGAGGAAGAGGAAGGGGGAAGGAAAAAAGGGGGAAAAAAACTAACAAAAATCATGTCCTGTGTGTAACCAGTTGAAAAACCTAACAAAAATCATGTCCTGTGTGTAACCAGTTGAAAGAAACTGCTGGGAGAAGTGCTTTCATTTGTGTCATCAGTTTTCTGTTTTTTGTTTGTATAAAAATCTACTCCCTATTGAGATTAGAATAAACAAACAACCCAGCGGAGCTCCTAGTTCAGAAGGGAGGATTGAGGACAGGCATTGTTCAGCCCTTCTTCTGAGAACCCCATTAATATGACATGAGTGTCAAGAATGTGAAGAAATGAGGATCTATAGATAATATACTTTGAAAAACTGGGGAAGAGAGAAATGGATGAGATTGTTTTGATGGATAATCTGAAAAGAAAAAAAAAGAAAAGAAAACATAAAAGAGAAGGGAGAAGACATTTTTAAAAGCAGCAGACATCTTTCTGAGAGGAGTTTGGAGAAAATTCTAATCCAAAATCTGCAAGATCAGAACACTGAAAAGGAAATTAATCCACATGAATAGTTGAGAGAGAGCTAAAAAGAGGACATTTCAATTTATGCTCTTCAGTCTTTGTTTCCTTCCATACATAACTAAAAAAAAAAAAAAAAAAGCAAAAACAAAACCTGGCATTTCCCTCATGATAAACTTGAAATAATTCAGAGACTATATCTTTTAAAAAATATTTTGCATTTGAGGAGGGAAGAAAGTTTAAAGGAATTACAAAGAAGGCATAAGTTTCCTGCCTTATTACAAATATAGTAAAGGTAGTTTGAGTTCTAGAAAAATAAAAATAAAAATCTGCCCTAGAAAACCCATTTACACAGTGTATTGGGTGTTTTTACTTTAATTACCTAAACATTACATATGATAACATTGCCAAAATTATGACCCATTCAAAGAAAAAAGATATCATAAAGGGAAAGAACCCCATAAAGAAAATAAAATACAAACAAAATATACATTAAAAAAAAAATACAAAGAACATGGAGGAAAAAGAGCATTTGTAAATTAAAATTGAGAACACATTTCAGAAAGTTGATGTAAAAGAGAAAAAAATAAAGAAAACCAAAGGATTAATCTAAGCAACCCAATATTTTAATAAGAGGAGTTCCTGAAAGAGAAAACAAATAAAATTGTGGGAGAGGAATTACCAACAAAGTACTACAGAACTAAAAATATATATATATACACACATGCACACATATATAAAAGAGTCTCATGGTGAGAGAGAATATGATGAAATTTTCTAGCAGGGGAATATTAAGATTCTAAAAACTTCCAGAGGAAGGAAAAAAAAAAAATCCAAGTGTCATCAAAATATTCAGAATCAGGTAGCATCAGACTCCTGAGCTTCAATATTAATGGCTATGATAGAGCCATGTTCCAGAACACTGCCAAAAGGTTATTTGCAAGAAACAATTCTATGCCCAGTTAAAGAGAACAGGGATAAAATAATTATAGTTCTAATATAGAAGGTCTTATTGCTTTTACCATTCATACACCCATTTATTAAAAGCTACAATTGCATCCATGTTTTATAAGGTACAATAAGGTAAACTGTGGCAGAATACTAGCAGAGCAATTCACAACAAAATCTTAATCATATTTGAAAGCCAAAATACTAATACACATGTTCCAAATGCCTATTGCTTCATAACAAACCATTCCAAATTCACCAGCATAAAACAACAATTTTATTAAACTCATGTATTCTGAGAACCATTAATGTGAACAAGGCACAGTGAGGGACCTTGTCTCTGTTCTATATGATCTGGAGTATAATCCAGGAAGACCCAATAGCTGGAGGCTGTTATCATCTGGAGTAGTTTCACATCTAGTGTAATGCTGGCTTTCAACTGAGGCTTCAGTAAGAGCTATTGCCAGAACATCTATACATGACCTTTCAATGCAACCTGGGCTTCCCTACAGCATGGAAACTGGATCACAAGAGCAAATGTACCAAAGGAACCAGAAGGATATTGGATTGCTCTTTATGATCTAGGTTGAGAACTTACATAGTGTAATTCTACTGTATCGCAAGCCTGCCCAAAGTCAAGAGGAGGGAACATCTATGGTGTTTATTGATAGAAGTGACCAATGATATGAAAGCGGATGCTTTTCTGTGATATTTTGGGAAAGTCTCTTTAAATAAAGACAGTCATTGGTGATGAACATTTTTTCATGTGTCTGTTAGCCATTTGTATGTCTTCTTTGGAGAAGTGTCTGTTCATGTCTTCTGCCCATCAGAAAGGATGAATATCCAACTTTTGTTTCAACATGGACTGGACTGGAATAGATTATGCTGAGTAAAATAAGTCAAGCGGAGAGAGTCAATTATCATATGGTCTCACGTATGGAGCATAAGGAAAAACATGGAGGACATTGTGAGAGGGAAGGGAGCAGTGAATTGGAGGAAATCAGAGGGGCGATGAACCATGAGAGACTGTGAACTCTGAGCAACAAACTGAGGGTTTTGGAGGGGATGGGGTGGGGGGTTGGGTGAGCCAGGTGGTGGGTACTGAGGAGGGCATGTATTGCATGGAGCACTGGGTGTGGTACATGAACAATGAATCTTGTACACTGAAAAAATAAAATAAACGTATTTGGGGAAAAAAAAAGACAGTCATTGGGCAAAAGCCTTCATGTCATTCTCTTTTTCCCATAATTCTTGAAGCCTAGAACATGGATGTGATTATCTGAATAAACAATAGTTAGTTTAGACCATAAATCAACCTGTAGATGCACACAGCATCTATATTCAGTCATTTAACAATAACAACAAAAATCTAAGAAAATCTAAGTACCTATTTGCACAGCACTATTCTAGGCACCAGGGAGACAAAGAGAATTGAGCAAAAGAGTGACATATTTAATTTTTTAAGAAAAGTTTAATTAGCTTTTGTGTTGAGAAAAGACTGTAGGATGGAAGGGAATTTTGAAGGGAAAAAAAAAGAATAGAGAATTGCAGTCAGTGGTGGTGGAGGCATCAAGAAGTATAATAATTCTGTATACAGTTTTGAGGCAAAGCAAAGAGGGTTTACTAAAAAAAATTAAATGCATAGAAAAGCACAAAAAGAGTTAAGGATGACTTCAAGATTTTTAATTTAAGCAACTAGGAATAATAGGGTTGCCTATTTTTCTGTGATGGAAAAGATTTCAAGAAAAGCAGGTTTTAGAAAGAAATTTTCTAATAAATTCTATATTAGACCTCTTAGAGTTGAAATGCTTATCAACTTTCTAAGAGATATAACAAATTTGTACTTGGGTATATTGATCAATATTTCAGAACTACAAGTTATAAAAAAGGAATTCATCAGTTATACATGTTATTTCAATGTAGGAAATGGAATAAATTATTAAGGAGGTGAAAGTAGATAAAACAGAAGGTTCCATATTATTCCAATATTGAGAATTTGGGGGAAATGAGAGATAAGCAGAAGAGCATGTAGAAGTAAAATTGTTGTATCCCTGAAGCCAAGTGAAGAATGTGTTAAAAGAATGAAGTATTAAACTTAGTCTAACATTGATGATACCTCAAGAAAGAGTAAGGATGAGAGTTTTCCATTGTGTTCAGTAATGTAAAAGATGATTAGAGACACTGAGGAAAGCAGTTCTATCGAAGTTATTAATGACAAAAGCTTAATGGGGACAGATTCAAAAAATTGGAAACAATAGGCATGGAACAACTTTTCAAAATTTTTGTTGGAAAAGTAACAGAAAAAGGTGATGTTATGAAGATTTTTCTATAATGTGAAATTAAAAGTTGTTCGTATGCTGATAGGAATGATTTATTAGAAAAATTAAAAAGTAATTACGTAGGATATAGTGCAACTGTTGGCACAACATGCCTAAGTGTGTTAGAATTGATGCAATTTATAAAATAAAAGGAAGGGAGGAGGAGTCAGCTTTGAGAGCATGAGAAGTTCATCCATGGTAACAGGAGGGAGGCAGGGTATGTGGTCTGTATGAATGTTGAAGAGTAGGTGGTGGTATATACTGCAAAAGTTCTTTTTATGTTCTTTCAACTCTCAGGAAAATAAAAAGCAAGGTCATCAACTGTAAAAGAGGAAAAGGAAGTGAGGGAGAAATGAAAATAGGAAAAAAGTATGAATTATTCATCTAAGAGATTTAAGAAGTGCATGGAGCAGCAAAATATGGGAGAACTGGGGCAGCCTCACGCTCCTATTTGAGGTTTATGGTCATGATTTTTTAAGCAAAAAAAAAAAAAATCAGAATGAGTTTTTGTTTGTTTGTTTCATCCTTGTTCAGCAGCATGGGTGCTATCAGATTTGGATATAATCAGAGATGGAGTGTGACTATGGCAGAGTGAGGAGAAAGGCAGAGATCTGAACACTGAGGTTGGCAGTGGATGGGTTTGACCAGTGTTTGTATCAACTTCCTTCTGGGCAGTCTTCTGACGCTGATGGAGCTGAAAAGTTAAAAACTACATATCCTAGATGTCTCTGGATCTAAATTCCAGATGCAAATTAGGATCTAGAGTAAATCTATTCTGGAGAAAGACAGGAGCTTTCTTCCTGATCCTTTTATCTGTTTTCTGCTGGCAAGCTAAAGTTGTGAAGTTTGGGGATTTTCAGCAGCAATATTGTAGGATCCAACAATATTGTTGGATGGAACTTTCAGCAGAGATAGTGGCCAGACTTTGTTAACAAACTTGTATATGTATTGAGAGACATTTGAGACAGTAGAAGAGGTTTCCTGATCCTGGATTACTAAACTTTTCTTCACAATTATAGATCATAGTTATATTCTTGAACCACATAGTTCAATATCATCTCCTAATTTCCTTCTTTCCTGATTGTAGAAGAGTTAGTAGCTCTCCAGATGATCAGTCAGTTGTGACTTTCTAGAATGAACTACTGGACAGTGTCTGTGCACACTCCTATACCAGCTGTCCAAAAACAGTTCTGGGTTGCAGACTATTTTCTGTTTATTATTAGCACTTCGTTTTACTATGATATCCTGATAAAAATAATAAAATGTATAGTCACTGTAATCCTTTTGAAGCCCAGCTCTAGGGAAGGCAAATAATGTTTTTAATCAATACCACAAGTCAAGAACTTGAAAACCATTTTAGAGATGAAAGTTTGAATTTGTAGATTTTCTCTTTGAATTTGTAAGTCTCTTGAATAAAAAATAACATCTAACTTTATGTTCTTATATAATTTATATAATTTCATAATTTATAAGATAATATTGACAATTGTTTGGCTACATAGCACCTTTTCTATATTGGGGTTTACTTCACTTTAAGAATCTTATTGAACTATAGAAATGACATCAGATGTGAGATATCTCCTCCAGCTTCCCTTGTTGATAGTTTGAGGTAAATGATGCAGGTTCAAATAATCAGCTGTATCTACCTAAGAACTTTGAATATTAGATGAGTTGAGTAAAGAAATAAATAACTCATGAAATCCATTCTGGGAGAATGGAAGCTACTTCAAAAGTTTCCAGAAGCATTGGTGACATTCTATTGGACTAAATGGCTTTGGGGAATTTATTCCTAAATCTATAGAATATAAATCTGTTCATCTGTCCATTTTAGAGATTTTTAATATGGTTCCTTTAGCTTAAAGTAGTCAGAATTGTTTTCTATTTCAAGAACAAAGAATGGTGTCAATTTTACAACTGTAATAAATACCTATGGTGATTTTTTTTTCCTTAACTTCTGTTTCCTAAAAAGAAAGAAGTTGCAAAACAGACTGTCAGGAAAGGGAGAAGAAAATGCAGTCAAGGTCAAATTTGAAAGCAAATTTTTTTAAAAAATAACAAATCATGCAAAAAGGATCATATTCAAACAGTAGATTGTAGTTTATTTTTTTTTAATATTTTATTTACTTATTTGACAGAGAGAGAGAGATCACAAGTAGGCAGAGAGGTAGGCAGAGAGAGAGGGGGAAGCAGGCTCCCTGCTGAGCAGAGAGCCCAATGCAGGGCTCTATCTCAGGACCCTGGAATCATGACCTGAGCCGAAGGCAGAGGCTTTAACCCACTGAGCCACCCAGGCGCCCCCAAACAGTAGATTGTAGTTTAGAGTGGTATATTATTTATTACTTTTTGATATCATTACTTATCAGATAATCGTTCCCAACTACAGACATTTGAAGAAGAGCATTTGTTTATGTACCAGCTGACTGCAGCACCTTATAAGGCAAAGATGTTTTAAAATCACATTTCCATCTGAATTTGAAACTCCTCCAATCAGGTTTTCTTAAAGAATATGCCTCTGAACTTTTGTATCCTTTTCTAGTTAAGTATTGTAATAATGCCCACAGTAAACATCTAATAGGATTAAGTGAGACATGTTTAATTTCCCTTCCCCTTAATTTTCTTCAGAAGCAAATTTGAAGCAATTTTAACAACAAATCTAAGAGTTATTTTGATTTCATTTAAAATGCTAATTAATATTTCGTATAAACAATTAACATTATATTAATATTTTATTTTAATGATCTAGAGTCAGCGTGAGCCATTACTTCCATGTTTATCAGTTAAGATTATCAGATTACTTATCAGTAAAGATTAATTTTGAAAATATGTGTAATAGTTCAATTATATCATTTGTTTATTTATTCATTTATCTTTAATCAAATAATATTTCTTGTTACCATCCTTTGTGAATAACTTCATGTGTTCTACCAACTTCAGTAATATAATAATTAGGCATTCCAATGTTTGCTTTCTCCAAATCACCTTCCCTTTTTTGTTATTGAATTCTGGTTTTTTTCCCCCTCAAATTTAACTGACTCATTTTTGAAACCCAGCTCTTTGTCATGTCTAAAATCATAGAATGGGGGTGCCTGGGTGGCTCAGTGGGTTAAAGCCTCTGCCTTCAGTTCGGGTCATGATCTCAGGGTCCTGGGATCGAGCCCCACATCGGGCTCTCTGCTCAGCGGGGAGCCTGCTTCCCCCTCTCTCTGCCTGCCTCTCTGCCTGTTTGTAACCCCTCTCTCTGTCGAATAAGTAAATAAAATCTTAAAAAAATAATAAAATAAATAAAATAAAATAAAATCATAGAATGGTCATTTTTCAAACTAGCATTTTTTATTATTATTTATTCTCGGGCCCTTTCTTTCTTTCTTTTTTTCATTTTATCCATTGATTTGAGAAAGAGAGAGAGAGAGCACATGAGCAGGAGGAGGGGCAGAGGGAGAGAAAAAAAGCAGACTCCCTGCTGAGCATGGAGCCCAACATTAGGCTAGATCCCAGGGCTCTATCCCAGGACCCTAGGATCATGACCTGAGCCAAAGGTAGATGCTTAACCAATTGAGTTACCCAGGTTCCCCTCACAGACTCTTTCTTAAGATAACTATAATTTTCCTTTTCTCGGTTGGAAGAGTCCATTCCATTTTCCACTGGAATAAACATGGCATAATATTAATGACTGAGATATGTTTAGGAGTTATATTTCAAACTTTACCTATTTCTATAATAAATGAAAGTGTATATAAATATTATCATATATATCAATTCAAATGGTTAGAATTTTTCTGACTGAAACTTGTTTTCACTTTAGGAATGTAAAATAGGATCTATTTCCTACCCATGCTTACAGCTAAAGATATTTTTTAATTTTATATAATTTTAGTTTATATAAATGATCTCCCTTAAACCAAATGTCCTGAATTCCTTTATATGAGAGAAAGTATTTAAATTGAAAGTGTGAACATTGTGTTAAAACCACTATTATTCATAAGGCATATGAATGACTTGAAAGGTAAATCATACACTCTGATTTTGAGAGATTTAAGTCATTGATTTTGGTAGCATAACTTTAGCAGGAATCATTAATGATTGGACTGCAACTATACAGATGAGATGTAAGTTGGACTCAGGCAGTGTATTAAAACAAGCATGGAGAATGATGGAAGCTTTGTTTTTAAAATGATCCAATGATCACATGAATTGGATATGACAGTGAACATATACTATGGACTGACCTGTCCCTATGCAGCAATTTGGGTTATCACCCTGTGCATACCTTGCTTCAAGGATCACTTCCGAGTGATCTCCTATTTCAGCCATGATTTAAGATCTGTATATTTATACCCTGTAAAGCAATATACTGTGGAGTAACTTTTCTCAAGCATCAACTTTTGGGTTATCTAAGGATCTTTTAAAAATGTAGATTCTGCTTCAGGTGACTCTGAGGGTGGGGCTTAAAAGTCTGCATTTCTAAGCAAACTCCCAGGTGACACTGACCTTGCTAGTCTACAGGCCACTTGGTTCACAGCTTCTTTGCTCAGATAAGCAAATCTGGACTTGGTTACTGATACATGGTTGGGAAATCAGTGAGAATAAAGAAGTCTTTATAGTTCTATTTTACATTTGGAAAATTTTCTCTCCTTTTCAACATAATGTTACAAATTAAAAAAATACACCAAAAATAAGGTACAAGTGGATTTTTTTCCCCTGAAGAACAAATGAGCTATTATTATCTCATTAAGTCATAATGCTATTACCCCAACTCATAACAGTCATGGTTATCTATCTAAATGTTTCATCTGTACATGTGTTGAATTCAAGTAAAAGTGCATTCATACTGTGATTTTCAACTAAACTTGTCCAGTTTAATTTTGGTTATATAAATACGCTCAAGGGCTTTTGTTACAATGTATAGAGTAGATTTTGGATATGAAAAAGATCTGAATTTATGACATTACTGTTTGAAAATTTATTCTTCTCTACTTACAATATTGAATGCTATTAAAACATTTCAAGGGTTAATAAGTAAAGCATGCAGTCAAAATTTTGTAGAGCAAATTTGAGGAAAGCAATTTTTCCCATAGAAATTAATTTTATAAGCCAATTCTTAAAGACTGATTTTTGGACAAAGAAAATAAACAAAAGCCAAAATCTCAAGTTTAAGAACCTTGTTGCAAAAAGCAGATATACAGGCAACTGTACCATCATGAGCAAAGTTGAAACAAACACAGTAATACATGACAGGAAAGATTCTATTTATTCCAAAGGCCTCAGAAACTGGAGCAAGGTGAATCTAGTGTGACCCCCCCTTAGTCTTACTGGGTAAGATTCATTGCCAGTGTTTGAGTAATAAGGAAGTAAAAACTATGTAAGGATCCCTGTATCTTTTGAGGTTCATTTTACGCAATTAGGCATAGCAAACAATACAAAGCTTTGGTGAGGGTGAATATTCATTCACTTTCAATAAAAACATCAAAAGCCCCAAATCAGAGACATCTCCCTTTTTAAACTAGGTATGGAGGCAGGTGGAAATCTTGTGTTACAGATTCCTTGGTGCTGTTTATCCTTCTAGGCTATATCAAGATATTTGACTTTTTACAGGATCATAATTTGCAGATTCATTTGGTATTGGCATATGCCCCTGTTGAAAGTTCACTTAATGTACAGAGTAGTTACCATTTGGACATTATGAAAGTTTGCATCCCCCAAGTAGTCAAATAAATGGTTTTCTGATTTGTGTCCTGTTACAGTTCTTTTGGATCTTATCTCCTGTCTGTGTTTTGCACAGTATTTTGCATTTGTATATTTTGTCCAAATGGTATAAGTGTTTCCATAAGAAAAGGCTGTTGTATACCTTTTCCTGATAGAAACAGGAATTTCTAAAACAGGGACAAATCCAAGAATTGGGCAGGACAGAGATCTTTGACGTTTCTTCTGTAAAACTAGCAAGCATTCCTTGGGGACTAGCATTTTCTTTCTCTCTTATTTAATTATGACCACATAGGGGCGCCTGGGTGGCTCAGTGGGTTAAAGCCTCTGCCTTCGGCTCAGGTCTTGGGATCTTTGCTCAGCAGGGAGCCTGCTTCCCCCTCTCTCTCTGCCTGCCTCTCTGCCTACTTGTAATCTCTCTCTTTCTGTCAAGTAAATAAATAAAATCTTTTAAAAAAATTATGACCACATAATTTATAGCAAAAAGAGAATGAATTTATCTGATACCTTTCTCTGAATCAGTTTCCTCATCTACAAATTGAGAACAATAGTGCATTTCAATAAATTAAAGATACTATTGCTGTAAGATCCATCACATCATTATGTATCACAAAGAAAAAAGTGTCCAATTATAACACTATACATCAGCAACAGTACTGGATAACATATCAATCACTCTCATATATCTACTGTTGCTTTGAAGTTTCTTTCAAATACTCAAGGGGTTTGGTGCTTTACTTTGACTTTATTAGCATTGCTTTGTCCATGATAGAAATTATTTTTTTTCGTGTCTCAAGAATAAAGTAATATACAGCCTCGAAACAGTAATTCTCAAATTTTAAGCATATAAATCACCTGGGGAGTTTATTAAAAAGTAGATTCTAATTTAGTAAGTTTAGAATGAAGCCTAGACTCTGCATTTCTAACAAGGCCCCAGCTATTCAGGACCACGCTGCGAGTAGAAAAGGTATAAAGCCCTTGGTTGAGGATTCCAAAGAAATATGGAATTATGTCATTTTCAAATGGCAAATATTTACTTCACTGTTTATTATCTACAAGTTGTTTTATTTTTGTGCCTTTCTGGGTATAGAGTAACTTTTGGTTTCAATGTTAAAACTAGGGGAGATGAAGCATGAGACTATGGGCTCTGAGAAACAAACTGAGGGTTTTGGAAGGGAGGGGGTGGGGGGAAGGGTTAGCCTGGTGGTGGGTATTAAGGAGGGCATGTATTGCATGGAACACTGGGTGTGGTGCATAAACAATGAATTTTGGAACACTGAAAAAGTAAAATAAAAAAATAAAAATAAAAATAAACTAGAGGTTATTGTTTAGGAAGACACTTCAAACACATACGTTTACCAAAGTCCATCTAAGTAACATCAGTTTGAAGAGTTATGACCAAAGTTGTGCATGGAATGACAAAACTGAACTGAACCTAAGCCTTGCTCTCCTTGAAAGCAATGGCACTTGAGAAATCCTTGGACCATTTTGTGTTCCAAAAGATAGGCTAATGGAAAAGGACCACACTTCTTTCTCATATTCCAATATATAACCTGCCTTCATTCGTCCTCAGGACTCTCATTTCCTTGTCTCTCTAAGACTCCAAATCCTCTCCTTTACTCCCATGTGTGCTTGAGTAATGAATGTTCTCCCCTACTGCAATAGCCAGAATGAAATCATCTGCTTAATTGTTCAGTTCATACTATCATTCACAGATGGCAGTATCTATTTTTAGAATACAGCATAGTAGATGAATGCATGGACCCTAGAGTCAGATTACTTTTTAGTTCTGTCTGTCTTGCTTATTAGCTGTGTAACCTCAGACAAGAGATTAAAACTCCCTAAACCTCCAAATCTCCATTTCAATGGAGATTTTTCACACTTCGCACTAGAAGGATAGTAAAGAATTTTTATCCAATTTTTATCACTTCCCCTGTTCAAAAATCTGGGAACTCCCATCCCACTTAGATGGAATTCGAAAACCCATTCCCAGGACTTTGCTGCCCCTTGAGATAGTCCCATATGCTGTCCCCTTCTTCCTAGGTGTTCCACAGGTATTATTAGGCTTGGCTCCCTCTCATCATTCTGGTCTCTGTTATAATGTACCTTCTTAAAAAGATGGACTTTCTTCTCTGAAATCCTTATTTAAAATGCCCTCTCCCCTCATTACTATCTATTTCCTTCTCCTATTATAACTTTCATATCTCCAGTTTTAATGGTTTATTATCTGTTTCCTCATGAGAACGTAACCACCAAATGGAGTAAGCTACTAAATTTAAAGGCCCCAGTGAAAAATGAAAATATGAGGCTTGCTCAAAAACAAGTTTTAAAATATGAGTACCTGGCTAGCTCAGTCAGTAGAGCATGTGAATCTTGATCTTGGGCTTGAGTTTGAGCCCCATGTTGGATGTAGAGATTACTTTAAAAATATCTTTTAAAAAATCAAGTTTTAAAATATAAAGCTTTCGTCTTTTTTTCCTGTGGTGTTTCTCAATTGTCTTAGTATGTTTATTTGCTGCTTAGTATAATTCTAAGTAAAGAAATACTTTATTTTAAAGTAAAGTATTAACAATGAATTTTGCTGTTCATTTTTTATCATGCAGTCAATTTAAATTAAAATGAGAGAATTAACTATTGCAAAAATCACAGAAGTTATATAATTTATACATATCATCCAAACCATAAGAATAGAGACATGGTTCCACAATTCCACTCTTTTTTAAATTCTAGTTAGTTAACATGAAATGTAATATTAGTTTCAGGTGTAGAATTTAGTGATTCACCACATATTCAACAGCCAGTGCTCATCACAAGCGCCCTCCTTAACACCCATCACCCATTTAACCCATCCCTGACCCCCCCATCTACCTCCCCTCCAGCAAACCTCAGTTTGTTCCCTATAGTTAAGAGTCTTGTTTTTTTGTTTACCTCTCTCTCTTTTCCCTATATTCACCTGTTTTGTTTCTTAAATTCCACATATGAGCGAAATCATATGGTATTTGTCTTTCTCTGACTTCCTTCACTTAGCATAATACAAAGACTATTATGTTCCATCCACATGTATTTGACTTCTTGATACATATATATTCTACCAATATCATCTACCTTTGGTTTACTGATGAGTAAGGAAGGACTGAAAGGGAAAGGATCTGTGTGTTACAGTGTTCTTTCCTTCTATGTCATCATTCTTTACATATGTGTTTAGCAGCTTTCATAAGTTACTGATCTTGTATTTGCTTTGAGTTTCACTAAATCTCATACATCACTGGTCCACCAGAATTCTGTGATCGTGGGGCATCATAATGCTGTAGGGGAATGGTGCCAGAGGGAAACATACATATTGCACGTACCTCTTTTGCTCATGTTCTTTCTCTATTCTCACATCAGCCTCCACATACAAAGCACAAGTTCAGTAACAAAATTAAAAATTTCAAGATAGTAAATGTAGAGCATTAAACCAAAAGAGGGATTCTTCTGAATATGGGCTCATAAAGGTACCCTGGCTTTATTAGCACAGGAACTCTCAGACTGGTTCATTTCTGTAGGATTGATGACCAAACTAATGCCTAGGCATGCAGAAAATGAAAGAGTATCTTTTAATAAAAAATACATAAGTAGGTATAGTGAGGGTTACATATTACATGAATATTTTGCAAAGTACCTGTTATATAGTGCTGTTATCATTATTACATGTTAATTTCTAAGTTCATTTTCTGGAAAATGCACAATATTTTTTGGACTAAATTTCTACTTGTGCATTCACTCTAATCATAGGATTAATTGATGTGGATTAAATGAGGAAAAATACAAATGAATTAATTTGACTTCCTGCTAGTTCCTCAAGTAAAAGTTCTGGTGAAAAAGTAGGTTGAATTTAATGGTAAAAATAACACTTTGGGGTTATGGTTTAATTACCTATATTTATATTATACTCAATTATCATAAGCAAATAAGTTGTATATACTTGGTTTCTGCAAAATATTAGCACTGTAATTTTACTATGTAATTCAAGACTGAGTTAAATATCTCAATCTCTCTCATCAGATTTTTTTCCCCTAGAATAATGTCAAATTAGGTTCTAAATAATTGATATACAAATATTTGTAGGATATCTCTATGAATGAGTCAGAATAATTAGAGTGAGAGGGAGTAAAGAAAATGTAAACATTTTACTTGCATTCAAATGATTTTTTAAGGATTGTATTTATTTATTTGAGAGAGAGAGTTCACAAGCAGGGGGGAGGGACAGAGGGAGAGGAATATGCAGACTCTCCACTGACCAGGGATCCCAATTCAGGGCTGGATCCCAGGACCCCAGATCATAAGCTGAGCTGAAGGCAGATGCCTAGCCAACTGTGCCACCCAGGCGCCCCTACATGATTTGTTTAAAAGACTTCAGTGAGATATTTCAAGGCAGTATATGTTTAGTAACTGGAAAATACTATTTAACCTAAAGTTTGGCCATTGTATCAAAACATTAAAATTTTCAAAAAACAAAAAATGGAACTGCTTAATACATATATATATATATTTATATTGTTAAATATTAAATATATATATATATTTACATTTTTCTTATTTTCTTACATTGCAGTCTGAACATAAACATTTCAATGATGTGGTAGCTGCCCAAAGTATGGAACTTTAAGGAAAAAAAGGGGAAAAGGTGCTCAGTGGAAAACTATGCATTGTCTACAGTGCATCCTTCAGAGTTATCTGATTCTGAAACTTTGGGAGCTATATCACGACTTTATTAATTGTAGATAATTGATAGCAATGCAAAACTACTCTTCTCTATACATATACAGATGAATTTGGTGTCAAGAGGCAACCTTTAGTCCTTTACTTGTTTCTCTATTCATATTCACTATAATTTTCCAAACCATAAATGTTCTGTTCTTTAGATTTTCTTTTGAATTGGTTTCTAACACTTAACCAGTTTCCTCACTAATGATATAAATAAAATCTTTAATCCATGTTAATTCTTACATCTTGATTTTACCCTCAAAAATATTATCTTTTAATAGCACTCAGGATACTCTATCATTTTACTCTGCTATCTATGACACGTAGTTTCCATGTCATAATCTACGATGTCTGTTCCAACTCTTACTAAGCTGTCCACATTCCATCCAGCAGGCTTAGAGAAAGCAAAGGAGAAGCCAGCTCTCTTTCCTTTCTGGAGATAGCACATTTCACACCCACTCATGTCTTGTTCAGAATTAAATCAAATGACATCCTTACTGGCAACAGAGGCCAGAATATGCTGTATTTACCAGGTCAATCATGTGCCCAGCAACATACTTTTAATTCTAATTACTAAAGGAATCAGGGAGCAATAGACATTGACTAATCACTGGCAGTCTCGGCTACAAGTAGTTATAAGGGATGACCAAGACTGTCTTAATATTCCCTTCAGCTTGACTAATCTTTAAACAGGCTTCTTCCTATCTCTAGGCACCTGATTTCCCTTTTCTTAGAGTATTTGCCTTAGAAAATTTGCATTTATAAATTTAAAATTTCCTCTGTCCTTTTGAGACAGAAACCTCTTTAAAACCCCTTTTTTTTTTCTTTTAAAGATTTTATTTATTTACTTGACAGAGAGAGAGAGATCACAAGTAGGCAGAGAGCCAGGCAGAGGGAGAGGGGGAAGCAGGCTCCCTGCTGAGCAGAGAGCCTGATGTGGGGCTAGATCCCAGGACCCTGAGATCATGACCTGAGCCGAAGGCAGAGGTTTTAAACCACTGAGCCACCCAGGTGCCCCTAAAAGCCCCTTTCTTGATTTATAACCTAGAAATGTTTTCTCAAGGACCTGGAAGACATCCCTTTGAATTGTAATTATTTAGGAAGACAGAGCCCTACATGCCTGTCTCTGTGGGAGGGCAGAGGCCTTCAATGGGCCAGCATCAATGACCAACTAGCCTAACCAAAATAACTCAATGGAATTCATATCTCCCATTGATCAATTTCTCTCCTGTTATCCTCTAGTACTTTCGCACTAGCTCAACCTTTGCATTTTGTTTAGCAGCATTGAGCTCAGACTCTGTTCTGGTCTCTTTTCTATTGGAGTAGCTTTGAATAAAATCTTCCTCTCTGTTTTAACACTGTCTAGTATAATTTTTACAATTCGGAGAGAACAGGCATTACAATGTGCTAAAATTATCTGGGAGGATATCTTCATGGAGAAGGGATTGACTTGCATCTTAAAAGATTAGTAGGACTTTCGGGGTACCTGGGTGGCTCAGTCAGTTGAGTGTCTGCCTTTGGCTCAGGTCATGATCTCAGGGTCCTGGTATCAAGCCCCAGGTCAGGCTCCCTGCTCAGGAGTCTGCTTCCTTCTCCTGCTGTACCTCCCCACCCCACAACTCATGCTCTCTCTCTCCCCCTCCCTCAAATAAATAATTAAAATCTTTAAAAAAGAAAGTTTAGTAGGACTTTCATAAGTAGAGGGGTACAGAGATTGATATTCCACACAGAGGAAATAGTGTGCAATGTAGCACAGAGAAAGTTTCTTCTGACACAAATATTCAACTATTTAAGATTGAAGTAAATTCAGATGCAGACAAGTTATGAGACTGACGCGCTACCTACTGCGCTAACGAGGCACCTAAGTTAATGAGTGAAGTAGCCCCAGTATAAAACAAATGGAATGGTGAGGACTGTGAATCAGACAGCTCACACCCCTGTTCAGTCAGGCAGTTCACCCAGGCAGCCCTGTTCAGTCCCATCTGGTTGTTGCTATGTGGTCATATTTCTTAATTTTTCTTAATAAACTGAAATACCGACTTTTGTTTTAAACCTTAATTTTACCTATGTATAACCAATTCAAAGTTAGGAAAAAAGTTAGAAAAACATATGCTTTGGAGCACATCACATACAACCAACCACTGGGCGACACGAAATTTGCTTTACTTTATGCCTTTTTAAATAAAATAGTTAATATTTGAAGTATTAAATAGTAGAAAGAGGTGTGTTTAGATAGGAAATGAATGACTTCCTAATTTTTCATTGTAGGAACTTAATTTTTTTTTAAGTCTCCATTCCCTCATCTGAAATCCAGATTATAATAATTTCATAGGGTGGCTTTGTTGATATTGAGACAATGTACATAAGTATTTGGAAATGGTTACATATAACACAAAGTATGAGTTATAGAAGAGTTTATTACATAGAAATTAACATGGAGGCACAGCCACTTGTCCAATGGCCTTATAAAAGCTATAATATATCTTATTTGCAAAATAAGTATAAAATACTATTTATTTCATAGGACGATGCTGAAGATTAAACAAGATAACCCACAGAAAGTTGTCTGCACCTGATTTGTATTAAAGCCATAATAAAAGCCTGTGACTATCAGGAGGAATAAGAATAGAACATAGCATAAATTGTGATCCCTTTCAGTTAGCCAGGAGTAATGACACCTTTTTGAGAATAGCTAATGTGGGGGAGGAGACAAACAAACAAACAAAAAAAACCTCATATCACAAAGGTTGCCAATTATCTTGTGGAATATTAATGTTCATTTTATGCTGATGCTACTTTAATGTTAATTGGGAATCCAGAGCCTTTCCTTATTCTCATAATGAATATTCTTTCTCATGCTCTACTTATTCGTCCCTGACAATTACTAAATTAATTACTTCAAATGTGAGCTCAGTTTTTTAACCCTTCAGGTTTGTGCTCACTGTAGAATTTAAATTTTGTTCTCTGAAGTATTTCAGGATTGATTCAAGTATGTAAATAAAATGCCTATAAAATATGATTAAATTTCTTTTGAACATAATTACATAGCAGATATAGGAAGATTTGAAAATGTAGGTCCTACAAAAAGCTTAGTTTGATCAAAAGTTGTCAGTGCAATTTACATGGTATTGACATACATTTGCATCTGTATTCATACAACGTGCAAACTTGAAATAAAATATAATTCAAAAGAATATGAAGTTTACTATTTACTTGGCTGAAAACTGGTAAGAATCCACTAAGTTAATGTGAAGATATAAAATGTAATATGCAGACAATATATATTTTGGCAATATTTAGTGACTTTCATGTTGGTTGTCAAATAAGAGAGATGTATACTTATGAATCTGGCTATTGGCTATAAAAACAAAATACCAGCTTCTGATGATTGATAATAAAATTGACAGGAAATTTTAATAGCCATGCTTAAATAAAGGCAAACAACATCTCCAAAACAGTTTGGTTAATAGATCGAATTGCTACTTTCCAACTAAATATTTTGACCCTGACAATAGATAGTATTTATATTTCACCTGTTGTAACTTAGTGATTTCATTTATGCTTTGGAGCACATTGCTTTCCAATTTTATACTTTGGAATTGGTTTAGACTGGGATAGATATATCTCATGTGGTGAAAGTAAATTCCTGTCTTTGAGAGCACAATCACATGCATTAATAACACAGAATCACAAAAGACTACTGCACCATCTTAAGTGCTAACCAAAAACATAGAGAAGTAATTTACATAAAAAGACATTCCATACATTGCAGTATTTCATCTTAAAAAGGACTGAAAGTTTCACACATGATACAGTATAGATAAATCTTAAAGACATTACATTAATAAGGTAGACACAAAAGGACAAAAACTATGAATCCACCTCCGTATGGTACCTAGAGTGGTCAAATTCATAGAGACAGAAGGTAGAATCTCCTCCCAGGAACTGGGAAGAGAGCAAAATAGGAAGTTATTGTTTAATGGGTAGTTTCAAGATGAAAATTTCCTGAAAATGGGTGGTGGTGATGGATACATGACAACATAGAATGTACTTAATGGCACAAATATATACACCCCCAAAATGGTTTAAGGTGATAAATGTTGTTATGCATATTTTACCACAATAAAAGAAAAGACACTTTCCTATATCCTTCTAGAGTAAATTTAAGTTGTCTGTGATAGTGGGAATAAGATACACACTTTGAAATGAGGTCATAAAGCTAAAATGTGAGAGTAGATAAAAATACAGTAAACCAAATTTTCTTCTTTTTTTTTTCTTTTCTTTTTCTTTTTTTTAAGAGAGGGAAGGGAGTAGGGGCAGAGAAAGGGAGAGAGAGAATCTTAAGCAGGTTCCATGCCTGATGGGGACTTTATCTCACAACCCTGAGGTCATGACCTGAGCCAAAATCAAGAGTCGTATGCTTAACCGGTTCGGTCATCCATGCACCCCCAAAAAACACATTTTCTTATTCAAAGTTCCCTTCAAAATTTTTCACTTTGGTTTTAATTACCATTTTTCTGAAGAAATATTTTTTTTAAATGTCTCAATTGCTTATTCTTTAATATTGATCAAGGTGACTACTCTTTCTGTATAATAATTTTTATATTTTCTGAGCCAAAGAAATAAAATCCCTATCTTGAAACAATTTTTTTTTTTTTTTTTAGTGGAAGGACTAAATAAATGTAAAAGCTAATATAAAACTCCTGAAGGAACTTTAGTGCACACACAGATTCTATTTAAATGGATTGAAAAAAACTGAAGAAAAAAATTCCTTAAAAATTATCCTTTCTTTTTTTCCTTAGATTTTATTAAAGATTCCTTAGTCAATGTAATAACTAACAGAGTCAAGACTGTCATCTGAAATTTGCCTGTCTTCTTGTGGAAATGTAATGCATTTTCAGAATAACCAGAGTTTATAGTATTTATATGTATGGCATCTAGAAAAGAAGTATGCCAATAACTGGCATTTCCTTTCTCCTTGTCAAAATTATAGTAATTCAAAGACCAAATAAATATAACCTGTCAATATCCTGAGGACTTTAGCAACAGGCAAGAGACTAGAGCAAAAATGTTCCAACATCTATTTCTGTCCTTTCCTCATTATAATACTAAATATATTCTTCATTAGTTCCCATTTCAGATCTATTGCACAAACATTTATTAAAATATTTATCATGAGATATACGTAAAACTAAATACAGATTTTCAACTCTTTATCTACAATCCTACTATCAAAATCTCTATGAAAATGAAAAGAGTTTTTTATGTTTACAATAAACATTTTGTTGCTGAACCCTGATCTGAAGTGAAAAGAGACTATTTATAGTTCACATATAGTGAACAGTTACATCTTTCACTGCATAAATAAGAATGATTACGGGGTGCTGCCCCAGCTCCTCATAGTGGTATTACATGATAAATATATGCACCATCTTATTCTTGTAAAAATGGAATTCTGAAGTACATCTCATTCTATGTATTTTGAATAAGGGATTTTGGACCTGTATTAAAATCAATTTCTAAATATTAGGGGTTATCAGAAAAAAAAATTATGTTCTGGGGGATGCAAATTGTGACTGAATATATAAGTAATTTATTCTAGCTCAAAGATGAAATTATGTTCAATTTATTGTTTAAATTATTTCCAAATTGTGCTGTTTATGTATTTATTTTTTATTTTATTTTATCATAGTTTTGAGTTTGACAAGGTAGGAGAATTTAATTTCTTAGTTTATTTCTATTCTCTAGTAGCCATGAAATCTAATCTTAAAATACATATATGCCAGAAGGGCAGCCCATTTTAGATAGAGGAAAAGGACTACTTTGTTTTTCTAACTATTATAGATTAAAGGCAATAGATTCAAATAAAAAGTGTTATGACAATATAGCATGACATTAACAAAGACTCTAATAGTCTCTATTTCCCAATTGCTTGGATAAGAAAACAGGTGTAACTAAAGTTAATAGGGCCATTTTCCTAGAACAACAAAAATCTTTTAAAGTACTTTCTCATGCTTAACATCTCCCCAAATAATACCATCTTTATTATGTTCCTAGAGGAAATTGAAAAAGTAAATAAAGAGAATAATGTGTTTCACAGAATCATCCTGAGACCTCTTGGGAAAATGTGCCTTGTAATAGATATCCCTCTTCTCATACACAGGTCATCGATTCCCTAAAATTGATTAAAGAAGTATGTTCTCTTATGATGATGAGCAATCACATTTGACTACCAAAATAAAGTCAAGAAAAACTCAGTTGGATATATTTATTATACATTTTTCACACATTAAAGTAGTAGTAAAATGGACAATATACTGGTGATAATCTATCTGGATTTGAGGAAATCTTTTTTTCTTTTACATAAAGCTATTGATCTGCAAGGATAGCACTAGGGTAGAAGGAACAGAGACCTACTGAAATGGATGGGAAACAGACTCAAGTGTGGATATAGACCTTGTCAATAAAAGGATTAAAAAAACAGGCAAACAACCTTTGCCTACTCCCTCCCTCCTCCCCTCCAAAAAATCTTGATAGATCAGATAGCAGAGGACATCCAAGGAGAAGAGGCAGCTTTAGATAGGATTATCTTTGCTTTTATTTATTATTTGACTATAAAAAATGCCTTTAAAAGAGGAAAATATTAAATTATCAGAGTAAATCATAGCAATGTGGGTATATATATATATATATATATATATAAAATATATAAACATTTTTAAAATTTAGGTAATTTTCTCCCAGTTGTCTTTATAAGGAATTAGATGGCAGACTTTTACATTTAAAATTTGTTTTTATACATCATGATGATTTAAATCAGAATAAGCAGAAAAATCTCACTTCAAAAGAGCTAAAACAGCAAGAAAATTTATTTTCTCACCCAAATTCCCAGATTTAGAATAGGAACCCAGAAAATAACGTGATTAGCAACTCGGTAATACCTCAAAGACCTAGATTCTTTCCATCTTCCTATTCTAACTTTCTCATGATCAGCTTTTTTCTTTCTAAGACTACTTTCCCTCATGTTTGCTCAATATCTGTCTTTACTTTGAGTTTATCAGTTAGATAAAAGCTACTGATTTTCTAATGATCAAGAAGACATCCCCTCCCGTGTTTTCTATCAATAATAAAAAGTCTCTCTGGAACAATCTAACATATTTCAATTTATGACTCCTTGGACAAAACTAGAATACATGTCCTTTCCTACCATTGTCACCAACAAGACAAAAGATTCATTTGACTGGCTACAAATAATCGTGTGAGATTACATAGATGCTGGGAGGTCTACCACCATGACCCCTAAATAATTTTTTTTAAATATATAAACACAACTTTAGGTAGTCTAAAAATATTTTATAGCAAACTTCATTTGTTATATGTTTGTCAGAGATATAAAATAACGTGACAAATTTGGTGACATATTTAGCAAGTTTGTAAATTTCAGAGTAAAAGCTGAAGACACTTAAAAGGATTTAACAATTCTAAATTGCATGTAGTTTGAATTATTTGATGCAAGAACATTTATTTTTTCCCTTGTCATAAAAACTAAAATACTCCAGATCCCCCTTTTATTTGTTTAAATCCTCTATATGTCCACTCTTATTCACCTGAATCATTTATTCTTTTTTGTTTGTTTCTTTCAACTTTTAATCAACACTTAACTTCATGATAGTCACTGTGCTGACTCCATAAGCGTTCCTTAGCCTGCTGGTGTTTATTTTGTTTTATTTTGTTTGCAACTATCCACTCCAGTTTTGTATTTTCTTTATGTATTTTTCCCCAAATTTATGTATTTTTCCCCAAATGTAAAGCATTAAGTCTGAAAACTACATTCTTTTTAAAACACATTCTGTATGTATACCAAGAATAATGTATTTAAACTGGAGCTATTAAGAGGTTCAGAAAATACAGGTTCAGTTGTATGGCATTTTCCCTAATTACTCTTAATGAGATTTACTATTTTTGATCTTTTGGAGAAATAAAATGCATTGTATCTGTAGGTTTAGTGATTATGGTTGATTATCAAGAGAAATTGCCTTTCATTTTCAATTATCCTTTAGGCTACCACCTCTAGGGGATCCCCTAATTTGACATTTGTTTTTAAAAAGTAAAAGCCTTGGGACCTCACAAAGCATACAACATATTCACTATGCACTTTATATGCATGTATTAATAATCCACTAACATTTGCTTTAAAAAATAAATAAGGGTTTTTCTATTAAAATGGGGAATCTGGGATTGGCCCTCAAAAATCCCAGTCATCTAGACATACACATCTGGGTCTGGTATTTTAGTGATTATTGTGAAGCCAGTAAGGCTGCTATCCAATCTTGTTGTATCCTTATTTAATGCAAAGCTGATGTAGGAAGAGCTACTATTAAATTGTAAAGCAGTGTACTAGGTAAAAAATCCATGAATCTCACTGATGCCTGTCAAAATCGAGCAGCTAATAATCCTATAGACAGCCTGGAAAGCGTAGTGCATGTGAGCCAGGGTGAAGAGTTTATCTTTATTACCCTTTCTAAAGTATCTATCTTGTTGACTTGCATAAGCCAGATAACCCTATGGCCACACGATCTATGCTCAGGATAGAGAAAAATAAGTAGAACTTGTAAGACTATTTGTTGCTGTTGACAAAGCTAAATTTCTCAAAAAGACAGCACTTATTTTAATGTTAAGAGCACAGAACTAGGAAAAAAATACTTGAGTTTTGAGAACCATCTTTTCCATTTACTCACTTAGTGATGGTGGTATAGATATTTGCAAGGTATTAATTGATTGCAAATAATAGAAACCCATGCAGACAAGCTTAGGTTAAAAGGGTGAGAAGAGGTTTTAGGGTAATGCAGATGTAACCAAGTCTTCTAAAGTACGGAGATTATTCTTTGTCTTAATACCTAAATACCCTAATTCCAGTTTCTGTCTCAAATCCTGAGGGAAGCCCAATACTAGGGCCATCATTAAAACATGACAGTTCCTTGGCAAAGTTTTTTGTGGGCATCACACTCTTTATTGTTAAATGTGCTGTCCCTGGATAATGTTATATCTTCCATCATAAGAAAATGGTAGTAATGCTGTTGTTCATAATTGCTTAGCTCTTTGGAAGCTCTCTGTGATAAAATATAGATCTTCCTATTTTTGAAGTATACTAATTTCATGTATGCCATGCTGATTACATCACTATTCTTGACCTGCTTCCTCTCTATCATGCCTTCCATAAATTTTGGCTTCCATTGATACCTTCAAAGGCTGTTGGTGGGCTTCACGATATGGTCAAAGGCAAATCTTTCTCAGAATATGCAGAAAAATGTAAACATTAATTTCATTAATTTGGTTTCTGGTCATCTTAAGTTTAGACTTTTAAATTTTGTAGTGTAAACATAAAACAACACCTCTTCCAACCATGCTTCTCTTGAACTTTTTAAACTTGCTATATATTTTTTCAGAAATTTAAGCTCTTATCATACTATTTACTTGCTTGGGTCTAGCATAGACCAAGATGATTTAATATCAAGCTAACATACAAGTTAATCTGCAGAATAAAGAAAATAACAATCTTTTATTACCCATCTAGCATGTTAATTTCTTAAGAGCTACTTCTAATTTAAGTTTTATGAGATAATACTCTATGAGACAGGAATTTTATTCCCATTTTGTAAAAGAATAACTGGGGTTTAGAGATGCTTAAGAAAGAAAAATCATGTTATCAAATTAAATAACTGTAATTTATCTGACAATAGTTCAGGGTTAAGTATATAATATTGAAATTGAATCTTGTCCTCTGTTATATCAAAGATCAGATGTCTATATCTGTGATTAATAAATTTAACATATTTCACCAAATACATAACCTTGAAGTTAGTTGAAAAAAATGTAATATGTGACAATGTTATGAATTAAATTGTTCCTCTCAAAAATTTACATGTTAAAATTCTAATCCCATTGTGACTGTATTTGGAGAAGTCAAAGGACTTACAGGAATCATGAAGGTTAAATGAGGTCATAAGAGTGAGGCCTTACTCCAATAGGACTAGTGTCCATGGAAGAAGAGGCAAGGCCATGTGAGGACACAGAACGAAGGCAGTCATGCAAAAGCAAGGAAGAAAGGTCTCATGAGAAACCAGTCTTGCTGGCATCTTGACCTGGGCCTTTCGGCCTCCAGAACTGTGAAAAAATAAGTTTCTATTGCTAAAGCTATCCTGTTTGTGGTATTTTGTTATGGTAGCTTAAGCTAATACAGACAACAAAATAACCTTGCAATATTTTACATATTTTGACATTTTTAGTGTTAAAGGTTTTTAAGATCCTATGAAAATAAAGTTTCAAATTAGGATGTAATAAATCAAATTCTCTGTTGTTATTAATGAATTTGATGCTAATTATGAACTAGAAAAGGCAAGTAAAAATAGTATGAATGAAAACAAATTAAACCAATAGTCCTACAGGATTTTTAATCCTATCACATCCAGATAAAAGCATGTTTTCTCCAATTTTATATTATTATATCATAGTAATAGATTTGAAGTCTTCTTTGAGATATCCATTAAATCTGGCCAATATTTTTATATGGGAACACCCAGGTTCAGAGTAGTTAAGTGATTTGTTAAAGGTCAGAGTTAAGTCCTGGCAAATATGGGATTATAACCAGTCTACTATATTCAGTTAGTGTCCTTTCTGCTACTTTCTTAAATACTTCCATCCGTGTAAAATGTGTTTTATGCAATACCTGAGAAAACTTAGTTAAGTTTTATGTAGATTCAAAAAAATGAGAAAAAAATTATGGCTTCTAGGGGATTTTATAGTGAAATAAGAGCTGATTTGGGAATATAAATGCTAGTTACAATCAGCCATACCATACATGACATTTACACACTCCCCTACTCCATGCTATATATTTTCTTTGTAAAATGACTGACCAACGGCAAAGAAAAAAAAATAGTATGCTTGTCAACAATGGACAAGATTAGAACTTTCATGATTTAATGTGTGAAAAACATATTTTTGCTTAAACTATCCAGTCTGTGGAAATCAGACAGTCCTCCTCCAACTTAGAACTACATTATTTGAACTACATGGCCACCACAGCAGGCAAAGAGAAAGATGACAGAGAACCAAAGGCTCTTAATTATCCTGGCCCACTCATCACTTCTGCTCTCAGTGTATTGACAAGAACCAGCCAAATTGAAGGGACGCTTGGGTGGCTCAGTTGGTTCAGCATCTGCCTTAGGTTCAGGTCATGATCCCAGGGTCCTGGGATAGAGCCCTACATTGGGCTCCCTGCTCAGCGGGGACCCTGCTTCCTACTTCACCCTCTCCCTCAGCCTGCCCCTGCTTGTGCTCTCTTTGTCAAATGAATGAATAAAATCTTTAAAAAAATGATGAGGAAGCAGAAGGCTAGCTGAGGACAAGCACAGCTGACACCCTGCAACATACACCCCTCCCCACTCCTGGGTGGGATGTTTGTGACATTTCTCTAGGAAGCTCCCAACTGTCTTACTGTTAATGCCTTACTAGAGGAAAAAACAACTTAACTTGACAATGGCAAGGCCTCCCATATTTCTAGGTCCTCTTTAGCACATGAAAGTTCTTTTGAAAACCTTACCCCCAACTCCCAAGTGTATCATTAGCCACCCCTCACAACCCCAGTTGCAACAGCTCTTTCGGCCCACCGGTCCTGTCCCCTGCTTTAATAAAACCAGCATTACAAAGACATCTCAAGGATTGTTTCTTGGCCATCAGCTCTGGACCTCACTCCGCCAAACCTCACCTATATTCCCAAACTACATGAGAATGATTCTAACCTAATGGTAAGGGCAACTGTGAAGTGTAGGGGATTCTGTGGGCTGAACTGTCTCCCACCAAAATTCACATGAAGCCCTAAGCCCCAGTGTGACTGGGTTGGAGATAGGGCCTATAAGGCGGTAAAATTTAGATGAGGTCATAAGCGTAGGGCTCTACTCTGATAGGACTAGTGCCCTTACAAGAACAGACACCAGAGATGCAGTGCCTGGGTGGCTCAGTTGTTAAGTTGCCTCTGGCTCAGGTCATGATTCCAGGACCCTGGAATTGAGCCCCGCATGGGGCTCCCTACTCAGCCGGAAGCTTGTTTCTCCCTCTCCCACTCCCTCTTCTTGTGTTCCCTCTCTCGCTGCGTTTTTCTCTGTCAAATAAATAAAGTCTTTAAAAAAAAAAAAAAAGAAGAGACACCAGGAGAGCTCACTCTCTCAATTTTTCTCTTCCCGCATACTCACAAAGAGGTCATCTAGCCACACAGTGAGATGGCAGATGCCTGCAAGCCAGGAAGAGAGTCCTCGGAATGGTAATTGCTTTGCTAGCACCTTGATTTTGGACTTCTCAGCCTTCAGAACTGCGAGAAATAAATTTCTGTTGTTTCAGCCATTCAGTTTGGGGTATTTTGTTACGGCAAGCTAAGACAGGGGGAAAATGAATACTTGATAAGTTGTCTCTCTCCTTTTTCTTTCTTTTTTTTTTTTTTTTTGGTTATTGTTGTGGTTGTTGCTATTTTAGTTTACAGCCTTGTTTTCCATATTGGAAACTAGATGTAAGTAGGACAAATTCTTTGATTAGACATTGATTGGAAGTTTCTTTTGTCAAGAGCAAATGTGTTACAGATAAGCACAGTTATGCATTTACAAAAATTTTGTGTCATAAAGTGTGACTTTGGATCAGGAAAGCCATTCAGTTTATTGGCTAAGAGCATGGACTCTGAAAATAATCTGGATTTGAATTGTACTTCTACCCACTTGTAGCTGAATGACCTTGGGAAAAATCACCTTTGTGGCATCCACTTTCTCATATGTAAAGTATGAATAATAATTCACTTAGTTTTAGGCTTGTTACGCAAGCAAACTGAATTAACATTTGAAAAGTATATGGAACAATGCCTTCCACAAAGTAAGTGCTACTTATGCATAGTTAAAATGAATGAAATAAATAAATACATGTGTCAGAGAAATTTAGAGGTAGGAAACTACTTTTGAAGTTGACTAAAGCTACAAAAACAACTCAGTTTTTAATATTGAAGACTTATTAAAACGATTTTTAATTTTGCATTCCTGAATGTTTAGGACGCCTCAGAGAATAATAAAGTCCCATGACATGCTCCACATAAAAAGGTGTTTGACAGCCAAGTAAATTTGAAGAATTCTGCATATTAAATCAGTTGACAAAGAAGTCATTCAGAAAATAAACTGTTTAGATTTGTTTAGCCAAGAGATTTCCTAACTTACTCTGAACATGAATCAATTTAGCCATGTATTTGAACATCCTAGAAAACTAATGTTTCATGAACACACTGTGAAAAATGTGTCATAGAAAATCCCTAGCATGCACTAGGAAACCGTAAAAAATGACTTAGTTAACTGGAATGTATAAAGTATACAGCAGTTTCCTGGGACCTGAAGTTAGACTATCAACTATAGGTGAAATATGTGAAAAATCAGTAGAAAGACCTAACTAGCAGCAGTTGCTTGGGGGAATTTCACTCTGTAGCTTATTATAATTGAAGTACATGGTCAGAAGTCAGACTAGACATAAAGGTGACTTGATAATTGAGTTAAAAATTTGGATTATAATAATTTAAATAGTTCCTGCTTAAAATGAATATTGGCCCTAGGAATGACTAACCATGATTCAGTCTTTTTTTAAAGGGAACTTAACCCTGTGTATGAGGACTATATTCATACTCACACAGGTAATGGCTAAATTAAAAATGAACTTAAAGAGAATGGAGTGAGTAGTTTATTATTTGGAAAGGACATATTAATTCCTGTATATGTAAAGTTTACTGGAATTTTCAGAGTACAGTAGTGCCAACTGGGAGAAACTTATCCCTTAAGAAGAGTTGTTTATGTTCTGGAAAGTGCTCTTTAAATATCACTTGGGACCACCAAAATACTTTCTTGAAATACACATGGTTATCGTGTATCTTAATGGGCTTAAATGAAGAGTTTAATAAATTTAGATCCTGCAGAAGTAATTGAAAAAGTGATTGATAACAATACATTGAAAGCAATAAGGATTAGAAGTAGCTAATTTTACATACATCTTGGAAGGGTGTATTATGACAGTGGCTATGTCAGCTCAAAGCCAAACATCTGGATGAAAAATAAAACATTCAGTCAATTAGACCAAAGTGTTCATGTTCAGGACAACTATCTGAATGATTTGGTGGAATATTTATTTTTTATTTAAATTGGTACTACCTATGATTTACATTACAATGGGGCCTTATTACAGAGATGAAAATGAGTCTGATTCTCTAAGCTACATTTTGTGATAAACACAAATCAACTTTATGCTAAAAATTTTGTAGTTTTGTTAGGTAGAAGCTAGGCACAAGAACTGGAAGGAGCTCCCCAAGTCAGAGTCCCAAGTCCTTGGAAAGGGAATGACAGAGACCTGAGCTTGAGGCAAGGATGGTGACAAATCCGTTACACATTAGAAGCCTGGGGCACAGCATCCTGACCTTGTGGCTTCCAAGACCTTGGGGCTGACAGTTCAAGAGCCACAGGAGCAGAACAGCTCTCCTCCTCCATCTCTGCCTCAGGGTAACCCCTAGACTCTTTATTGTGCATTAGCAGCACAGGAACAGTCCCATCTAACGGAGAAAGGCTGTGGGTTCTGGTACAAACCTTATAGGGTCAAAAACTCCCCCTCCCAAAACTGTGGGATGATTTTCCCAAATGATTGGAAGCAGCCATCATTTAGAAACCACCCCACTGTGTGTCTTAGCTCCTCCCAGCACAGAGATACCCAATAATATCCAAATCCAAAACAACTCAGAAGTCTGTTCTACCTCACAGAACCTGCCAAAATTCTTACAACTTGGAGGTGTGCTTTCCCTTTGATAAACTGCTTTGTGCTTGCTACTTTCCTTCCAGCAGGGATCCCCACGTAAATCTTTTCCTGGGGAATCCAAGGACCCAGACTTCCAATCATGAGAGGCAGACTCACTCTCACCCCTAACATCTTGTATATTGAAAAAAAAAAAAAAATAGCAATGATGAACATAATAATAGAAGTGGCAACGATGATAGAATAAAGGGACACCCTGTGATCTACATTCCCCTGCTCTGTGTTCTCCAATTCACAACCCTGATCTAGGTGGGGAAACCGAGATGAAAGCTGAGCCATAAGGTAGCTCTCCCAAAGTCACCCAAAATAAGGGGCAGAGGAAGAATTAGTCTTCAATCTTATGATCCCTAAATAGACCATATTCTCTTAATATTTGTATTTGTAACATGGTTTACAAATCAATGAACTCATTATATCATTGCTTAGCATTTTACCGTTTTTAATACCAAAAAAAAAGACACATAAAGGAACTTAGATAAATTGAGTGACTCAAAGTTACAGAGCTCATAAATGGCTAGTACTAGACTGAAATGTAGGGTTTTCTGACCCTTATTGAAAATGTCATTTTGTGTAAAAAAACAAGAAGGAATTATGTGACAAAAGCATGCAATTAACTAATCTGTATTTAAATAAAGCTTTAAATGGAAAAAACAAAATAATGAAACTATTCATAACCACTGATACATTTAATAACAGACACCAGAAATGACTTAGTATAAAGACATGAACTATATTTGGAGACAGTGAAACACTTTATTAATATTTTCCAATCAAATATAATTTCTGATCAATTGTACCTACCAGTTTTTATATCTTCAAAAGAATACAATCTTTCAAAATTGTACTATTATTTGTACAGGCAAATATCTGTAGAAACTATTATTTGAGTTCAGAATCAGCATTCAGCAAAGCCTTTGGTATAGTTTAGGTCTTTAATACATATTTATTGAAGTCAAACAGTAACAAATCATATAGGAAAATCTGCAATTTGTAAAGGATTATTGTTTTTGTTTTTTTTTAATAAGATAATCACTTTTGGAGAGCAAACATTTTAAGCTAACTCTCCAATGTTACCTTGTATAATTAAATATGTTACCAAATTGGGTTTACCAGTGTATAAATCAGAAAAGACTGAAATTTTATCAGTTTTCTAAAATGAGTTCCATCTTCACAAAACAAGTATCAGCTATCATCCAAAAAAAATGTGACTCTGGCTGCCCGAAAAAGGATGTCACCCATGATAATTATTCTAAAATTAAGGGGAAAAAGAAAATCCTCTCACTTACTGGCAGATGATCAGAAATGACTGCAAAAATATCTGTATCATTATATTTTGCTCTTGCAGCATATATACATAGGCAATTAAGGAGAAGAGAAAGTTATCCTTGTAAAAGATAGATCAACTGCATAAATTCCATGTTAAAAACTAATATAGAAAAAAGTCTTCATTTAAGATTTATTTATTGATTTATATTTCAGTCTTGACTGACAGGCTGAAAAAGATTACTATTTGTGTAACTTTTGAAGTCAAACATACAAAGATTTACTTAAACATGTATTTTAAAGAAAAATAAGCATGAAATTAAAATAAAAATAAATATATATTAAACATATCTTGCATAATCTGCTATAATATTAACAGCCCATTTAATTTAGTTTTCAGTCTTCATTTTTATTGACCTTTCTGCATCATCTGTGACTGCTGATTGTGCTCTCCTCGCAAATGTACTTTCTTCCATTGACTTTCAGGACATAACTTACTCTCATTTATTTTCTTTTTCCTTTATATATCATTGATCGCTTCTAATCATTACACTCAGTTGCTTCCCACTTTCTTCTGGGCATTTCAATGTTGAAATGTCCTCTGACTCAGTTAGTAGTGATGTGATAGTGATCTCATCTAATACCATCATTTTAAAATATCATTAATATTGTGAAGCTCCTAACTCTATTTCTCCAACAGACTTTTTTCCCAAATTCTTACTTTCATATGTCCAGTTTCATCTGGTGGGTACAATCTCCATATTCCAAACTTGAACCATTAATATTGCCCTAAACTTACCCCTCCAAGAGTCTACCTCACCTCAACTGATGGCATCTATTTTCTTCTAGTTGCCAAGTCTAAAATCTTTATAGCCATGCTTGATACTTTTATTATTCCATATGCTGCATCTAATTCATCTTGTTGGATCAATTTTCGAAATAGGACGTTATCATTTCTCATCAAATCTATAGCCACAACCCTGTCTGAGCTACATTATCCCTTATGTAGGTTAAGATTTTTACTTCTATTTCTATCACTACAGTCTAATTTCAACACACCAAACAAGTGATCTCTCAGGAAGATAGGATAAACAAAGGCAAAGGATTTTTGTACTTAGACTGCCGCCCCTCCCCAAAAAAGCACATTTATATATTTTAATTTAATCCTATTACATGTTGTTGCTTGAGATTAGAGATGACTAATAAGACATTATTTTATAACCTTGGAAAAACACTTATGAGTAAGAGAAAATATGGCAAGAATAGAAAATGTGAATCGGATTATACATAAGACAAAAAATGGACAACCTTAGAAGGATCACACTGACCTCCTTAATATAAATCTACTGATATGGCAGTTTAATTAATTTTGGTTTATTGTGATTTTTTTATATCTTAGAATAGAAAAATTAGAAAGAGTGAGGCAATTTCTTCCTTTTATTTACCTTCTACTGTTGTGAAAGTGGAATTCTGAGTTAAGCAAAGCTTTGGCTCTTAGGGAACTGGGGTTCCTATTGCTCCCAGGGTAGAAATAACAGGTTTTCTTTCCAAAAGAAGGGCAATTTAAGTCTAAGAGAAAGGGTTGGTGCTCTGAAATTTTACAGTCAGGTGGTTTAAAACTACCTGAAATTTCTCCAGGACTGAAAGAAATGATATTTGCAAGTTCCTGGAATAGTGGGAATAATTTTTTAGTCTACTAAAGAGCCCAGGGTAGATGATAGAAACTCAGAAGATTAATTGTGAGGTTTCTATACATAGGAAAAGAGCCATTTAGGCAGACACTGGGTTGCCACTTTGATATAGAAGCACAGAAGCAGTGGAAGTATTCTTTGTAGACTTGAAGAAAAAAATAACTGGCTCATGGCATATTGAAATTCAAATTCCCATTAGTATGTGAAGTGGAGACTCAGGATAATTTATATTTGTTTAAAAAGGATGAAATAAAGGGGCACCTGGTGGCTCAGTCAGTTAACCATCTGACTCTTGATTTTGGATCAGGTCATGATCTCAGGTCATAAGATCATAAGATCAAGCCCTGAGTCAGGCTCCATGCTGGGCATGAAGCCTGATTAAGATCTCTTTCTCTCCCTCTCTCTGCCCCTCCCTGGAGCTCATGAATGCTGCCTCTCTTACTTGAAAAAAAAAAAAAAGTACAGCTTTTCCTGTACCTCAAAATTATAGAATAACCATCATAACATCTATAGTAGATGCAGTTCATGTGGATCAGATTAACACCCAAAGGACTAGATCAAATTTGGGCAAGGGTTATAAGACCCACTCAAAATAGAAAAATTAATGTAAGAATGTGCCCTGGATGTAAGAATTTGTTTTCTCAGTGAACATCTCTGTAATCACAGTACAACAGTGATGGTTAAGTACACATTTTAGAGGAAAAAGATAAGGAAAGTGAGCAAATAATATATAGCTATCAGAAAAATGACACTATGACACTATTTTTTTAGGGAATCACCATTAGAATTAAAAAAACAAACAAACCTGTAATCATAATTGTTGAGGATCCAATAATTTTATAAAAGGGAAAATTCTACCCCAGTGTAGAAAGAAATACTAAAAATCAAATTAAATGAAACTAAATATTCCTTTTCTGCATACTTGACAGCATTTGTGACAAAAAATTGCATCATTCATCTAAATAGTTAAATGGGCTTCAAACTATTGATTTTATTATAAATAAATATAAGCACACTTTTACTCAGATTGAACAATATCCTATGCATGTTAATCATCATGAATTTTTTGTGTCACAAAATTTTCTGTGGGAATCATGTAAAGTCTTATTACCAATACTGGTAAATATTTATCTCTTTTTCCTTATGGAAGGTTTAGTTGTATGCCATGAATCCAAAAGAAAAAAGTAAATTTAATCCTACATTGCATTGTTTTCCAATTACCCCAAAACTGGTTTAAATGTAACAAATACTACCAAAGAGCAAGACTTTCAATTTATTTGTTATTAGTAAAAATATTTTGGTGACATTAGCAAGATGGTAGAATAGAAAGCCCTAGCACCCATTCTTATACAAAGATACCAACTTAACAACAAATACACTCCCCAAAAAGCCTTTATGAGAACTCTAGAAACCAGTTAAGAAGGTACTATACTCCAAGCAAACTCAAAGCCAAGAATAGGTGCATTGAAACAGGTAAGAAAAGCCATTTCATAACAACTGTGATAAAACTTTCCCCAAAATAGCACAGATTTGTACAAATGAAAGGCTCAGATCATAGCTTCTCCTTTGGGAGGGAACGATAGGAATGAAATGTAAACCTAATGTTTTAGCTTTTCAGAGGACTTCCCTAGGAACTGGTTTCTGTGGCTCTTGATTTGGAGTGTTGATGGGTGAACTGGTATATTTTGGTGTCTGGGTGTCACTGAGAACAAAAGAGCTCAGCAGATTATTCAGTGACAGAGAACCTGAAGTACTATATGTCTATAGTATTGCAAGGAACAAGAGGGATTAAGTTGTAAAAAAACACACAAGCAGACCTAATTAGGAAATTATGTGTCCAGGCTCAAAAACACATCCCCAGTAAAGATTTGAGAATCCTTGAGAATCTTTAGCTGGCCTAATTGGTGAAGATCTTCCCTTATACAAAGTCAGTTTGGAAGGACTGATGAGAGTGGCTATTTTTCAAATGCATATAACACAGTAAAAAATAACAGGGTACATAAAGAAACAAGGGAAATATGGCCCAAAGAATCAAGATAAATCTCTAGAAACTGATCCTAAATAAATGGAGATCTATGAATTATTTGACAACAAATTCAAAATAATGGTCTTAAAGAAGCTCAGTGTACTACAAGAGAACACAGACATACAACTAAATAAGATGAGGAAAATAATACATGAACAAAATGAGAATAAGAACAGAGACAGATGCTACAAAGAAGAAAAAACAAATTTTAGAGCTGAAGGATACAACAAATAAATTGAAAAATACACTAGAGGAGATCAATAGCAGACTTGATCAGTCAAAAGAAAGAATCAGTTAATTTGAAGATTGATAATTTAAGTTATCCTATCAGAGGAACAAAAAGAAGAAAAATAAAAGGGAAGAAACCTTATGGTATTTATCATATGAGAAATTCAACAAAGAGAAAATATAAAAAAGAACCAAACAGAAATTTTGAAGCTGAAGAATATGATTGAACTAAAAAACACAGTGGAGAGCTACAACATCAAACGTGAAAAATCAGAAGAAAGAACTACTTTTCTTTCTGTGAACTCAAGGGTAGGTTATTTAAAATTATCCAGTAGGAGGAGAAAAGCTGTCTTTCAGAATTGAAGGAAAGATAATGACATTCCTAGACAAACCGAAGCTGAAGGAGTTTATCACCACTAGGCATGCCTTACAAGAAATGCTAAAAGGAATTCTTCATGCTGAAAAGAAAGTACATTAGTAAAATGAATTCATATTAAGGTATAAAATGCATTTATAAAGATAAATATATAGTCAAATTCAAATATTCAAATATTAAAATGGTAGCATATAAATATTAACTCTAGTATAAAGGTTAAAACAAAATAATTAAAAATATAGCCACAATAACTTGTTTATGGATATACAATATAAAAACATGTAAATGTGGCATCAAAAACATAAATATGGCAGGGTGGCAATAAAAATGTTGAGCTTTTTTGGGGCGCCTGGGTGGCTCAGTGGGTTAAGCCTCTGCCTTTGGCTCAGGTCATGATCCTAGGGTCCTGAGATTGAGCCCCACATCGGGCTCTCTGCTCAGCGGGAAGCCTGCTTCCCCCTCTCTCTCTGCCTGCCTTTCTACCTACTTGTAATCTCTCTCTCTCTCTGCCAAATAAATAAATAAAATATTTAAAAAAAAATGTTGAGCTTTTGTATGTGAACAAAACAAAGTTGTTATCAGCTTAAAATAGACTGTCATAATGGTAAGGTGTTTTGTGTGAACCTCATGGTATTCACAAAGCAAAAATCTATAGTAGGTGCAAAAAAGATGAAGAGAAATAAAAACAAAACAAAGCACTGTAGAAAATTATCACTTCATACAAGAAGACAGAAAAAGAAAAAAGAACAAAGAATCTACAAACTATTCAGAAAAAAATACAAAATGACAATGGGATGTCTTTACCTACAAATAATTTATTTAAATGTAAATGGACTAAATTCTCCAGTCATAATATATAGAATGGCTGAATTTTTTGAAAAAATACCCAACAATATGGTGGCAACAAAGAATTTACTGCACCTCTGAAGATACACATTGGCTGAAAGTGAAGTGATAGAAGATATCCCATACAAATTGAAACCAAGAGACCAGAGGGGCATACTTATATCAGACAAAATAGATATTAAGTAAAAAAACTAATAAGAGAAAAAGAAAGTCATTTTATGATTATGGGTCAATTCATCAAGAGGAAAGGTCAATACTAATAAACATTTACCCAACATTGGAGCACTTAAACATACAAGATATATATTAACAGATAGTAATGGAGAAATAGACAGCAATTAAATAAGAGTTCCAGATTTCAATACCCCACTTCCAATAATAGATAATCATCGATACAGAGAGTTAGTAAGCAAACATTGGACCTGAACTACACTTTAGACCAAATGGGCTAACAGACATATATAGAATATTCCACCCAGTAGCAGCAACATACATATTCTTCTCAAGTGCACACAGAACATTTTTCAGGACAGATCATATATTAGGGCCACAAAATAAATCTTAATAAATTTAAGAAGACCAAAATCATGTCAAGTATCTTTTCTACCACAACGGTATGAAACTATACATCAACAGCAGGAGGAAACCAATAAAGTTCACAAATATGTGGAAGTTGAACAATACACTCTTGAACCGATGGCTCAAAGAAGAAATCAAAAGGGAAATTTAAATATATACATATATATATGAAAAATTATATATATAGGAAAAATTAAATCTTAAAAAAAACAAAATGGAAACAAAATACACCAAAACTTATGGGATTTAGCAAAAACAGTTCTAAGAGGGAATTTTATAATAATAAATGCCTACAAGAAGAGAGATCTCAAAGAAACAAACTGACTTTATACCTCAAGGAACTAGAAAAAGGAAAAAAATGCAAAATTAGTATGAGAAGAAAATAACAAAGATTAGAGTGGAAATAAAAAAGAAGTGAAAAAGACAAGATAACAGATCAGTGAAACTAAGAGTTTTCTTTTTTTTTTTTAAGATAAAGAGTATACAAACATTTTGGTACTCTTATCAAGAAAAAAAGGAAAAGATTAAAATAAACAAAATTATAAATAAAAGAAGAGACATTATATACTGATATATGAATATATTGATATTTAAATATATTGAATAGAAGTGCTTATTGGATTACCATGAACAATTATATGTCAACAAATTGGATAACCTAGAAGAAATGGATAAATACCTAGAAACATGCAATCTATCAGGACTAAACCATGAAAAATAGAAAATTTGAACAGAACAATAACAAATAAAGAGATTGGATCAGTAATCAGAATCTGTCAACAAAATAAAATCCAGGACTAGATTGCTTCATTGGTGAATTCTACCAAACATTTAAAAAATAATTTATTCCGATCCTTCTGAAACTCTTCCAAAAAAATGAATAGGAGTGAACAATTTTAAATTAATTGTTTGAAGACCCACATTACCCTGATAAAAAAGCCAGATAAGGACACTACAAGAAAACTACAAATCAACAACTCCCATGAATGTGGATGTTAAAATCCTTAAAAAATATTAGCAAACTGAATTCAACAACACATTAAAATGATTATACACCATTACTAAGTGGGATTTGTGTCTGGAGTACAAAGATGATTCAACATACAAAAATCAATCAATGTGATGCACCACATTAATGAAGGACCAAAAAAACCCACATATGATTATTTCATGATGCAGAGAAAGTTTTTGACAGACTTAACATGGTAAAATAAAACTTTCATGGTAAAAACAAAACAAAACAACAAAAAAACCCCACAACTCTGCAAACTAGAATTAAAGGAAATTACCCAATATAATAACAGTCATACATAAAAAGTACACAACTAATATGGCACTCACTGTTGAAAAGCTTTTCTTTCTAAGATTAGGAAGAAGGCAACACTGACCTCTCATACTTCTACTCAACATAGCAAAAATCCTTCCCAGAGCAATCATGCAAGAAAAAGACACAAAAGCCATCCAATTTGGAAGGGGAAAAGTGCAATTATCTCTGTTTGTAGTTGCTATGATCATTATATGTAGAAAATCCTTAAAATTCTACAAGAAAAAATTATTAGAATAAGCATATTTAGCAAAGTAATAGGCTAGAAAGTCAACCCTCAAAGTAAGTTGTGTTTTATACACTACAATGACCAATCCAAAAAAGAAGACAATAATCCCATTTATAATAGCATGGAAAACATAAAAAGCTTAGGAATAAACTTAATAAAGAGGCATGTTGAAAGTTTAGCTAAACTCTTCCATAATATCGCTATCTTGACATCTACTTCGTATGGCTAAGTGGACTCGGACTGACACTGAGCTCCTCCCTATGCCCTAGATTACAGCCCATAGAGTCACAAAATAAATATAAGCTCCTGATATGATTCCTTTAATATACTTTGTCATAACAGTCTCTTCTGCTGCTCAGCTCTTTCCCCTTGAACATCTCTTAGATAAGACCCCCATGAAGTTTACTAAGATTTGTTCTTTTGAGTTTGAATTGACCTATCCAGCTTAGTCCAAGAACCCCAAAGCACTCCACTCATAGGACCTAATAAAGGTATGTGCCTCAGGTTCTGCTGCTTGCTCTTTGCCTGCACCTTGCCTTGACCTCTCCATGCAGGCCATCAAGGCATGCTCTTTATCTCCTGCAGGACCTGTGAAAAATAAACCTCTATTTCACTTTCTCTTGTGATCTTTCTTTGAAACATGACCCATAGTCCAAAATTCCAAGGATCTACTTGACATGTTAATTTCACAAACGATCACAAGACAAAAGATTTATACACTCAAAACTACAAAGTGTTGATGAGGAAATTAAAAAAGACACTGATAAATGAAAAAACATCCAGTGTTCAGGGTTACATAACTTAATATTTTTTAAATGTCCATACTATCTAAAGCAATCTACAGATTCAATGCAAATGCAAATATATCTTAATGGCGTTTTTTTTTTTTTCGAAGAAATAGATGTAAAATTTTTAAATTCACTTTGGACCTCAAATGATTTCAAATAACAAAAACAATCTTGTGGGGGAAAAAAAGGATTCAGGAATCACTCATCCTGATTTCAAAACATATTACAAGTCTAGAGTAATTAAAACGTTATGGTACTTATACAAAGACAGACATATAGACCAATGCAACAGAATAGAAAGCACAGAAATAAACCTTCACTTATATGGTCAAATGATTTTTGACAAGATTGCCAATAATGGATAAAGGATATTCTCTAGAGAAATGGTGTTGGAAAACCAGGTATGCACATGCAACAAAATAAAGTTGGACCCTATGCTACCCTATACACAAAAAGTAAGTGAGATAGGTTAAAGACCTAAACATAAAGCTTGAAACTATAAAACTCATAGAAAAAATGTAGTAGAAAACTTCCATGACAACGGATTTGGCAAAGATTTCTCGAATATTACACCAAAGCACAGGCAACAAAAGCAATAATACATTAGAAGAACTACGTCAATCTTAAAAACTTCTGTGAAGCAAAGGAAATAGTGAAAAACGTGAACAGGGGCGCCTGGGTGGCTCAGTTAGTTGGGCATCTGCCTTTGGCTCAGGACATGATCTCAGAGTCCCGGGATCGAGCCCCACATTGAGCTCCCTGATCAATGGGGAGTCTGCTTCTCCCTCTGCCTCTGACCCAGCTCATGCTCTCTCTTGTTCTCTCTCTCTAATAAATAAATTAAATCTTTTTTAAAAAATGTGAACAATCTATTGAATGGGAGAAAATGCTTGTAAACATATCTAAGTTAGTGTTCTGAATATATAAGAAACTTCTACAGAGAGATTAGTATTCGGAATATATAAGAAACTTCCAAAACTCAACAACAAAAAGTAAACAAAACAATAATAAAAAAATCTCATTTTAAAAGGACAAAGGACTTAAATAGACATTTCTCCAAGTAAGATATACAAATGGCCAAAAAGTATATGAAAGATGTTCAACATGACTAAACATCTAGGAAATGCAAGTCAAAACCACAATGCGATATCACCTCACACCTGTTAGGTTGGTCACAAAAAAAATACAAGTGTTTCCAACTATGTGGAGGAATTTGAACCTTTGTGTACTGTCAGTTGGCATGTAGGATGGTGCAGTCACCATGGAAATAGTATGGAGGTTCCTCAAAATTAAAATTACTATAAGATCCACCAACCCAACTTCTGAGTACATATTTAAAGGCATTGAAATCAGGATCTTGAGGAGATATTTGCACTCCCATGTTTATTGCAGCATTATTCACAATAGCCAAGAATGGAAACAACTTAAATGTCTATTGATCAACAAATGGATAAAGAAAATGTGGTATATACATGCAATAGTCAACCTTAAAAAAAAAGAAGGAAATCCTGTCACGTAATACAACACGGATGAACCTTGACTACATGTTAAGTGAAATGACCGATCACAAAAAGATAAATACTATGGGATTTCACTTATTTGAGGTATGTAAAGTCTTCTAACTCTTAGAAAAAGAGAGTAGAATCATGGTTGTTATGATCTGGGGAGAGAGGGAAAAGAGGGGCTGTTGTCCAATGGGTATGGAATTTCAGTTTGGCAAGAGATCTGTTGCACAACAAAACATATATAGTTAAAACTACTTACTGTACACTTATAAATGGTTAAGATGGTAAATTTTGTTATGAGCTTTTTACCAGAAGAACACAAAGAAAGAGTACTTTGTGTAATCATATGGAAAAATTTCCAAAATGTATATTTTAAGTAAATGTGACAGTAGAAAGTGCTACCATTTGAATTAAAGATAGGAGAAAGATTAATACATTACTTTTATATGTATATATGCATTTTTAAAAATCTCTGGAAGAATAAAAAAATAATTTCCCTAGGTGTTAAATTGCTACCTACTATATTGGTGCTAAAAGATTTTAAGGAATGGTATAAGAATATAGCTCTCAAATACTGCGTCTGAGGAAGTGCAAAGAAAATGCAAGGAAAACTTTAGCTATGGTTTATGTTGGGTAAAGGGAAACATAAGTATTTTGATATACACTATAGAGTTCTTTATGCATGAAAATAATATTTTTCTTTTCCAAAGAAATTGAGAAAAGTAAAAGCTAGATCTGTCAATCACAGAGAATGAAGCACTATCAACTCTTTTACTATAAAATAAAGAAGCATTAAAGATACAACTCTTGAGTTACTTTTATCTCTTTTAAACTGAGTTCTTTATTCATTTCACCTTTTAGACACATTTCCTGAAGCTATCTATAATGCAGATGGCAGTCAGGACATTTCGAACAAAAGTATATGAAGGGGAGCATAATAATCTTCATTTTTTTGTGTGTGATGCATACCTCAAATATTGCTTTAGATATAGGACTGAAAGCATCAAAAACCGATTGGCAAAACTATCTGGTTTCAGTTCTAGACAAAAATGGAAATATCCGGTGGTCATAAATCCATGAATACAATTTATTGAATACATATTTCAAGTCACTGCAGTGAAACAGACCAAATTGAAATGAGTCTATTTGCATGTCTGTTTTGTTTCATATTACGTGAAAAGGGCCCACTCTGGACTGGGTCCAAACTGGCAGAAGAGCTTTAGAAGTGTGATATATTTTAATATATCCATTAGCTATAATGATTAATGGCCATATCTCAAACTCTTTAAGAAGTTTGAGATTTAGTGTCTCACCACTTCTAGGTAGATTTATCAGAGATCGTTAACTGATATTTCCACAAGGAAAATTGCCAATATTAAAAAGACTCCCTGTTGAAATTGATTGGAGACATACTAGTAGAATAAGGATCTTTCAAATTATCCAGACTCTGTGCTTATGGAAAATACTAGTTTACATGAAATATAATTTTATTTAACCTCATGACCCAGGTAATAGAAATTAATGACATGGTCATTAAAATTGTATAACTCAGATTTCTTTTATCTATTTTATCTATTAAGGTCATTACAAAAGTATTTCTTTTTGAGAGTCACTGTATTTATAAGAAAGTTTTACATTAACCTGATCTCCAAAGAAATGGTATATATGTAGACCAAAATCTCCAAAAGGAGATATTAATATTACTTCCATAGGATCATTGATGCTGTCATATTTCATGTTGCATACTTTTCCTCAAGTTACCTTTATAGTAGTTGGCAGCTACTAAGTTTTTGTAAAAAATAGCTTATGAATACATAAAAGATTCATGTGTATTCTACTTGAAATGTTAGGAAATATAAAATAACTTTACAAATGTAAGCAATATTTAATCTACTTTACAAATGTAAGCAATATTTAATCTATAGTTTTATATGCCCATAGGTAATTGTGTTAGGTTCACCTGAGTGAATTTTTCTACTCACTACTTATGATCTTGATCAATATTTTAATCTTGGAAGCACCTGCTAAGTACTTTACATTCCACTGATTACAATTATGTTAATTTTTTTAACTTAAAAATGTACTTAAGATGATAAGGGAGAGTTTCTTTCTAAAGATGTTATAAAAACACAAAGACAGATAAAAGAGAAAAGCCTTAATTCTAATAAAATCCATTACTCTGAACTTAATTCAAAATTATCAAATATTGCTTCAGCCCATATAATATTAACATCCCCAGTATTTTTGGACCTGTTCAGTTTACTTTCAAAGTAAAATTATTGAAAGTCATATCAAAATACTTATCAGATATCCTTGTTAACACAACATATTGAGAATATTCTCTCCCTTTGATTTACTAAAGACCCTGTGCTCCTATGATTCTCTTCATTCTTCTCTCGTTTTTCTAGTTTCCTTTCTCTTCTTTTACTTCTTAAAGCCTCAACTTTCTCTTTTACTCTGGCAACTTTCTCCCTGAGAAGATTCTCTCTCTTTCATAGCTTTCATTATCTCCTCTGTCCTAGTGAATTTGAAGCTAATATTTCCTGGGAAGATTGATAATTTTTACCTGTTCAGGGAGGTTTTTTTTTTTTTTTAAGAATACTAATAGTATTAAAAGTCTTAATGACCATCTACTATAAATGTGTATGTTTTGAGGCAGTAAATCTGATTTAACAATTAGTGTGCAAAGATGCCATGTTATTTCAGATCTGCCTTTGTAGCATTATTTCTAATTAGGTACAACATTGTGAAGACACCTGCATTGTTATTATCATGTTCAATACAGCATATTTGCTTTTCTGACAAAGTAGATTCCAAGTAATTTTAGGAAAGAAATCGAATTTGGTTATTGTTGGAATCTTAATATGGGTGTCTTAAGATGCAGTCCAACTTTGAGAACTGCTATTATCATAATTATAGATCTAACAATACAAAACTGAATTTTAAACTTGCTCTGCATGTTTGTAATTATCAGGCTCTTTTCGAAGAGAACAAAAAAAACCAGTGAAATAAATTGAAGTTAGAAATAATTTGAAGCAATAGTTCTCAAAGCATAACCAAAATTTCTTACTTCATTCAAATGTTTGCCTATCTCTATTTGTAACTGAAAATAATGTATTAGTCACAACATGAACATACTTAATTTACCCTATGCCTAGAAAGTAAAGTAAAATACAGTCTTTGCTACTTCTTGTGCTGAGAAAATCATGAATTTAAAGCTCATAATCTCTAAGGTAAAAGGAAGTGATTATTGTGTTCCCTTATATGAGTATAAAAATGTAATATTAATTTTTGTAAACTAGAGCAGCGATATTGGAAGTATTACATGTTACAGAATGCTGGGTATATAAAAAGAAGAAAGAAGGTTCTAGGAAGTTCTGAAAAAGACAAGTATATTTGATATTAAAAATAAAAACAACCTCCATCTTATTCATTTATAAATGCAAAAAGTTGTAAGAATTTAAAGAAAAGTACTACTTTTTGACAGTTATGAATAAAAAATGGCAAATCGCAAAATAACATGTTAAAGGGAAAATAATGTTTGTTATTTGGTGTATATGTATCTGTGAGAGAGACTGAAAGATAACTGATAAGTGTGGGAAATACCTAACCCCAACAATTTCTATGGTTATCAGAGAAAGAAGGAGGAAAGAAAATTGAGTTGCACCTATAACTTAAAAATTCAAATAAAACAGATAAAAGCCAGAGATCTTAGGTTAGCAATTAATTTTCATGTTCATTCACACCAAATCTTCTACAAATTTAAAATTCATCTATTGCATAGTGTTCTAGTTCCTTTTCTACATTTCAGGTTAAGGTGCTAATGAGCTATGAAAAGAATAGTTAGTACCAGTGAGAAATAAAGCTCATGAAATATTCCAAAATGGAATAATCAGCTATAAAAATTACCGAGATTTTACATAATAAAGAGGCAGAATAACCCAGTGTTAAGAATACAAGCTTTAGAAACAGAATAAAAGGGGTTCGAATCTTGGCATTAAAACTATTATACATATAGATATTAATATTTATATTTAATAATCCTTTGGTAACTTTCCCTTCTGCATTTTACAGAAGAAAAGTGCAGAAAGGGATACTAATGTAAGTTTCTTTTTAATCTAATGGAATAATCTATGCAATGTTCCCAGCAATGTTCTATGCAATAGGTCTAGTATATAGTAAGTATTCAAGAAAAGGAAACTCTTTTTATTAGATGTGCACATTATTGTTACTTTTATAGTTCAGAATCACTAAGCTTTTTATAATACAGTATCGTTTTACCACTATATAAAATCTCAATACTTATTTTGTCTTTCCAGTGTTTTCTTTATCTTATTTTTATTGTCTTTCATCTGGAAGTATCTTATTGAGGAAGAAGAATCAATAGTGGACGGAGGATGCATCATATTACCAAAATAATTTACTTTCTATTGGATATTTTGATCTAGTGGATATTACAGTGTTATTAATAATTACAGGACTTCATAACACTCGAACACTGATAGCCTTAGCTTAGATTTCATAAAGTTTGTCATTAAATTTTGAAATTTGCATTATTAAATCAGATCAATGAAGACTATCACCTCACAATAGCTCTATATAGATTTCTTTTTAAGTCTACTGCTTAAGGGAAACAACTCAGGGAACATCAAGATCTTTACTTTTAATGTCCTAGTTTGCTTCGTCTCTCTTCACACTCAGATAAAAATGTTTCTGTATTCATCTACCATGTGATTTCAAAATAAAAAAAAAATCAGTGTAAGAACAAAAACACTTTGCTACTGACAAAAAAAAAGGGGGGGGAATAGTATATGTAAACTTACTCACCTTTAGTAAAAAATTATATTTAAAAACTATACACCAGGGATAATTAGTTATTGTCATTGTTAAAACTGAATCTTAAGACAGTCTAACTGTATGCTACTTATTTTTAGATTGGCGTCATTTGTCTTAGAGTTGTAACTGAATTTTATTTTATTTTATTATTTATTATTATTTTTATTTATTTTGTAACTGGAATTCAAACATAATTGTAATGATAATTTAATCATAAACTGAATATATAATTTCCTCAAATTTGAATAAAAACTCCCTACTACTATGAATTTCCTAGAAAAAAATTAAGGTCCAAAGGAAATAGGGTCCAAACAACATCTTCTAAACCTTATATATTAAAGTTACGAAAAACAAAGGATAGAATTTATCCTCCTCACATCTTACTGTTTGTTCAGTCTCAGTTTTAGAAGTCTCTTGATGACTCTAAAATAGGTCTAGTCCCAAAAGACTTCCTGTCAGCCTGGCACCAAACATACATAAAAGAAAAACCACAATCCCTTGATGATTTATTTTCCATTTGATTATAGATCATCATATGCTATTTGTGAGGCTTTTTTTTTTTTTCCTTTCTAGCATACTTTAAGTGCCCCTGTTGCTAATCCCTCAGTTGGTCACTTTACTCACTGTAGTAGTTTCCTAGGGCTATCATAACAAAATACCACACTGGGTGTCTTAAAATTGGGTGGGTTAAAACAATAGAAATTTGTTGTCCCACAATTCCAGAGGCCAAAGTCTGAAATCAATGTGTCAGCGTGGCCACAGTCCCTCTGAAAGCTATAAGGAATGATCTGTTTCATGCTTCTCTCCTAGCTGCCCTAGCCCAGGTGCTCCATTGCCTGTTGATGTGTTCCTCCAATATTTTATCTCCTCTTAGTATTCTTCCTGTGTGCCTTCACGTTGTTTACCCCCATGTGTGTCTGCCCCAGTACCCCAATTTTTCCTTTCATAAGGACATCAGTCATATTGGAGTAGGGCCCACTCTAATGACCTCATTTTTCTTGATGATCTCTGTAAATATCCTGTTTCCAAATAAGGTCACATTCTGAGGTATTGAGATAAGAATTTCAGTATTTCTTTTATGAGAGGATACAATTTAATTTATAACACTCACCCATTACAAGTAATCACTTGTGATGAAATGAAACATCAATTGTAAAACATGGACTATAGAGAACAGAACATAATGCAAATACCACATGGTATGTTACTACCTAAAAAAAAAAAAAAAAAAAAAAGTAAGAGATTGGGATATACTCTACCTCCCTGTGGAGTTGTGAGGATTAATGCAAGGTGCCAAAAATATTTCTTTAAATAAAACTTTTCCTGTGAAAACCAATAGAGTAGGACAGAAACATTATTCATTAATAACTTTATTACTATTTGAAATGTTATTTATTTCCTTACTTTTATGTCCTTCTAACCCATAAAACAATTACATGTTGGTTATCTGTTGTTGCTGAACTTCTAGTTTCTAGCACATGACATACATTTAATAAATATTTGTTAGTTATTTGATGAATCATTATGTCTGAATGATGAGGTATTAACTACTTTAGAAATACTTTATATATGTTAGTTATTTTTATGTTTTCTTTTCACTGATGACATAACACATGGTTAAATTATCGATTCTTGCATGTAGAAAGAGGTTTCCAAAATATTAAGCCATTAAAGCCCTTCAATATGACATAGCATTTTACATTATTCATTATTCAAATTTTAACAGAACCCATTCATGCAATTGTGGATTTCTCTCAAGAATAGTCTCAAATAAGAGTATCTTAGGATACTCTTTGGGTTCCCAAAGTAATCACAACTATCAAATACAAAGACAAATTTGCTTTCACAATTTTTAGCAGGATGGTGTCAAAGTGTGCAGGTAATGGCATCAGTTTTGAAGTTACAAGTTTGTCTCTATTATTTACTAGTTTTATAAACTTTAAAAAACCACTCACATCTTACTAATATTGTATTTATAAAAACAGTGATAGCAAGAGTAACAGACACATCACAGATTTGCTAGGAGGATCAAATAAAATAACTTAGACGAAAAAGTTCCATTGGCACTGTACAAGTAGCAGTTAATATATTTATTTTATCAGACCTCTTTGTGAGGGTTGTTGGAAGTCATGCACTTTTTTAAAATTACAATGTTGACAATATTCATGGAAACAACTTTATAAAATATATCTTATTAACTGAACTATATAATATTTTCACCACAAAGAGGTAAAAAAAATCTTATTTGTAAAATAAAAGATTAGGCTCTAAACTCTAAACAGTCATATGCTTAAAATATTCTAAATATAAAAATATTATGAAGGATTTTCCATTACTTTGGGAAAGATCTTAAAAAAGAGAGCTATGGTCATTCACCTGGATCTATCACATAAAATGACTCACATGAATTCTAAAATATTATACACATTCAGAATTAGAAGTTTTTGACCCCAAATTATAAAAGTTTTACTAGAGTATTTTTAAATTATGTAAGTTCATTTATCTAATCAAAAGGACTGAGTGTAGGTAGTTCAGAGTTGGTACAATGGCCCATCAGAATATCTTTCTATTCTGAAAGAGACTTTCAATATCAGTCTTGTAAACACATAAAAATCTATGATGCTGTAGGTCTAGGCACAAAAAGGAAGAAGAAAAGGGCAAAGAGCAAAAGGCAGAAATGTAAAAGGACTTCCTTTTAATGAATCTGCATTTGTATGAGAAAGGAACATATTCTTTATGAATATAAATATTATTTTAAATCAAGAATAGTGTCACATATGCACTCCATGCACACCTGTTGCAGAGGATTTGGGGTCACTTTTGTGTAGAAGCAGTTAAAGGAAAGAGTTATTAGGAAGAGAGTTTGGGTCAACCATCACAGAATGTCAGCAACATGCTAAAAATTAATGGTTCGCCATAGAATTGCTGTGTTCTCAAAGCGGTCATGTTTCTGTTAGAATAATAGTTTTGCTGAATAGAAGTCTCTACCTTAATGCTTAAACAGTGAAATTATATATACCAAAGATAGCAAGGTGATTTTGTATTCGCCAAAGATAAAAAAGTAGATCGTTTTCAAAAGACCAACCATTTTTCAATACCTCACCCCTCAATAACTTCTCAATAGCAACAATAGAAACCTGAAGGCAGCAGGGAAATATCCTCAAAGTACTGATAAAAGTATAACATGTCCTATAAATTACACACATTGAGAAACTATTTAAAAAATTAGAGTAATATAAGAAAATTTTCAAACAAGGCAGAATTTATAACTGACAAATCCTCTCCAGGAAAATTCCTAAGGAAGATAGAAGAAAGCTATCCCAGATGCAAGTTCAGTGGTACAAGAGGAAATGAGGGAAGCAGGGCATATGAGAAAATATTTAGTTGAAGGAAAGAAATTATGAAAAATAAGTATCTACTCAAAAGAAGAAAAACAAAGGGAGGGAAAAGAGTAGGATAAACATAACCAAACAAAGTCTTAAAAACTACTTCAAATATATCAGTAGTTATGATAAGTAGAAATGATGTATATACTCCAAAGAAAATGTTATACTGGATGAAATATGAAATCCAGATTGATACTGCTTATAAAAAACAAAATGAAAATGCAAGTAAACAGGAGTAAAGTGAAAGAGTGGGAAAAATAACAAGTAAATTATAATAGAAAGAAGGCTGGAATAATTACACTAATTTCGGAAAAAAAATAAATGTTACAAAACATTACAAAGACAAAGAACATAGCTCCCTAATGATAATAACTTACTTCGTAAGAAGATGTAGGGATTCCTATGATGTACTCTCTCAATAATAAATTTTACGCACACAAACACACCCCTCAAAACTATGAGGGAAAGTAGGAGCTACAATGTCTTCTAGCCTCAGCATTCTTTTTGCCACATACTATTGATCAAAGAAGTGAAAAGACTCCTCAGATTCCAGGAGATGGAACATAGGCCCACCTTTGATGGAGGAAATATCAATATTGCATTATAAGTTGATGTAGAGTGTGTGTGTAAGTGTGCGTGTGCATGTGTAATTCCAAATACAACTTTATGGATTAAAGAAGTAATCATTCTGAATGTAAGAAAATTTATAGACTTGATTGATAATAAAATATTGTCTTGGTATAACCACTGCAATAACTAACCTCCCTAGACATACATCTTTTCATATCACTCTCATTCAAAATCTTTAGTGGTTCCCATGCCTAGAAAAAGTAAAACAACTATTTCTCATCAAAATCAAGAGTCTTTCATAATTTTGACTTCAACTTTATTTTTAAATATGGTTTCTTCCCTACTCCTCTTTTCTATGTGTATCTTATTTTTACAGACTTTACAGAGACACACAACCACAAGCCAAGCTTTCTTGTCTTTTTATTATTAATCACACATTTCTCTATATGGAATGTTACTCTCCAGCACATCCATCTACTAAATTCTACCTGTCTTATAACATCTATTTCAAGTTCTACCTCCACAATGAAATACTCTATGCATTCCTCCAACCCCTAGGTTAAATTATTTTCCTTTTTCTTTTACATGATCAAGAATACACATTTTAGGGGTGCCTGGGTGGCTCAGTCGGTCGAGCCTCTGCCTTCGGCTCAGGTCATGATCCCAGGGTCCTGGGATCAAGCCCCACATCGGGCTCCCTGCTCAGTGGAGAGCTGCATCATTCTCCCTCTGGGGCTCCCCCTGCTTGTTCTCCGTCAAATAAACAAATAAAATCTTAAAAAAAAAGAATACATATTTTGAAAAACCTGCAATAGCATATTTTACTTGCTTTTATTGTGTTTATCTTTGATGTCAATGTTTCAAGATCAGAGAACGTGCTATTCAAGTGATATTTTCTGTAACATACAGTTTCTATTGGAAGTGCAGTTACAAAAGATAGGATCAATCAATATTTGTTAAATTTATTTCACTTTTATACTCAGTATGTATTCTCTATACTTAGAAATAAAATCAATGTTTTTATAAGGTACAATTCTAACTTTCCAATATCAGAATCTATATAGATTTCTTTAGCCTGAAGTTTTTATTATTCTCCTCTCCCCCCTTTTTCCTTCATTATAAAACAATTTGAAAAACAGCATATTCACTCTTTGTCTTTCCATCACATCAGTCACAAAAAAATCTGGTGCAACACCATGAGAGGAATGAACAACATGCTCAAACCTAAGTATGTGTAACCTGATTACTAAGTAAGAGAAATATACAGTCAATCCCATAGGGTCAATAACTGTTTCTGATATATGAAACATATAAGGATAGTAAAACTGAAAGTCATCTGGTTAACCAGTTTAAATTCTAACTGGCATTTAAATGACCCACACTTGCATACCTTTTCAAACTCTTTACCTGTTCTTGCCAGATTACTTCCTCCAAAGTCCTATAAAACGACACAGAATAAGTGACAAAGATTGTTCAACAATCCACAAATTCCAGCTATATTTTTTGTAAAATGGTCTCTGATATTCAAATTCCTCTAGGAAGGAAAGCTCTATTTAGCCCTATCCAACTCTCTCACAATGTTTTGCTCTTTGCCCAGTTCAGTCTTTCTTTCTCAGCAGGCAGGAAAGATTGCGCATTGTTTAGTAGGGGGTGTTAATTTCAGAAGTTTTCAGTAGATTTACCACAGTAACTGGAAAAAAGAAATCCACTTGTTTGCTATAGGCATGTCTAATCCCAGAGCTCTGTGATGGGAAGCATCAGAGGATGGTGGAGTGGCCTGATGGACTTTAGCACCAAGTATCTTTCCATACAAATGCAGAGAACAATTATTCCCTCAGGTTATAAACCCTCTTTTTATTTTCACCTTCATTGATTCCCCATTAGTTGCACAAATCAAAAGCAGAATATTTGCTGTCTGTTTTTGTAGCTATGCATCCTGTTTCCATTATGCTGTTTTAAAAGTTATTTTCTAGAGAACTGTTTATCTTTTAGGATGTGCAAAAAAATTTAGCATAATACTCCATGTTGGCAATGAACCACACTTCGTACATTTATATTTTCTCTGCTGAATTTGATAGATTCTATTATTATTATTATTATTATTATTATTCACAATGTAAAAGAATACATTGTACAAATAAGAACCATAGATATTTTTAATATCATTTAGGAACTATTAAGTGGGTCATAGGGAAGAATATATATTTGTGCGGCATATACTTGTTTGACAATGTTTTTACTGAAATAGATTTCCTTCCACAGGTTCTTAACTAATGATACACTATCGGGAGATGTAAGGAGTGGAAATGATAAGCTCAACAATTAGGGTTAATCTCCATTGATTGCCTTTTTTTTTTCAGTTGTTAGGGAGAACTTAGGGAATCATTGCTGAGAAACAGTCATTTGTTATTATTTCTAGGCATTGCCACCTGGAGTAGAAAACTCCTTTCTATGCCAAGGTGCCAGATTAGACAGATTATATCACTTCAAGTCCAAACATCTGCTGAGAAAAGGTTGAGTATGCTGTGAAGTCCTATTGGCTGAATTTTTAAGAACATGTGTTTCAAAATTTCATGTGCCAATTAGTCCATAAAATATTTATTGACTCTCTAATATATTCAGAACACTGCAATAGTCACTGCGGGCAAACAAAAGGTAATAGATAGTTTACGATCTACCTCCAAAGATTTATTTATAATCTAAGGCTAGAAATAATTCCAAACATAGAACAGATGTGACCTTGTCCCTAAGGAACTTACAGGATAGATGCTTCTGAATCAGAATCAAAGACATTCTCCCCAATACAGTGCTTCCTTCTGCTGTATATCATCATCTAAATCCTGCTTGAATAAAACCAATAATACCTGTATCTGTCTGTCAGCCTAAGATGTAACTGTGTTATTTTGAGGGGCAGGTCTAAATATTAAGCAGTCTTTACACCATTTGTCCTTGGTCCATCCATAGCAAAAAAGGAGAGAGAACATCTTTGCAGACATCTGAAGATCCCTCCTCCCTAAAAAATATGTCATTTATCTATTCTCTAAGCCCAGCACTCTAATTCCTTCATGCAACTTCTGAGGTAACTTTTCAGTACAACTTTATTTTCTTTTTATTTAACTCTCTTCAAGCCCTTATCCAACATGCATCATGTTTATTTTCAAGCAATTACCTCTCTGGCATTCTCACGTTTAGTAAGGCAAAATGCAAGATTCATGAGTCAACTAGGTTCCACTTTGAGTTATTTTCCATGAGATGTATTTTCTGGATGAGAATAATTTATACAAAAAACCTGGAGACACATACACAGGTTTTACGCAATTCTCACAAAAGAAAATGAGAGCCAGTAAGACTTAAAATAATTTGAAACCAAATAACCCTTAACCTGCAAAACTAAAAGGATGGAGCAAGCAGGGCTTGAAAGAAAGATAGAACAAGATGATCAATTTTTTTATGGTTTTGGCAATAGCACTTGCAGCTTGAGGTGCTGCTTTAAAGGAGGGCCAGAGGCTAGCAAGTGCTGGGTGAGATGCAGTGAAGTTATAACTAATATAATTCAGCTAATGTAATTCAGGCTACCTACTGCACTTTGTCTATTAAACCAGAGTGTAGTAGGACAGGATGACCACCACATGCTGACTGTAGGAACAGCCTCAAAGAATTAGCCAGTTTGCCTAGATAGAGTAGGAGACTGTACTTATTTCAGGTTCAAGAGGTACAAACAACTCCGGGTGTCATGACAAGTCACTGTCCCCATGACCAAGGGCTTTCTGATGCAATTTGTCATTGCCCTGTGTATATATTGTATGCCGAGAGAGAGAGGAAAAAAAAAAAAATATATATATATATATATATATATATATAGTCTAGATCTCTAACTTCAGTTTTTTTGTTGAAATGTTTAACATCTGTTAATGTGATTTTTACAGACCTATAAATTCAACAAATTTTCAAGTGTTTTATTTTTATCTTATTGATTCCATAGCTTCTTTCAATATATAAATGTTATATTTTAAGTTCTAAGATTGAAAAATACATTTTCTAAAATCACTACTTCATCACCAAGTCCTAATTTCAAATGATCACTTTGGTAGGTTTTGTAATACAGTTTTATGCCTTTAAAAAGAATAAAATATTTTGTTGTAAAAATTCATTGAATTTATTGGGGTTTCGTTCTGCTTAAGAATAATAGACAAACCTCATAATATAGAAAACAAATGTTTTGATGTGAATCCAAACCTGGAAGTCTAATTCTATTCTTTTTACTCTCCCTGAATAGGTTTTCTTCTTGACAAAAGAGACTGACAAGTCTGTTTAATCTTTTATATTGGCCACAGTGATAACTTCCTACTAAATATTTCATACTGTTGTACCGATAAAGAACATAAGACATTATGCAAAACTTGGCACAAACATGATCATCTCCTAAAAAATAGAACACTTGAGAGCCCAGAACCTCACACATAGCAGTGGTAGCTAAAAGACAAGCCAGACAACTCAAGTATTCAGCGATGTTACTTGGCTTCTATAATGATATTCTGCCCTTATCCTTATAGGAACCTCTGCGTCCCAGCTCCTGGGTGATCTTAAAGTGATATGGCAAATCTCCCACAAATCTGTCCTAAGGGCATCAATTCATCTATAGCTATTTAATAAACAAAAATTTTCTTAGTCTCAGAAAATCAAATTAAAGTTAGCTTTTAAATGTTTATCAAGCACTCTCAGAACAGGTCTCACACATATTTATATTGTAGTAGACAGAGTTAATCGGGAAATAAATGATCTTGCTGTATAAATGATTTTCACCAAAACTACAGTCTTTGAAATAAGTGATAACCCTAAGAACATCACATCTACCCAGAGACCCAACCACTACTTGATGAGTCTTTGTCATTTGGAGAGAGCAAAAGTTAATAATTTGAGTGCTTTAAAAGTTAAAAATTATATTTCAAATCTCCTTTAGTAGATTGTGATTGTTGTCTTTGAATAATTCATATTAGAACCTTTTACTGGTTCTCTTTTCTGAAGAAAAAATTACATAAGAGATCATTCACTATATTTAAGGTGAGATCACTCCCTGGAGCAATATCCTCCTACCTAGAAAAACTCGCTAATAAAGTTTTTCCTTAGAGATACTGGGATAGGAAGAGTAAAAATATTTAATTTGGTCAGTTTTTCTTATGAAATTAGAAAATCTTATAAGGAATACAAAAATTTGATCATAGGAATATGATAGAAGAAATTGTGTCACATACAGAAAAAAAAGTTAAGGATGGAAAATAAACCATGACACAAATGAGAAAAATAAAAGGATGGTGTGTTAAAATTTAAAATAAATAAAAGTAGATGGAATAAATTTGATATTTACTAAAGTTGAAATAGATTTATAGAGGGAATGTACATGGAAGAGGATTATACTTATTCAGGGAAATGTTCAAATTTGTGGGTAAGAAAAAGCTTCGATCCTTCAAAGTACCATTCATACACATATGATACACACACACACACACACACACACACACAGAGGTTGAAGGCAAAATTTAGGCTGATTTAATAAAGGAGTATGTCTTTGATATTCAATAAACCTTAGACTTCAGGACACTGAATATATATATATATATTTATATATATATATTTATATATATTTATTTATATATATTTATATATATTTATTTATATATATATTTATATATATTTATATATATATTTATATATATTTATATATATTTATATATATATTTATATATATTTATATATATATTTATATATATATTTATATATATATATAAAGATTTTATGTATTTATTTGACAGAGATCACAAGTAGGCAGAGAGGCAGGCAGAGAGAGAGGAGGAAGCAGGCTCCCCGCTGAGCAGAGAGCCAAACCCCGAGACCATAACCTGAGCAGAAGGCAAATATTTTAACCCACTGAGCCACCCAGGCACTCCAGGGCACTGAATATATTGTCAGCTTCTCCAATGAATCAAAAATTACTTCACAGAGCATTTGCTGTGTAATCAGAGAGAGCTGGGTTCAAATTCAAGCTCCGCCTCTTACTGAGTGCAATTTGACCTATTGGGAATCTTACCTGAAAAATGGGGAAAAAATAGAGAGAGAGAGTAATATACTAGACAGACTTTTTTTTTTCCCCAAAGTACATTATTTGTTACAGAAGTAGGTGGCTATAAATGATAATCATTAAGTGACCATGAACGTTACAGTGTTTTACATATTTCAACATGTTCTTCTGGCTATCAGCTTTGTCTCTTATGTATAAAAGTGATAGAATTATATGGCATACACATTCAGCATTATTTCTGTGTATTTTTACTTAAATATGTACAAATGTAATATATTTTTCCACAACAGGCAAAGGTTGAAGTAGTCATTCACAGTGAAAATATTTCAGCAGACATTAAAAATTTATTAACTCCTATTATTAATAGCTTTTCACAAAATGCCTTTCCCAGCCTAAATTTCTTGGGATAGATAAAGTTGGTTTTAATAATAAGAAAACATATATACATTATATGACCATTATTTTTCTTCTACTGAATAGGTTGAATGAAATTAGCAACCTCAAGACTGAGTTATCCAAATCAACTGAACCCAGTGTTGGTCTTTCATGAATATTGGGCTCAGTAAATCTTGTCCTTAGTAATCTTAGCATTTAAAGAAGCATGTGTGTATCAATTGATACAACAATAGATATCCATTTAAATGTATCTTGAATTTATTATATATTTTAATAAAGGTTATCAATTTCAGTTACCTAAATTGTAGCTTAACTCCAAAACTGTGGCTGATTGTAACCATCCCTCAAAATAATATACTCTTGAAAATATAACTAGGAGGAGTTGTGCTGGTCATGCAAGCATGCTTAAAGATAACCTTGAGAAAAACTTGGTAGTCCAGCAGGCCTCAGATGGAGGGGAAGATACACGATCTTGAAGCCGAGCAGCTGGGGATGCCCGGCTCGCTCAGGGCGGAACACCGCCTGCTTCATGGAAGCTGAGCAGCTGGGGAAGCCCGGTTTGCTCAGGGCGGAACACCGCCTGCTTCCCTCTTTCGTTATGTCCCCTGCCTCCGGGAGAGCTTGCTGATGGGGTTATCCGTTTAGTGCTAAGTGCGCTTATTCTATAACAAATTCCATGCTGATTGACCAGGCACACCCTTCTCTTCTCCTTGTTTAATCTATAAGACTCGTGATCAACTATGACTCACATTCCTTCTTGTTTACCTACAATGTATAATCTTCTTTATTGATTATCGTTTCGTATCCAATAAATATGGGATTAAGGAGTTGTTCGGGGCGGCAGTCTTCTCAACTGCCGACCCCTGCTCCCAATCTCTATTGCAGCTGACTTGTTTGTGCCTCATTCTTCTCCCGTGCGCCGTCAGGAAGCGGCAGCTGATTTTATCTATAAACAGGTAAAGAGGACTAGGATCTCATTATGTGAAGGACTAATTATGTTGTTTAGATTGAGTAAATACTCAGTAAAACTTTTATGAATCCAGAGGCTAAGAAATTAATGAGGCTTGTGCTTATAACACTGTTCTAGGAATTGGATTTGTGTAAAAAAATCAAGGATCAGTTCACAAAGAAATGAATATGGTCAGAAAATGAGAATGGAAAAGGTAAAAGATAACAGAGGATTGCATGCTGTTGATGCTGAAGGACAGGGAGGCCTGGCTGCCCTGAAAGATAAATAGAGACAGAACCTGACCCACTGCTCTTCTAAATGGGACCAGAGACTGAGAAAATATTTAAATTATTCCTGGGTCAGGGAGAAGAACTAGAGCTAAGCTATATCTAAGAGAAGGAAAACACATAGGTCTGAAACAAAACAAAAGCAATTTCCGGGAGAGGGGGGGAATTCAGATACAAAAAAGAAGTGGGAGCCTTCCTCTTAAAATTACAGGTAGGCAGTCAGTAAGAAATATATTGGAACCACTGCCTAAAGATAAGGATAGCTATACTTCATTAACACCTAGTTCACTCTGAAGATAATAGGGTGAGGAGACCATTTAGGAGAGCATAGGCTAATTCAAGCATGAGCACGAGAGTTTCAATATGATCATGAGAGAGTGGGTATTGCAGGTTATTATCTATGAAGTAAAGGTGTCCATGTCATGCAGTATTGTGAAACTAGATTACAAGGGAATTCTCAAAGAAAATGAGACCCATTGCCAGGTTCTAGACAGGAAAACCATATATGGATGAAGTTCACGGAAATGGAGGCACTAGATGCATCAAAGGTTACATTCTAGGTGACAGTACCCAATCCTGGGTGAGCTAGAATGACAAATGCTTGCCTCCAGACAATGAAGAAATTGGCTTTGTATCACTCCCTATAAGGGATCCTACAAGACAGAATCAAAACCAGATGTTGGAAGATAAAATATCTTGTCCAAAAAGCAAAGGGAAGAGAAAAAATACCAGCTCTCTGAAACTTCAAATAGTGGTAGCCTGAGACAACACTGGATTAGGAAAGGAGCTAACACCCAAAGCAGCTTAATTTTTTTTAAACTTGCCTAAAATTGTTTGAAAGGAGAAAGGAAACAAGAAAAATGAAACAACGTGTTAAAGAAAAACAAATAGCAAAAAAATATTTTTCCTGTCATTAAAGAAACACAAGTCCCTCAAGTGCTGGAATAATCAAATTTCTGGAAAGGCAGGAAGAGGGTGGTGGGGAGGCCCAAACTGTGGAGGTATTGCTTAGATACCAGGTGTTGTAAGCATGAAAGCTCAAAGTAGCTTCAGGTCAGGTCAGAAACCTGCTAGAAATGAATCTCCACCTGAGACAAATTTAGGACCAAAAATAACAGCAAAAAAATCCTTCCACTAGATGTGGGAGTTTTAAAGTAAAAGGATACAGTCCCTGTCTTTTTGTAGTACAGTACTATAATACCAGATTTTACTGAAATATGGAAAATTCATAAGAATTAGCAAAAAGGAAGGGTAGGGGAATGTGAATGAATACATTTAATATAATGGGTGCCTGCTTTAATTGAGGGTGCATGTTATCAGAAATTCATGGTTGTATCATCATTTAGGAAGAAAATCTCACAAACAGAAGTGAGGTGGATACTAAAAGAAGAAAGCTTCCAGAAAGCACTGTGCCAGCACAATTATCTAGTTATGTGTTTATTCAAGTTTACTCTTTCAGGAAGACCTATTCCCATCCTTTCTGAGAAGGCAGTATGTGAGGGGATTCACCTTTTACTATCTCCACTTCAATATGGTTGTATATGTGTCATCCTAAACTCTTACTCAGAGATTTCTCCCAATTAAGTTTAAATGTATAGGAAGTAGACTCTGGAATACTAGTTCAGATTGATTGGCATCCTGGTGAGACTGACAGCATTGACTTATTCACTAAATACTTGCTGATGTGTCTTAACTACTTATTCATTCAGTAAATGAGCATTGAATGGCTCCTTTTTGCTGGCTCCACCTAGGCATTAATGATTCAATAATGAGCAAGACAGTATTCAACTTTACAAAGCACACATTGGAGTGCGTGAGACAATTTTGTTCCCTTTCCTGTGAGCAGCCGAGAAAGGATAGGGGACAAAATCTGAGTAGGACACCAAATTGAGAGGATAGGCTACTGGATACATTGGCCATATAAATATTGAAAATCAGGGGCACCTGGGTGGCTCAGTGGGTTAAAGCCTCTGCCTTCGGCTCAGGTCATGATCTCAGGGTCCTAGGATCGAGCCCCGCATCGGGCTCTCTGCTCAGCAGGAGCCTGCTTCCCCCTCTTTCTCTGCCCGCCTCTCTGCCTACTTGTGATCTCTCTGTGTCAAATAAATAAATAAAATCTTTAAAAAAAAAAGAAAATCAATAAAATTGGGTCATGTGACAGTGATTCCAATGCTAAAATCTTTGTGGAATGAGGGAGAGTGCTCCAAGGGTTAAGAGATGTCTGCAGCAAGGAGAGGTGGGGGGGGTAATAGAGTCTGATGGCATGATATTCAGAATCAATGCTTTTATAGTGAAGGAACAGAGATTAATTGAAAAGCAGCATTGGAAAGCAAGGGGGCATCATACTCCAAGTCCAGGCCTAGTGGTTTTGAAGGCTAGGGAAAGAAAACAAACATCTATTGAACGAGCTACAAGAGAAGTAGAGAAGTATCAGATTTAACTTAAAGGAAGAAAACTAAGAGAAACTTAAAGAGGTTGAGAACAGAGAAATGTTTGCTGATTACATATTCCAGAGGGCAAATTGGAAGTGTTTTGTGGCTCAGTCCATTAAGCTTCAGACTCTTGATTTCCACTCATATCGGGGTGGTGAGATCAAGCTTCACATTGGACTCTCTGCTTAGTGGGGAGTCTGCTTGAGTTTCTCTCCCTCTCTTCTTCCCCTTTTCTCCCCCTGCTCACTCTCTCTCAAATAATAAATAAATAAATAAATAAATAAATAAGGAAAATGGTAAGGAGTTTTAGTTAGCATTCCTATTCCTGACAGAGTGTCACATCATGTCGAACCTGAAGATTCAAGTGTGTGGGATGAGAAATTACCTGGGAAACCCTAGTATCTTGTGTTGATCAGCATAATTAAGAAAGGTATAATTGGGTTAGTCCTGATGGTCTTGATGCATTCAGATATTGCAGCACTGTGAGTGTTAGGAGGAAGGGGCAGTGTGGCATGGGTACTTCAAAGAACACCTGGTTTTTCACCTCATCTTTGCCAAAGGAAGCCAGGAGGTCCGTGTCTGACCATATAGACACGCTCTTAAATTCTGTCCATTTAATCCTTGGTGCAACCAATTGTGAAGCTTTGGTAAATTATACTTGAAATGTAAAGGAAAATAGAGAGTACATTTTTGGCTTAAGGTATAGTGTGGTCCTAGAGTCAATTACTGGTTTGAGGTTGGTGTTCTCGTTGTTGTTGGCTGCATTTCAGAGTCTTCCTCAGAAAAAGATGAAACTTCCATCAGTTTTTCCAAAAGAAGATACAAAGGAGCAGTAACTGACATATTGGAAGAATTCTTAAAAATAAGGAAACTACGGGGTGCCTGGGTGGCTCAGTGGGTTAAAGCCTCTGCCTTCAGCTCAGGTCATGATCTCAGGGTCCTGGGATCAAGCCCCGCATCGGGCTCTCTGCTCAGCAGGGAGCCTGCTTCCCCCTCTCCCTCTGCCTGCCTCTCTGCCTACTTGTGATCTCTCTCTCTCTCTGTCAAATAAATAAATAAAATCTCTAAAAAAAAAGAAAAAATTAAAAAAAAATAAGGAAACTACAACCACCATCTCCTTCCTGAAGAAAAGCAACCTCCAGCTTAGAAATAAAGTCCAGTGGGATAGAAAGATAAAATCAGAAAGAGAATCCTTAAAGAAAATCTTAAAAGAAAAAGAACAAAATCTAAAAGGAATCCTTATTTTCCCTTTACTCATATTCTTGCCTCAGTCAGTAAAATAGGAACTTGAACACTCTTACCAGTAATGTGGAAAAAAGTGTTTTTCCCTCTATCTAGCTCTCACTCCCTCCTCTCCAGGAAGAAGTTTCCCTTTTTGTTGATATGAGAAGAAAGGGTCCTGCATATTCATGGCATTCGAACTTTCTTGGCACCTGACTGCCCATTTGCTGCATGCTTCCTTCTAAGACCTTGTGATGTGAAGCAACACATATGACATTTGGTGTCCTACCTAGTTATCCACCTCTTAGTTGCTTTAAGTATTAGGAGAGAAGGCTAATCAACTGGCTTCTTACCTACCCCACATCCCAATTCAAGTATCATACTCACTGTTTTATATAAGAGAATCAGAGATAGTAGATTGTAGAACTTAAAAATTGAATTTTTTTATTTCAAAAATCCATTGCTCCCTCCACTATACTGTTGTACTTTTAGCAGTGAAAATAAATCCCTTACATAGTTATTTATTGCTTTAAGTGACTGTCAACATTCTTTAGGGTGTTATCAGTGAATCAGCTCAACAGTCGTGTGAATATGGAAGTAGAGGGACAAACTACTATGTTACTCACTATTGTGTATCCTGTCTTCCATTCCCATCAAAAGGCAATTTGTTCTGAAGATATTTAAGTAATTGTTCTAGTGACCACTTTTCTGCACTCCCGGTTACTCTCATGAGATAAGATCTGATAATACAAATTACTTGAAAGACTTTTAGTTGTACCCTTGCCAGGATTCATTTCTCTCCGTATGAAGTAGCAAAGAATTTTATTTGCATCTTATTGGTTAAGGCAGACTCTGGAACCAAACTGGATTCAAATCCCAGATTGAGCAAGAGTTAGTTTGATAATCGTGGGCAAGTTACTTTATCTCTCTAGCCTTCAGTTTTTTAATCTAAAAAAAAAAGGGGGGGGAATAATGATATTATCTATCAGAAGATTATTGTGAGGAGTGAATGAGTTGAAAATATATAAAATGTTTGGAAGACCACTTGACATACAAAAAACACTAAGGAAGTACCCAGATTGAGCAAGAGTTAGTATGATGATTGTGGGCAAGTTACTTTCTCTCTCTAGCCCTCAGTTTTTTAATCTAAAAAAAAGGGGGTAATAATGATAATACCTATCAGAAGATTATTGTGAGGAGTGAGTGAGTTGAAAATATGTAAAATGTTTAGACCATTTGACCTACAAAAAACACTAAGGAAGTACATGGGTTTGAACTATGTAGGTCCAGTTATTGCAATTTTTGGGTAAATATAATATAATACTGTAAATATATTTTCTTTATGATTTTCTTAATAACTTTTTCTCTAGCTTACTTAATTGTAAGAACACAGTATATAGTACGTATAACACACAAAATTTGAGTTAATAGATTGTTTATGTTATCAGTAAGGGTTCTAGTCAAAAGTAGGCTATGAGTAATTACACTTTTGGGAATGTCAAAATTATAAGGGGACTCTCAACTGTGTGCGGATCAGTGCTCCTAACCCCTGCACTATCCAAATTTCTTTAGATATCTACATGTTGTGTATCTGTTACTGGTTTACACAGGACCTTTGCTACAGGGATCATTCCAAATTTGGATTTTCTTGAAATTCTCATTATCTAGCAAAAATCTACTCTATTAAATTCTCTCCTTGTCCTTGATCCTTTATTTGGCTCCAAAATCATCACTGGTCAGTGAACACATGTTGAATGAACAAATACTTATTTTGCTTGTCTTATTAGCATTGTGGAGCCTACACTGAAAACAGCAATTAGCTTGATTCACAGTGTTACAATGAATCTAACTAAACCAATTTTCTTCATTGCAATTATAGGTCCCAGAGTACACAGGACACTCCTAAGGCATTTCCCACATTCTGAAGAGTAAACAGTATTCACTTTTTCTTTGCTGCTCTAGTAGTGATACACAATTATGAGTGAGAGAGAAGAACAAAGTGAAATAAAACTATGGCAAAACTAGTCTGGAATGGTCATAGTGTGATAAGCACAGAGGAAATGTCTTTAGTTGTATTATTTACTACATTTACAGTAATAGAATATTAAGGCTAGATGCTTAAGTAGCAATATACTACTTAGTTTTAATGTAACTAGGATTATATTTATAATGCATACATCGTTATCTTTTCCTAGGAAATCCACCGACATTCTAAAGAAGAATTTTTGAAAAATCTTTGAGAAAACATCAAGTGAAAGAACTCTGAATGTGAAAAATTAATAATGTTAAGTTCAGTGAGGGCTGTTGGTTAAGTTGGAGTGCTTTTGAAGTCAACATAATAGGTGTAACAACCAAGAACTAATTCAGCCATCTGGGGGCTGATCTGGATGTTTCTTGTAGTTCTTGAGTTCAGTGAAGTTGATCTTTCTCAGTTTTGACTCACAATAGCACTGATTGCCAAACCTCACCACCATCCAAAAGTTCAGAGACAGAAGAGCCATTCAGCAACTATAACACAAGTCAGAAAAAGACCACGAAATGTCAAAAATTGAGCAGCAGAGAGAAGATAGTGTCATAAAAAGACGGTGGTCATTCTGTAGAAGCAGCACTGGAAAACAACAAACTTTTTAGAAATACCACTGATGAAGAGAATTTACAATGTGAACTTCAATCAGTTTTAAACTGATTGAACATTCCCAAAACTTGATGTAAAAGCCCAAAGACAAGGAGGTGACCCTAATACAGCAATTTTGGGTAAGCCAGGCAGGGAACTCTGAAAAAAAAAAAAGGAAATGGCTAGAACCATGATAATAAAGCATTCAATGTAAGGAATGTTTGTATATTTCAATTTTTTTATGCTATGGCTACCACCATAATTAAAAACTGAGAGCTATAAATACATGTAGTTTTACAAGTGTAAGACATCTGTTAACAATACAAATTCTTTGTTTTATAATGTTCTACAAGTAATACTTTAAAGACTTCAACAACTATAAAGGAGCTGACATTTTTATCATTTCCAAATACTAACTCTTGTTTTATTTGTTCAAGAAACAAATAAACCTTTTGCATTTAGTTTCTAATTTCTTTTTTTGTTATTCAAAACATGCATAGAAGTTATTCATTTGAGAGAGAGAGAGAGAGAGAGAGAGAGCAGGAGCAGAAGCAGGGAGGAGAGGGAGAAGCAAGCTCCCCACTGAGCAGGAAGCTGGACATGAGACTGGATCCCATGATCCTGGGATCATGACTGGAGCTGAAGGCAGATGCTCAACCAACTGAGCCACCCCGGTGCCCCTATAAGTAGAAACTAATAGGAATTAATTAGCACTGCTATATATACTTTAGCTAGTTAATAAGCTACTGGATATTTACTCTTTTATACTTTTACTATACCAAGGTATACTCCAGGGGATATGGTTGAGGAAAAAAGATCCACAGAAAGAATTAATTTTATATACCTAATATATGATTTTATAAATCTTATAGCATGTAAAAACCACTCTCATTGAGTGTATGCTTAGTTATACATAATTATAAATACTTTCCTGAACTAAGAAATCCTTTTATGACCAGATTTTTTTCTCTGCAAGTTAAATATTCTTCAGTCATAAAATATATCACTTATTTTTATTATTTACTAGAGTGGATTCAAATATTCATCTCAATTTTTGTTCTTCATACTGTGCCATGACCTCATCATAGGAAAAGTGTACTTCCTTACCCCTTGGCTTTGGGCTTGGCCATATCACCTGTTATGACCAATAGTATGTTATTGGGCATGATATGAATAGAGGTTGGAATTGAGACTGTGTGGTGAAGCTTGACTCTAGGAATTCTGTATACGTACCACAGAAGCAGAGAGAGATTTACCAAGAATGGAGTGTGGCCCCTTCCTTACTCCCCTTACCACTCCCCCAAAAAAAAACACCAAAGAAACTTTTGTCGAGCTAAGTTTCCAGATAATTACTGCAGTTACAATCAGCAACCATCGTAGCAGGCCAAGCTATATGGATTTATTTTGAATAAATTCATAATCTCTCAAGATCACACTCAACCTCACTTCAGAAGCAGTGTGAGTTTTCTACTACTCTCATATTACATATCCCAGCTTCTAACTAGTAGATTCTTTTTAAACGGTAGTTTTATAATGATTATAAAATTACTGGAAACAGAACTTGAGTTATTTTATTTCTGCCATTGTAAGGAACCACTTAGAGCATGTATTTGTGTTAAAAAAAGAAAGAAAGTGAAAAGAATAAATTTTAAGGGGTAAATTTTTGGCTTTGCAAATGCAAATTTTAGTTTTAATATAAAAAGTTCTATTGAATTAGAATATTATCCACTTTAATTTGTACAATAAGATACTGATTATTACTGATTAATACATGATTATTTTATGGTTATTACTAAAAATTATCTTGTAATTTATGGGAAGGTGGGTATTAATAGAAAACCCTTTTGGGATGTCAAACATTGTAGTTAAGACAGAGCTCCTTCAGCCTGGACCCTAGAATGAGGCAGTCCCCAGCCTAGTGGGAGCCAGTCTGGACCAAACTACAGCCTGAAGCTGAAGGACAGTCAATTCACATACCAGTAAGTGTGAGGAGAGAGGCTTACCTTTATAAGCCCTAAGTGGTGTTGTGGTGTGTAATTTAGAATTACTGTGCTATTTGTATACTGAGACAGGTACTTTCTTTTCAGACTTTCATTTATCTACTGCTCAAATGTTTTATCCACCATTTCACGTTACACAATGTTTCAATCATAGAAAGATCTCAGTGATTATCTGTCAATTGACTGATGCTCAGCTTAGGCTGAAGGAATTTACAACCCCACTGAAGAGAAAAGCAACCCCCATGAAAAGTTATAACAATGTAGGATGCTCTGTGATTGTACAAGTGGTGCGCACATGATGAATACTTAGGGTTAAAAGGAGGAAAGAAAGAACTGTGTTAATGGTGGCTTCTGCAGGAGAATCCATGAAGTCTGTTGAAGAAACAAGTTTTGGACTGTATTTAAAAAATTATTAGCATGCTTAGAGAATGGTGGATGCATGTGAGAACATGAAGTATATGACCAGGACATCACTGAGCACAGTGTTCTGACAAGCATGTAGTAGAGAGATATCTTTGGAAACACACTGTACTGGTGCTCAAGTTTTGCCTCTCTCCTTCTTAACTAATTGGAGGAAAATTTCTTAACATTTTAGGGTTGTTTTTTTTTCCTCTCCTCTGTAAGTGAGTAAATAATATTTCCTCAGTGGGACTATACTGACGATAAAGTGGAGTAGATTACAAACTGGCAGGCATATTGTATACATTAAAAACTATTAATTCCTGTTGCTCAGTTGATTTTTCCCTCATGTCCCCATATATTTATTCTTTGCTCTATTGTCTTATTTTCATTTCTAAGTTCAAAACATACTTACATTTCTAATGTTCAGCTGAAGTTCGAGAGTATGAAATTGAAAGAAGTAGAGCCATAAGTTGGGAGATAGGCAATAGAATGAGATTCTAGTATTCTTTTGTTAAATTTTAGTGTAGCCAATAACTGTCATCTAAACAATAATGCCAAGAGTCAGAGTCTATGACTATCCATGTTTTCTCAGGTGTGAATGAATCAGGGTGGGTAATCACTGGCAAGAAATGCAAAAGCCCTTTGTGTTTCAAAATATTTCTTTTCAAGTAGCTCAGCAAGCTGAAATAGGAAAAGGCAAGGAAAGTGGCATAGAGTTAACAGACACATACATGCATGGGCACCCTCATACTCACATGCTGTATCTTATCACAACATTTTCTGAGGTTTAAAGGACTAGTGCTGAGACACGTTCAAGGTTGCACTGAAAAAAATTCTGTTGCACAGAATGTGTCCTTAGAGACAAACACACTGCATGATTTCTAGGTCAAGAACAAATGCTTTGAAAGAAAATGCTTTCTGCTTTCATATTTTTATTATTGCTATATTGTTGTTCTTGTTGCTTTGCATCTCTTTAAGACATTTTATTTATAAAATCCTTTTAAAATTTTTTTTCAAAAAAAGTACTCAACTGGTGTCTGAAGGAAGAACTAATTTTCTTTGGAGGACCCTCAATTTAGAAATAATGTTAATCAACACAATTCAAAATGTAAAAGCATGTTTACAGGTATAATATACTGCATAAAAATAAAAAAATACCTCATAAAATCAGTGTATTGAGATTATACTTCATATTTTTTTAGGCAGATGGTGGTAGAATTGGGGAAGCTCAGTTTTGAGACCCAGTGGGGTTAAAAAAAGCCAATAAGATCAATGGAGATAGAAAAAAAGCCAGAGAGAACAGGGTTGGGGGACAGCACTAAGCTATAGAATGTCCTCCCTCAGTTATAACCATTGAACTCTAATGTTACAAGGGAAATAGCAACTTGGGCTTAATTAAACTGGTCTTAGGTGCAAGAGGGCTCAGAGGAATTATTGAGTGGGACAGAGCAGCATATCAAGAGCAGATATAAAGCAACAATCAAAGTTCCATGCAAAGTTATATTTTCAGAATATGAAATAATATTCCATTTCTACTGAGCAGATGGAATGAATTAGGCAAGATGTAAGCATTTGGTTGGATGGGGGTATTAGGGGATTTTTTTGTCAGGATATTTTTTATTGGAAAGACTGTTTGAAGTAATTTGGGGAGGCCCAGAATTAATTGAGGTTATTGGTGTGGAGTAAAGCTGCTCTCCCTACCTGCACCTCAGAATCACCTCTGTGAAGCCGGTCACATAATCTAAGATTTGAAGTCACAGTTTCAGTTCTAGAAAGAAATTGTAGTTTTAATGAGAAAAAAATTAATGAATATAGTGGGGACTAGAAGAAGCCTAAAGCATAAAATACACCTGCTACAAGGGCTTCCCTCAGGGACACTAGATCCTTCAGCAGTAGAAAAATTCCAGGCTAAATGCATTCAAGAGATGGGGGCTTATAATGTACAATAGGGTTAGTTTACATATTGGTCCATACTGAGCATACAGATGGACAGAGGAGCAGGGCCATACAACAGGTATGTTGTATAAACACTAAGAATAATTACCTATATCATATGTGATTTTGGATCATCCAAAAAATTAAGGCAAAAGTACAATAAAATTAAATCAAGATAAAAAATATAAACAGAAACCAATATATTTGCCATATTTGATTTCTATTAAATTTACTGTAGGAGAAAAAAGTATCAATGTTAGCGTTGTTTTTAATTTAGGCTTTGCTTATTTAAGAAATTTATAAATAGACATTTAAATCTTGTCTTAAGGACTCCTCTATTGTGTAGATGAGATAGGTCTTCCTCTGAATCTATTTGGTGCCCCTCAAAGTTCTCTCCACATTTAATGGTGAGGTCACAGGCATATAACAAACCTCTAATGCTGCATCCTAACTCCTTAATTTTTTTCTAAACTCTGCCTTTTACCGAATGCTCAAAATTCAATTTATTCTTTTCTAGTATCTCTAGTTTCTTTCTAACTGCTTTGTTTCCATTTTTTTCTCCTCAGCTATGACTTAGACGATTTTCTAGGCTCTTAACTTGTAGGATATTGTCTTTGGGTTTTTCTGCATGACATGCAAACTGAGGGCTTCTGAAATCCTGCCCCGAGGACAGACCCATTGTCTTCAGTCCCCTTCGTCTCCATCCAGATCATGGGTCTCCAGGTATCCACTTACCTGGGAGGACAGTCTCAACACAAAAACTACCATATCAGATCATGATTTTTAAAAGTATACATTGGTCTAATTCTCTTTCAAGCATTCTAAAATAAATTGTTGAAATTACAGTAAACATTTTTATAAATCACTACACTAGATGGAAAGCTTTTTGAAAGCAGAGACTTTTTTTTTTCCGTTAATGACTAATACAAAGCTCAACACATAGGTAGGAACATGAAGGCAGAGTTTAGCAAGTAGCTGACTGACTTAACATAATGAACAAGTAGAACCAAATACTTTTTGGGGTATCGTAACGACATATATGAAACATCGAGTTCAGAGTGAGTAGGGGTCATAGAAGCTTGATGACAGCAATATACAAGATAATAAACTCCAAGGAGGGCTTGTGAAATTTCACTCTAACAAAAACTTTGACTACAGTGTATCCTGACTTTCTGATACAGACCTTTCTTTTGGCAATCAAGCTCCATTGGTATCTGAAGAATAATTGGAAACAGATATTTATCTATAATATCTCTGGCATCAGCTTTTAACTTTGCATTTCTCCTAAAAGTTTCCTTTTGAACCTTAGCACTCTGAAAACTGGTTTCTAATATTTTAGTGCTGAATTTTCCAATCTGTTTCCCTCCCTGAAATTCTAACCATGGCATAAGCAACCTTAATTTATCACTGACAACATCATTTATTACAACTCTTCATCCTAACAATCCACTGCCTTTTAGTGTCCTTTATTTTTACTTATTTATTTTGATGGCCTGCCTAGCTCTGAGTTTGCCTTGCATTCCCGATTTGCCTTTCAGCCAAGTGGCTAGTGCCGACTAAGGGACTATCATCATCCATCACCATCAACAGTCGGCGCATTACTCATTGCATTTCAAATGGATGGTGCACTTCAGTTTTTTACATTCCCAGTGCCTTTGGCCTCTCTGCCAATAATTCTTCTACTTTAATATTTAAGAGAACCCAAAAGTTTGGATGTTCGAATATTCACTTCACAACAAAGCAGGATGTAGCAGGAGAAAGTTTTCTTTTTATCTTTGTGTCTCTTCCTCCTCTGTTGGTGGATGAATGCAGAGAGGACCTGGAAACTCTTTGTCCTTTAAGGTGAATGACCATCCCTGTACTGATATTAATCTTCATAGTGTGGAAAATAGTGTTTTTTCAAAGACACAAAGTTTTAATTTTTCAGGTGAGAGGAGTTTCAGAGTCTAGTTAATTACTTTGTTCATTTATATACAACATTTCAAATAGCTGAAGTGCAAGTTATTCTCACAATGTGATCATATTTTGTAACTGGAATAAAGTTCAGATTGTGAAATAAGCATTAATTATTTTAAACAGTGTTTTGTGTTCTATTTTTATTTTTGCTACAAAGACCTGCATCTATGTTCACTGTTGCAGTCCCAGTTGACATAGATAAATTCAGAGAGGAAAGCTGTAACTCCTGTATTTATAACCTAGAGCGCTTATAAAAAAAAAGTGTCTTAATCCTGAGAAGATATGTGTTAAATATGGGGAGATCATATTTTAATTGACAAAGATTTCCATGTAATCTGTGCTTCCTAATAGTTTCATATGACTAAATACTAAAGCCCAACAAAAAATAATTTGCAAATACATTTTTAGATATCACTTTTTAGACTTCATTGTATATGTCCTCAATAATAGGGTAATTGCATAATTTATTCTACAAACACTTTTGATAATGGAAAGAGTGCCACAAATAGTAAAAATTGTATTTTTTCTAAATATTTATTCACTTGGTTGAGTGATTATATTGAATCTATGAAATAGCTCTATTCAAAATCTAATTTCAAAACTAAATTTTCTTCCAAAGATAAGTCCATATATATTAAAGGAAAATTTTTTTAAACTTTTAAATAAATTGTCAGAACATTAAAAATAATCTAGACCCTTCTCCAAAGAAGACATACAAATGGCTAACAGATACATGAAAAAATGGTCATCATCATTAGCCGTCAGGGAGATTCAAATCAAAACCACACTGAGATACCGCCTTACACCAGTTAGAATGGCCAAAATCAACAAGACAGTAAACAACAAATATTGGAGAGGATGTGGAGAAAGGGGAACACTCTTCCACTGTTGGTGGGAATGCAAGTTGGTG
>CM052899.1:129954158-130009835 GCA_028534135.1 Potos flavus | reverse complement strand
TGGACTCTGAGCAACAAACTGAAGGTTTTGGAGGGGAGAGGGTGGGGGGTTGGGTGAGCAGGTGGTGGGGTATTGAGGAGGGCACGTATTGCATGGAGCACTGGGTGTGGTACATGAACAATGAATCTTGTAACACTGAAAAAATAAAATAAAAGTAGTTGGGGAAAAAAATAAACAGAAAAAAAAATAGTAATCTAGACCACCATTTACAATGACATGGATGGGGCTACAGAATATTATGCTAAGTGAAATAAGCCAGTGAGAGAAAGACAAATAACATACGATTTCATTCATACGTGGAATTTAAGAAACAATAGCAAGCAAGGGGGGGGGGAGAAGCATTTTAGAGTTTATTTATTTATTTGAATACTCTCTCCACCCAATGTGGTGCTCAAACTCATGACCCCAAGGTCAAGAGTCTCGTGCTCTTCCAACTGAGCCAGCCAGAGCCTGAGAAACAGACTCTTAACTCTAGACAACAAACTGATGGTTACCAAGGGAAGATGGGTGGGGGAATGGGTTAAATAGATGATGAGGATTAAGGAGCCCACTTGTCATGAGCACAGGGTGTCCTATGAATGTATTGAATCATTCTACTGTACACCTGAAACTAATATTACACTGTAAGCTAACTGGAATTTAAATAAAAACTTAAAAAGATAATCCAGACCAAAAATAAACTAGAATAGTCACATACTTTAATCAATTTCTTAGTCACAGTTGTCTCTAATACTGTGTCAGTTTTAGAAAACATTTCTGAAAAATACAGCTTTTTTTGATGAGTGGATTTTATGGTCTCCCCCACTCAAACATGTCCACTATCTTCTTCAAAGCTGCATTTAATGAATAATCAAAAGTGCGCATCTTCAATTCGCACTTCTCTGTAGATCATAACATTTTTAATTGAAAAAAAATATTGCTTATCTAAGAGCTAAAATGCCTGATAAGTTCAGAGCAAATGAAGCTAAAGGACTTTTCCAAGTTCCACTTTACTTCAAATAAAAATGTTTAAATATTTCATTGCAAATATTTATGCAAGTATCATATTCTATTTCCATTCTTTTGATGAATAATTTTACTGACAGAAGTCTCCAAAACATTATCTTTATTTTGATATAACACTATATGTATTATAATTTACGTGCTGCCAAATCATAGGTCTTTTTAATTTATTACCTTTTGGTTTAGTAAAAACTATTGAATTGTGCTTTTGTAAAAAGTGTATTTTATATCACTGGGTAAAGAAAGACTTTTTGTTTATACTGTAAGATGACTTCTTAATTTCACATATTATTTTTTATCCCAAATGAAAAATAAATAAAATAAAACTTAACAAAGTTTTAAATTTACATCAGTTCATCAGAGCCTTGAAATAGAAATTTAGTTATTACCTATAATGATTTAATTTTTTCCCCCATCCAAATTCAAAGTAAAGCTCTGGAAGTGTGTTCCTACCCTCTCTTGTCTTTTTGTATCACCAAAGAGGTAGAGAGCAAGAGCTAGGAAATATCTGCGATGGTCATATCCCAGAAACATAAGCCCACTAAAAAAAGAAAGAGAGATTAATCATAAGAATATAGAATACTGTCTCTTCTCTATACTTTACCACCTCACCAATAGATTCCAGTATAGCAGTAGATACAAATGAAAGGGTTGCAAGACACAGATGCTCCCTAAGGAGGAGTATTTAAGAAGGTTATATCTATTTTTAGAATTGAATCAATAATTAATAACTTAGGAAAAAAAAAATCAAGCCCAAATGGTTTCACTGGTGAATTCTACCAAACTCTTAAGAGGAAATGATTGCCAATTCCCCCATAGTCTTTTCTAGAAATAGAAGCAGAGGAAACATTTCTTAACTCTTCTATGAGATATTACCCTAATACCAAAATCAGATAAATATATTACAAGAAGAAAAACTACAGATCAATATTCCTCATAAACATAAACGCAAAAATACTCAACACAATATTAACAAAGCAATCCAACAATGTGTAAGAGGAATTATATACCATACCAAGTTCCAACTGGGATTTATTTCAGAAATTCAAGTCTGATTCAATATTCAAAAACTAATCAATGCAATACAATTTTACCAACAGGGCAAAGAATAATCAAAGAATAATCAAAGAATGATCAGATCAATTGATAGAGAAAAAACTTTTAACAAAACCTAAACTTTATTATAAAAATTCATCAAACTAGAAATTAAAGGTTACTTTTTCAACTTGCTAAAGGACATTTGCAAAGAAATCTACAGCTAGTATTATATGTAATAATAAGAGACTCACATTTTTGTCCTCCAAGATTAGGAAATGATGTCCTCTTTTCACCACTCTTGTTCAACATCATATCAGAAGTCTTTTCTTACTACAACAACAACAACAACAAAAATGCTAGACAAGTTGGAAAGAATAATACTGTATTTTGTAAATGACATGATTATCTATGTCATCCTTAAAAATGTACAAAATAACTTGTTAAATAAGGGAGTATAACATGGTTGTAGAATATAAAGTTAATACAGAAAATTCATTTGCTTTACTATAATCAGCAATAAACAAATAGAATTGGAAGTAAAAAATAACATATTTAAGGGCATTGAAAAACTGAAGTACTTGGGTCTAGATCTAACAAAATATCTGTGGAGTCTTTATGCAGGAAATTACAAAACACTGACCAAAGAATCAAAGAGCCAGATAAAAGTGGAGATATTCTGTGTTTATGGGTTGGAAAATTTGATATTGTTAAGATGTCAGTTCTTCCAGCTTGACCAATAGATTTGATCAACCTCCCTGCAAGCTATTTTATGTCTAACAACAAACTGATTCTAAAATTTATATGGAAGGCAAAAGTCTAAAATAACCAACACCATACTGAATAAGAATAAAGTTCATACCATCTGATTTCAAGACTATTAGGTTAAAGTAATCAAGACAGCATGGTATTAGCTAAAGAACTGACACATACCAATGGAACAGAATAAAAGCCAATAGAGAGACTCACACAAATATAGTTCACTGATTTTTGACAAAGGGGCAAAAGGAGTTCAGTGGAATAAAGACAGTCTTTTTATGAAATGATGAGGGAATAATTGCAGGTCTATAAACAACAAAAAACGAACCCAGAGACTTTATACCTTCTATAAAAATTACTCTAAAAATAGATCATAGATATAAATGTAAAATGCAAAACTATAAAACTTTGAGAAGAAAATATAAGAAAAAAATCTGAGTGATGTTGGGTTTGGTGATGAGTTTTTTAATTTTTTTGTTTTGTTTTAAGATTTATGTATTTATTTGAGAGAGAGAGTATGTGCATGAGCATGGGAGGGGCATAGAGAATCTCAAGCAGACTCCCAGCTAAGAATGGAGCCCAGTGCCAGGCTTGCTGGATGCTCAGGTCATGACCTGAACTGAAATCAAGAGTCAGACACTTAATCAACTAAGCCACTCAGGGACCCCTGGTGATGAATTTTTAGATATGACACCAAAAACATGATTCATGAAAGAAAAAAAAATCATAGGTTGGACTATACTAAAATTAAACATTCTACTCTGCAAAGGATACTGTTGGAGTATGAAAAGACAAGCCACAGATTGGGAGAATATATTTGCAAAACACATATCTAATAAAATAATTATATTCAAAATATGCAAAGAACTCTTCAAATTCAACAATAAAGAAAACCAATCCAATTAAAAATGAGCAAATGATCTGAATAGACACATCAACAAAAAGATACACAGATGGCAAATAAGCATATAAAAATCTGCTCAATAGCATTTGTCATTAGGGAAATGCAAATTAAAACAATGAGATACCACTACACACCTATTAGAATGGCTAACATTCAGAAACTTGACAATTCCAATTGTTAGGGAAGATGCAGGGCAATAGAAATTCTTATTCATTGGAGATGGGACAGCAAAATTTATACAATTTGGAAGACAGTTCAGTAGTTTCTTACGAAGTAAAACATTGTCTTACCATATGATCTAGCAATCACATTCCCACATATTTATCCAATTGATTTTAAAATTTACGTCTATACAAAAAATACATGTGAATGTTTATAGCACCTTTATTCATAATTTCCCCCAAACTGAAAACAACCAAGATATTCTTTAATAGATGAATAAAAAAATACGCTGTTGTTCTTTCATGTGATGGAAGACTATTCAGTGATAAAAAGGAATTGAGCTTTCAAGCCATACAAAGATGTGGATGCATCTTAAATGCATATTGCTAAGTTAAAGAAGCCAATTTGAAAAGGCTACATGCTGACAAAGGCAAAACCATAAGGACAATAAACAGATGAGTGGTTGCCAGGTGGTGGGGAGTGGGGAACAGGTTCAATTGGTGAAGCACAGGGGTTGTTTTAGGACAATGAAACCATACTGTATGATACTGTAATGGTGGATACATTACACTAGGCATGTGTTAAAACCCAAGCACCTTATGACAGAAAGAATAAACCTAATGTGTACAAACTTAAACAATCATTTAGGAGGTCAGAATATGCAATGATTGAATACAGATTGTGACGAAGGAACCTGTATCAAATGTATGAAACAGTCTTACTGAAGGGGTAAGGAGCAAAGGTGCTGACCCAAGTAACTTTGGAAATGAGTAGAGTTTGTAAAACTAAAAGCAAAATGAGCTGAACATAAGAAATGTACTCTGGTCTAAAAAGTATTTCCCATGGAGGTGTTAGGTCTTAATTTGAAAGCCACTATACCTATATACTGGAATTAAAAATTAAGTAAATGGATGGTGAATGGTAGGAGCCAGATTTTGTGCTGCTGGAATGGAAGTTACAATCAAGAATAACAGTGTTATGGAATAGTGTTGAAGACATCAGTATGAACTCACGTTTCGCTTACCATACAGATACAGATGGATAAATATATACACAAACATATAAGCTATAAATACTTTATACACATATATGAACATAAGTTTGTATACATATTTACGTTCTTGCTCTGTCCTCTGAGAATTCCTAGAAGCAGTGACACTATGGAAGCAATAAACACACCTAGCACTTAGATCTTGGTTTCTAATTACATTTTCCAACATAAGGAATCAAAGTTCTTTGGAGAAGTATCTGATTCTAATACTGGACTAGGAAATATATAGGATGAGCCAGTATCTGTAGTGCCACAAAGTAAGGAAGCATTCAAAAATAAATACAATGATGGTATGCCTTAAGGAAAAAGGGGCCCCCAATAGTCAAAGACAAAACAAGATGAGCGGCTAACTACATAGTATTGGATTATAACCTGACATATAAAGTGAATATGTGTGATCCCATACTGATATAAAAATAGTGATTAAATAAACAAATAAAGGAGAATAGACAAGTATCACATGCAGAACAATATCCAAAAACTGATATGGACATTCTCTCATCAAGGTAATGAAACATAAATTTCTACTCCTTAAGTGGCTGTGCATAGTGACTTCCTTTTAAAGAGATCAATATGGAAAGAGAGAAAGAAGAGAAACTTTGCAGTGGAGAAACCTAACATAAACTATCTCATGATCAGCATTAACATTAACAGAAATCAATAATATCCTAATAATTTTGCATGGTGGCAGATGGTAACTACACTTATCATAGTGAGCATGGTGTATAAAATTGTTGAATCACTGTGTCGAACATCTGAAAATAATGTAATGTTCATCAACTATACTTCAATTAAAAAATTTAGAGAGAAGTCATGTTGATAGTAGATACTGTTGATAGGATGTTATGATAATGGCACTGTACAGTCTTCCTCTCACAAACCCCTACATCCAATCAACTCATTAGAGAAAAAAAAAGACATCGGGCAAAACCCAATTAAGGAACATTCTATCAAATCTCAGTACTCCTGAAAAGTTGCCAAAGCCATCAAAAGAATGAATCCGAGAAACTGTCACAGTCAACAGAAGACTAGGGAAACTTGATAAGTGTATTATGGTTTCCCAAATGGAGTATTGGGGGGGAAAAAAAAAGGACATTATTTAAAAACTAAGAAAATCTGAAATTATGGATTTTTGTTGAAAATAATGCGTCAATATCAGTTTATTACTTGTGACAGATGTCTCATACTAATATAAGAAGTTGGTAAATAGGGGAAACTGGGTCTGAGGTATCTATTAACTTTCTGTACTATCTTTACAACTTTTCTGCAAACCTAAATCCACCCTAGAATGCTTATTTTAACAAGTAAAATAAAACAAATTAAAAAACAGTATGGTGTCGCCAAACAAGAAAATTAACAGAACTAAGATTTTCACCATGGAAAAACTGGCAAAAGCACTGTAGCAAAAGCATTCAAACATACATTCTAGGACAAGACTACCTCAGCTCTATTTCACTCATGTATCTTATTTACTCCTAATATAAGTGTTTGTTTCCAATGACCCTGTCAAAAAGTAGCCTAATGTGGCTTGTACATCTTGCTGGTCTGGGCACAGAGGAGAGTTGGCTTGTGCTTCAAGTGGCTGACAGGAGCCGTCCTGTCTTATTGGTAGCCAAGACTGGTCACATGAATTGACCTTATTGACACTTATTTTACAGGTGAGCACCTGTACCTCTGATCTTAAAGGAGAGGTTTTGATTACTTTGCCACTTGGACTGTTGGGAAGAGACAGGCTATTGTTGATCTTCTTCTGTGTTTACTCATGTGATAAAAGCAAAAACTCTGTCCACAGCATAGACATCATACGCACCACTAGAGGAGATCATGGCAGAAATTATAATGACGATCTACCATATTGATTCTGACTTATGTAACTATTACTAATAATACCTCACTATATTGAAACAAAATCAGGCAAAATGCTAAACTAGATGGGACACCAGGATGGAGGCATAAATGAGGACTGTCTGTAAAAAGCCAGGATACGTGGTCATTAAATTCAATAAGTTCCCCCAGACTTAGTTGTAAGAGTTTTTGTGGCTGTAGTTTTGTTTACATACTATGAGTTCAAAATTCAGGTGCTTTTGGTTCCCTTTATTCATAACCAAAATTGGCAAATCAAGATGGGGCAAACTTTCACAAATGATCTCATCTGTTGTATTAATTTGACCAAAACCACACAAACTGAGGCAATGTATGCAACTTGGAGAAGTTCACCAGGATCGATCATGTCAGAGCCATAACTACATAAGTCTTCAGACTCTGGGCATGCTCCTTCATTATACTACCCTGATAATTTAGGCCAAAATTTTATTTTTCCTTATCTTGATACTGAGGTCTCTCTAGTGCTTTGTTTCAGAGCAGCCTGAATAGCATCGATGGAACTTAAAGTGTTTATAGAATGATTGTTAAACCTTTTTTTTTTTTTCATAACAAAAAGCTGTGCTTTTATACAACTAACAGGCTGAATATGAAATCAAAGATAACATTCAATCTGGTCAATCTCCTTACTTAAGAGATGATTCTAGCGATTCAATCAACATCTCTTTGGGGAGCAGCTATGCAATGTACCAGAATAAGGGGAGTGGACCAGAACATAAAATGTCTAATCATCATGAAAGATTCAGAGGGAGGTATAAATCAAGGCAACATGTACCATATTATGATATAGTGTAAGTTTATGGGAAAACAAGCTGAAGTAATGTTAATACTGACTTGGAGATCAGGTAAAGAATGATGAAGAATGTGATATTTGAGCTTTCCAATTGAAATAATGAGTAACAAAGAAAAGGAAAGATCATGGATGCTAATGGTGACTGCAGAATGACAATTGTCCTTCTTTGTCATTTGTTTCTTGAAGGCAATTTGCGAGCGTTTTTATAGAAAAATATAGTGGGACCAGATCAAAGTCATCTAGCAGGGGATACTTATGTACTGAATGTCATTTAACTACTCTGTAACAAATATTATGTAGTTGCAGAAATACCATTTTAGAAATGAGAAATATTTTTTAACTCTAATCCCTTGATGCTCTATATCAAAGTTTCATGGGTCAGTACTATGAAAGGCTAAAATGAAATAAATGCCAGCATGATCACTGAAGGTTAAAAGTAAAAGGAAGCAATGGTGAGCACTGGAAAATTTCCACCTGGTAGAATAGCATGGGAAAGGCAGACAAGAGTAAGCACATCCTGGGGAGCTGCAAAAAGGCTTTCATATCAATGATGGGACTTCTCTGGTGTTGCTTAGTTGTGCCATTCAGCCCTTTGCTGAGATTGTGAGGTTCTACCTCCCTGAGGCCAATGAACTGTATCTAATAGAGGTGTTTGATTAAGTTGATTCACTTGGTATATCCACAGAGTAATATGTTTCATACAAAGTATAATTTACTTTAATATCTCATATAGGAGAACTTTATTTTCAAGGACAACAACTTGTTATATTCCAAATATGCAGTATAGCATTAGGGCTTGGGTGACAGGGAAGAAGATTACAAAATCATTTATATATGATTTCTGAAAAGCTTTGGTCAATATATACTGTCTTATTTTTATATATTAGTGATAATACAAATCTACACATAGATTTTTAAGGCTTGCTAATTTTCTAAAAATTGCAAGAAATATTGAATTTATTCACTCAGCTATACTATTCTGTATACTGTTTTAAGGAGAAAAATTGCACAGAACATAATTTCATTTCTTTTAAATATAAATAATCAATAATGTACAATTTTATTATCCACTGATAGTAGTAAATTTCCAGAGCAAATCAGCCAAAGAGAATTGGAATTTAAAAGTAATTATAATGCATGTAAACTTAATATAATCATTTATAATGTAGAACAAATGTGTTAAACACCTGATCTATAAATTAAATATAAACTTTCATAAATATTATTTACCTTAAGATTATTAAATCACCTACCCACACAGTATAACACATATATTAAAATAAGAAATACATGAAATGTAATGTTAAATGTATTATTATAAAGTATATAGTTTATACTATGTAAGTGGAGTATTTCGCAGGCATCAATTTCAGGAGAATATATGACAAAGTATGATTTCTCTTATCAATCTTAGAGAATGTAATTAGTGGTGGGGGAAAATTTTATTTGCAACTAAATCTTGACCAAGTTTTAGGAGTGTTTTGATAAAACTAATATTTTCAGACATGACACAAGAATTAATTGCAAAGTTCAGACACATACGAAGTTTTTGAAATTTTAGATATTTGCAGATTGAAACTGACATAAGCTGCAGGGAATAATTTTTAAAAACTTGTACTTTTAGCTCCAGGGCTGTAACTGCTCCTAATTATGTATGTGGTTCATTGATTATGGATCAGATGAAAATTTAAGGAAATACGTACTTGTCCCTTAATGCTGCCATGGCTTTGAAAAAAATTAAAAACAGACAAAGGGAATTGCATAAAGTATTTGTATATGCTACGTGCTAAGGAAAAAAGTTCCTACAATGGAGATTTCCATGATGATAAAGCTATCACTCTCATAGCGAAAGAGCCCCGTCTCACCTTACCACTAATGCACACGCGTACAAGCGTGTGCACAAGCTTGCAAAAAACATACCCACACACAACTCCACAGCAAAATCTCAGCTCTCCACAAAACTCCCTGCTTGAAAACTTATGAGCAGAGCTCTTCTGGACTGATTATTGTACCACTAAAGAAATAACCAGTTTACTCTGGAAATAATCTGGTAGCAGAGGTGTTCTTGCTCTGAAATTGCAGAAAGGAGTCAATCAGCAAGTAAAATCTGCCAACAGGTGCTCTGCCTTCAGTTTTCTCCTCGATAAGTTCAGAAATTAGTTAACATTACAATTATTTTGCAACAACGATGTATTTCTATAGTTAAACAAGGACAATTTTTTTAGCTTTCTAGCTGACTTACATGTTAGCCACATTTCTGCAGGGTTTTGTTGTTGTTGTTGTTGTTTTTCCTCTCCCCTAACAAAAATTACCTTTCTTTCTGAAGTGGCTTATATTTCTGAAGTGGCTGAATCTAGAAAATAAGCTTCCTTATTTTGTTTTATCTCCAAAAAAATCGTTTTGTAAAATGGAGTATGAGTTTTAAAATTCACATGCTTGTATTGGTGGAGACAATCTCCTAAGTAATCCTATATTCTTTTTTCTTTTTTTTAGTTTAAGTTTTTGAGTTCCAGTATCTATTTCCTTTATTTGTATATGTGTGTTTTCTACTATAATTAGCATTGGAAAATTGAAAGAGGGTGTTAAACATCAAAACAGAAGAGTGGTAATCACATTATGTTGAAAACCTACAGAAGTTTCATGAAATACTTTGTATTCACTTTAGCCTTAGGCCTAGGCTCCGGCAGCTTCTCTGGGAGTTGGCCTCTCAAGGAAGGTTATCTTGATGTTATAGTTTATAATGTTACAGTCCATAGCATCCAATCTATTATAATATCCTTCACTTTGTGAATGACAGAGAGTTATGTGATGGATATAATCTTAAACAACTTCCTCAAATACATATGTCATCCATGTTTTTAACTATAAATACAGAAATGTCCCTGTAACATGAGAGGAGACTCTAGGATATTGGAAAGCCAAAAGCTGACACTTGAAATAGATTTTTAAAAAATCAAGAGGTCTTCCCAGCCCCTTCCACCATAAACACTTGTTAGGATGTTGGTATGTTTCAAGGATAAACTAAGGTCAGGTTATAACCTGCATCTTAGAAATGTTTATATGAGTGAAGATTTCCAGTGAATCCAAAGAACAGAAAATCTTTTATTTCCAATCTGGGCAGTAGTTCCATCTAAGAGGCACTAAAAAATGCAGTAGAAAATTATATAGACATTTTAGTTCAATACTTTATCTAGTTGGCCAGAGACAGAGTAAAGTAGAGGTCAATATATATCAAGCTCAAGATCAAGCTAAAGATATGAAGAGAAGTAGTTCAAAATTATCTAGGATAAGTGAATTTGTTCGGTCTTTCTGGCTTTTTTTTTCCAACAGGACACAGTAGATTTTAGCCATTTTTTCCTGAACTTAAAAAAGTATTGAAAATCAATTTCAGTGAGATGTGCAATCTAATATTTTGGGTGCTGTGATAAAATCACTTGATATCTCTGTATGTTGTTATGTTTTAAGTGGGTTGAAAATGTAATATTTTAATATGAAAAGATGATTTGATTCTGCCTCTATGCTCATATGAGTGCTAGACTACATAAACTAATCAGTAAACTAATTCTGCTTTCATGGGAAAGAAAACTAGAGTTAAGATGGGGGGGGTGGGAAGGCAACTATTAGTGGGAAACAACTCAGTGGATTTATTTTTCTGATGAAAAGAGCCAATACACATAACGTTCACTCTCAATATCTCTATGGTTCAAAAAGTCAGAATCTTGATTACAGAGCTGCTGAAAAAATAGAGACTGGGAGCATTAAGCAAATGGTTTGGTGAGAGACACCAACAAAATAAATGGGAGAGAGGAAAAAAGGGAAGAAAAGGAAAAAGGGAGAAAAAGGAGAGAGGAGAGAAGAGAAGGGAGAAAGGTAGAAGGACACCTCAGAAAATGAAAATCTATATCTGGAGAATGACAACTACAGGTTCTTACTTGTTGAACCTATTCAAGGGTGGAAATCATGCAAAAATTACCTTAACATCGAAGAAGAAAGATCTAAATTTGATCGGTTTTGTTCATGTTTGGGGACAATGTGGGTTTGTTCACTTTTTCATTCATTTAAAAATATTTATTCAGAATCTTCTATGTAGTAATTTGCTTTGAGAGGCCCTAGAGATATTCTGGAGAAGATAGAAATGGATTCTCTTTTCATGGAATTGTACAGTCTGTCGGGGTTAGTAATCTAGGATTTGATTAATCCCCAAAGAGTAGTAGTCAATGTTTAAAGGATAAGTTTTCCATATATTTAAATGTTTAATAAGGGCAACTAAAGGAACTGCAAAATATGTTAAGTTTCATAAATCATAATGGAGATTTCAACTTCAGAATCTAAAATTTAGGTTAATTAAGTTCTTTAGATACTAAAGAACTTGTGCTCTTCCAAAGTTCTTTCTAAAATATAAATCTCTTAGGAAGATGTAAATTAAGAATGCTATTTCATGGTGAAAGGAGTGACTTAAAATTGATGATGAATATGTCACATAATGGTAAATCCAGAGACAGAAAGCCCTGGGCTGGTGGGGCCTCTAAGATTTCAGTAACACCCCAACCTCCTTTTACTTTTCTGCTCTGCCATCCTCAGGGAAAATCATGCAGCCACACGATGACAGCTAGGAGAGTGGCAGCTCTATTCCTAGCAGGGAGAAGCAGAACTATGAGTGGGCAATAGTCAACGTGGGTCAGGTAAGTTCTTTTTTATAGTGCTTCCCCCAGAAGCCCCAGTAAACAACTTCATACGACAATTTGGTGAAGATAGTGTAAATAGTAACAACTGCAAAGGAGGATAGCAGATGTATTTCATTTTTTGAGCAAAGTCAATTTCTTTCTTCCAATAATATCTGATTTCTCTTAGCAATGAAAGGATAATAAATAATGGGTAAGGAATGATCAGTCTCTGCATCACATAGAAGAATACATCTTAAATGGTTATATCTGAGTGTTGATAGTTGGAGGGGAAGGAAATCATTTGCTGAAATATGGGAATCTACTAGTTCATTATCCTCCTAGTGTTCTCTGGCACTCTGTAGGGACACACACACACACACAGACACACACAAACACACACACACACACACACACACACACACATGGTTGATGTGTCAATTCAGTACACAGTATAGAGTTACTTCTCTCCTAAGGAGTCTTTAAAAAATGCTACAGTGAATACAATAGATGCTCCATTAATATCTTGATAACAAAAAGGAAAAAGAGTGAAGTACTTCCAAACCAATAGGATTTATGGTTTTAAGCTATACTTAGCTGGGTTTTGTTATCAAATCAGGTGTCAAGAAGCAAAAAGATCAAGAGGTAAAAGGATGAAAAGAAATAGAGTGTGATTACTGTCTCACATAGTTGGAAATGATGAAGATTCATCGTGGCTAATGCTTTGAACATCTTTACTGAGCAGATTACTCATAAATAATCCAACACTTAGTGTAATATTAGTTACCATCATTTTAGTTAAAAGATGCTAAATGCTTATTAGATAACAGTCTATTTCTTGGGCTTTGCAGGAAAGAGTCCCTAGAGACAACATATAACATTTGATCTCAGCCAAAAGGCCAAGAGAAAATAGTCATGATCCATTTGAAAACATATTACGTACGGATCTATGGCACATATCCAATTACTAAGAGAGAACAACCCAAAACCCTAAATATATACTACTAAAATTTATTTTAATATTTGTAGAACAAAAACCACTAAGCTTATACTTCATTTTTGAACTTTTTCTTGTGTGTTCTTCAGTGATCTTATTGTTTACTTATTAATTCAGTAAATAAGACCTCATTTCTCTCACATCATATTGTCATCATAATGGATAAACTTGATGTTTCTAGTCAAATCTGAATTTTATATTGTCATTAATCTAATTTTTAAAGAACTACAATTTCTAAAAGGTTTACAGATGGGAACATAGCATGAGGCTTTGTTTTGTTTTGTTTTCATTCTTTCTGGAAACCAATGATCATGAATTTAAAAAATATAGGTGGCAAAACTTTGAGGAAGGTATATTGTTTGAATACAACAAAAGCTGGCTTATGTCATTATATTTTAAGCTATAATTTGTATTTTCTAAATCTTCTGGAGTTTTAGCTGTGATTTGCAAGTGATTTCTCACTAAGAGAGTATGTATCCATCCCTTTATTTCATGAAATTAACCGTGCCATCTAAAAATGTTACTCTTAAAAAAATAAGTAAAAAATAAAAATACTACTCTTGAGTAGTGGAACAGACACATCGTCAGAGCTGACACTAAATGTCTCAGGAGGAACACACTGCCTTCTTCAGCTTCTACACTCAGTGGACATTTGCTTTGACTTGATTCACCAGAAGTACGACTAGTTCCTAACTATACATTTTTCCCTTTACTTTTATAATTCCATCTAAAGAAAAAAATATTATTCCTACTCCTCATACAAGTTGGCATGCATGTTTAACATTTGTTTTCTGTTGATAAGCAGTAAAAACACTTGTAATAATAGAGAGATTAGGAGCAGTTTTTATGCAGGTATTGTTCTAAGCTCTTTTAATCTATTCTCCCATTTAAATCCTTCATTAAGTCTACAAAGTAGGTATATTATTGAATAATTATTATCATCATGACACAGATAGGAAACTGAGGCACTGAGGTGGTCAGTGACTTACCTTTAGTAATACAAAAGATGTGATAAAGTGAAGTAAGCTCTGAAACCTGGAAATGTGGCTACAGAGCCTGGATTCTTAACCAATACGCAATGCTGCCTCTTAAAAATCAAATCCAGTCGAGTTTAGTAAATATTCAGCACAAACCATGGCCGTAGAGCATGCTGAGGCTTCAATACTGAGGTAGAGAAAGAAATCCCTATGGAAACTCACAGAAGGTATAAAAAGATCCTAAGAATGATAAGGTAAAAAGTAAAAGGAGTTGTAAGGCAAGATCCAGTGAAAAAACCACGTTCCAGCCATATTCAGGAGAAAGATCATCAAGGATAATGAGGTGATCTGAATTTATTAGAAGTAGATTTTGAGTAATGGAATTAGTTCTTGACAAGAACTCAAGACAGGACTTCAAATCCCACCTCTGTCATTCATTTGTGATCTTAAGAATATTATTCTTCACCGAATCTGTATTTTGTGAGATTTAGAAACTCAGGGTAAAATACTTCAGAGGGTATAGTAAGGATTGAAAGTGTAATGCATGAACATTTTATGCTGGGGAAAGGTTATTAAAATATGTTAAAAGTATTATATTTCAGGAATTTTCATCTATTATTTCCCACATTGTGCAAATTAAGTATCTTTATTTCTTTCAGATTCAACATCTTTATATGTGAGTATTAAGCACAGACAACTCTCAAATACCCTTTTGATGCCAAATTTTAAGTTTTGCCCACTACTCAGAAAAGTCATGATAAGTGTTTGCTATATTACCCTACATTTTCATGATTTAAAAATTCTACTTTTCAAAAAAATTTAAAAATTTAAAAATTTAAAAATAAAAAAATAAAAATTCTACTTTTCTCTAGTATCAAGAAGATAATTTTTCTACATAACCATAATAAGCTATAATTTTTCTATTGATACTTATCTCAATAAAATAGCCATATCAAATGACATATAAACTGATTTATTTTCCTTCCCTTTTTAAATACTGTTTATTCACTAAAATACTGTGCCTTTGAGAATAATGTTTGGTTCTGTTATTATTTTTATGAATACTTCCTTTAGAAATTACAACACAAGAGCTTTTTTGAGTCAAAGATCCAAATCTTGCCTATAAACAAAATTATAACATCTTAGCAATTACAAAATTTTGGAGTGTGGAATAATCACATTAGACAGCCACGGTTCGTAATTCAGCCAAGTTTTCTACTACTGCTATATAAAGCAGTGTGACTGAACTACCATAAACACTGATTCATCCCTGTCCTCATCAGGGAATTCAGGTATAGTTCTTCGTTGATGAGACAGGAAAGGCATCACAAAGAAGCTTGCACATTTTTTTTTCTAAAAATCTAAGAAATTGTCAGGAGCATCAGTTCATTAAGCAGTCTCAAAACATCAGAGATGCCCTAGCATTTTTAAAAATGGTAGTTAAGTCTCTGATGGTGCTAGATGAGTGATTTTCCTTCATGTGGATTTGCCAATCGGATTATATCTATAGTCATGCTAGTTTAATTGCCTTGAATAACAAATATGCATTTTTCTACTTGATGTACATGTTCATGCCTCACCTTGACTAACAACCTTCCAATTCTTAACAAAACCAAAAAGAACAGCACCATATTTTTTCCAATTTGATAAGAAACCACCTAAAATATATTTCATATTGTTGGCCCTCGATCTGAAACCAGAAATAAATTTCCTCTGTTAGCTAAATTTTAGGCTTTGCTATCTGATAAAATAATGGGTTTGAGTTGGGGGTTTGGGGTTTGAAAGCATCTAGGAACCGGCTTGATTGATTTAAAAATGGAGACAGTAAAGCGCTAACTGGAGAAAAAGGGAGGAGGAGAAAGGTGAGAACTGGCAGAGATGGAGCCCTGTGGGCTTAGAGAATAGAGACAGGAACAGTACCATGATGTCACTGGTGCAGCCTTGAACGGAAAAATGGATAAGAAAAACACTTGGGAAAATTATTTCTCTGTGTTATGAATGGCAATGTCTCTTTCAAGTTTTTAAGACATAATCAGTTAGGATTGATGTAATTTTTCAGTTCATCTAATGTATATTTTGGTAGGTAAGTCAATGAGATACTTTATCTCAGTATACCTAAATAAAAGGTCCCTGTCTGTAACTTTTTCAAAAAAAAGAAAAAAAAAAGATTGGGAAAAGCTATTAGTAAATATCAGTGCAGTGTTATCAAAATGACAAGAACATATTTACATCAGGACACAGTACTTCAAAATTTCTAACAAATTTTCTTTCCTGAGTCTTTTTCTCCCTTCCCTTACCACAACATAATAGTCTACAAATATATCTAATACTAAATACTTTTGTAGGTCTAAATTATAATCTCACTTCTATTTTGAAGAAGGTCTAGGCACAATATAAGAGAGATGGTATTTCTTCAGTTCAGATTAAATTTTGTCCCTATAGTAAGCCTCTTAATTTCCTTCTGTATATTCAGTGCTCCTGAGAACCTCTGAGTGTTTAGAAATATTGGCATCTTGTGCCACCCCTCAGGGAATAGGGGCATGGCAATCCAATTTTGTCTTTTGTTTTCCCATATTCCTCATACTGTATCTTTCCCATAAGTAATCCCTCTTCTACCATCTTAGGTGCACAATCTACATGTTCTCTTTCCTCAACCCAGGTAAGTCCCATTTGTATCTTTTTCAATCCCATAAGCTACAAAACCCATTCTACTGACATGTATTCAAAATATATTCTGGTTCACCAATATGCAGTGACTCCATTCCTCCCAGTCATCATTTTTACAACAAAAATACCCTGGACTTAGCAGAACAAACAAGCATAGGAAAATTCTGAAAGGTGGAAAGAAGCCAAAGACTGCCTGGAGACCTCAGGGCTTAAGGAACACACGATGCTGAGTCCACTATGTTCCCTTCTTGCTCCATATATCCCAGACGGGTCACTGCAGAAATTGCCAAGCTGGACAACCAACATACATAGATCAAGAGAGCTCCAAGAAAAGCCTGTTCTCCCTAACAAAAGGACCAGATCAGGGTGGCTTAACAAGAGAACATCTTTCTGTCAATACTTGCACTATTCCAATCAAATACCAACAGAAAAACCATTTTACAATTTTATAAGGTGTTACTAGGTAAAGGGTACTCGGGATCTTTCTATGTTCTTTCTTAGAACTGTATGTGAGTCTATGATCTCCACACAAAATTTTAATATATTGTTTCTAGCTCTGTGCCACCTTCAGATTAATGTATTATATATGAGTGTCTTTATATTTCAACAGATATTTAGGTTTTAGAATAAAAGCTTAAAAAGCACACAGAAGTTCTACCATTGACCCAAAAACCAGGGGAGTGAGACCCTTTTACACAGTGCCAAGTTACTTCTGAAAGCCTATGATTCATTCATTCAGAGAACTTCCTATGAGTTCATATCATATGCCAGACTCCAGGAGCACAGAGTTAACAATGTGATGGTTCTTATCTATTAAGCACTCACAAATGTGTGTTGAATACACATAGAAACCAAAGTTATATTAGTAGAATGATAAATACAAGTATGTGGAAGGAGAACACAACTATAAAACAAAGCACAGTGATGGAATGACATGAGTGGCAGCTAATTCCACATATAGTTAAGTTGATTCCAATTTGGCCAAAAAATATGTACAGGAACAACAGTTGATCCTACAGCTTTTGCACAGTTCTTCTGCTAAGTTTATGCTGCACCCTGAGTAGCCATTCAACTGAACTGTGCCAGTGCCTTGTGGCATTTTAAAATAGTGCAGATATTACTGATGCCCTATGTTAGCAGTTTATAGCCCTGTTCCTGCTCCATCCTAAAAATGTTTTGTCAAAGTATAAAGGGAAGCGCGTAAACCAAAAGCTGTCAATAGTCTTATTTTAAAACTGTCAAGATAATTTGGAAGATACGAACATGGAAGGTAATTATGAGAAAAACTAAAGTATATATTGCAAACAAACCAAATACTCATAAATTTAAGATCTAAAAAAATTTAAGTCATATGTATTTGTGGGGTTTTTTTGTTTATTTACTATTACTTGTTTATATGAATGATAAAAATAGTCCAGATGAAGAGGTACAGAGGGTAAGATCTGGGAGGCTCTTGAGCACAGGAGTTTCTGTCCCCTTGGAGTTTAGGATGTGTCAATATCCTGGCATGCGGATGTGTTCACCAACCCAGAAACTCTCCAAACCCTGTAATTTAGGGGGTTTTGTGGAGGTTCTATAATGTTCTTCTGTCCCTGTATTTCCTGAAAATTTGCAGCTGGATTCAGAAACCGGATCAGACTCGGGTTAAGTCACTTTGGCCAGACTCTAGGAAACACTTAATAACTAGTTGTGTCTCTCTTTGTAATGTTAGCTGGCTTAGATGCTTAAAGCTTTTATATGTTAAGTTACTGGAGATTGTTAAGTGGTGATTTTCCAATTTATTTAAACTAAAAAGGAAAAATAAAGTTCACCCTTTTCTCCTCCCCACCCCCCACATTACGTTAGAAAACCAATATACAAAGCACTCTAACTTTTGTAGCATTCAAGTATCTTCAGTTTTTAAGAAATTTATGCAGCCATTATGTTCAAATTTTCCTCACTTCATTAACCTTTAGCTATTTTACATATTTTGTCCATATTATTCTGCTCTTTATATCTCTAGCAATTTTTACTAAATGCGAGATATTGTAAATGATACATTGTGGAGTACCCGGATTTAAAGCAGGACATTTCTGGGACTCAACTGACTGCCCTGAGTATTCAGTAAGCCCTCCCCATGTTGGCTCATGGAATTCTGACATCTCCCAATTCTGTTTGAGCTCTGCAAGTTTTTAAGATTACATTTTCCCAGTAGTTACTGTTTTTCTGTATTTGTAGATTATACACATATACAACCAAAGATTCCAGGTATTCCTCTGTAGATGGAGAATTTTTCCTGAGTAACTTCCTCTTATCCAGTACATCTTCCTGATCATTTCAGCTTCCTCAGCCTTTCCAATACCCTATTTCCTCATTTCAATAAAACTCCTATGTTCTGCATATATTTTTTGTTGCCTTATTGTGTTTCAGAAATCCCCTCTATACCAAGATTCTGAACAAATGTAAGTCTTACATATTTTTCTTTTTTCATAAGGGACACATTCCTATAATTCTTATTTTCTGGTATCTGAAAATAGTTGTATCATATGTTTTGTTCTCTTTTCTAGTGTTTTACACGAGGTGGTTTAGTCCTATACCAGTATCTCTGTCATCATCAGAAGCAGAAGTCTGGATTCATTTTGGGAGAGCTGACACGATTTGCTCCTGGATTGCAAATGAGGGATAAAGAGAAGTCAAGAATGACTATAAGACTTTGACCTTGTTTACTTAGAATGACAAAGTTACCATGAAGGGGATAGGAGTTACCTTGGAAGGTCAGCCTTTTTGTTTGTATCCATTGTGGGGAGAGGTATGAATACCAAAAACTGAACTTTCAGACTTTGTAGATTTGAGATATTTGTTAGAATTCATACAGATATACTACGCAGGTATATAGCTATTTAAGTGTAAATTTCAGGAAAGAAGTGTAGACTAGCAAATTAATTTGAGAGTTCTCAATGTGTAGAGAGGTCTTAGGACTAGAAAACATTTCCCTAGTGATCTAATGTACATAGAAAAGGAGATGACAAGTAGACCTCAGATTTGTGACTTATGTGAGCCCGCTTTAAAGGAAAATAAGTTGAATCACTTTTAATGGAAAATGATTTTCTATGCCTTTTTTTTTTTTTTTTTGCCATTCAGGCAGTACATAGTAATAGAACTTTTTTGTTTGCCTTTGAATTTGGTGTTCAAGAAGACAGTAATGGGGAGAAAGAAATTAAGAGAGGAAAGAGTAGACTGAAAAAATTTTAAATAGCTGTTATTGAAAGAGTGAGTTGAGATGTGTTATTTTTCTTTTATCATACTCAATCATAAGGGGAAAAAGCATTTTGCACTATTTATTTTTTGTATATGCCAGTCTGTGATTAGCAAGGTACATTAAATAAGAGCTAACCTTTACTGGACGCATGCCAAGAGCTACGTGCTTATTCTAAGTGCTTTGCTATACTGTATTTCATTACAACAAGAGGACCCTTATTATGAGGGCACCATTATTAGTAAACCACTAAGAAATAAACATTACCCATTAAACTGATAATGGCATATCATCAAATCTACAGTGCATCTCACGTTTTAAAATGTTAATAAATAAAAAAATGCAACTTAGCATTTATACACAATTATATATTTTTTTTAAACCTCTGGTCAACTCTCTAAAGGGAGCAGGGGAAAAGATGGAAGAGAAGGAAAAACATATAAGGCAAACTACACATATGTTTGGAATAGTACATGTCATATAGGAGGTGCTCAACAAAATTTACTCATTAGCTGAAGAAATGAATGGTTCACCTTTATACTTCTATCTGAAATAAGAGCTTATAAAAAGAGACTTCCTGGAAAAGTCTCAGGTGAGACTAGTTGAGCTATGAATTCAGTAAAAGATAACTCTTCAAACACATCAAGAAAAATAAAGTTATTCAATTTCATTACATTTGGCTCCATATTGGTTTCAAGTTACTTCATACTGTGGATAATGTTACTTTTAAGCCATGGGCAAAAATGATTTTCTGTTTGGTTCCATCCCAAACTAATGTTAGCATTTTAATAATTGAATTTGAAATTGCTTTCTTTTGTTTACTGAAGCAGTGGTGGTTATATCACACGACTGTAAATCACTTAGGCAGTAATAAAGAGGCTTCCACAGTATTATACAAGATCTACAGAATTGTCTGTGTACTTTGTGAGAACAAAGGCCATTTACTTTTTTTTTCAGTTTGTGTGAGATTTCACCTACTTTTAAGGCAAATGGTTGTTTTTATTACATACTACATACATTTGAGGGTATAAGAAATATATTTTTCTTGATTGCACAAAATTCACTGCAAAACATGTATATATGGCTCTCTAAGAGCATTTCCACAATGACTGCCAAGTGAATAGAAAGCATTTTTCAAATTTTTAAGTGGAAGTATAGGGGAAAGCAAAATGAAAGGTGACTGAGATCCAGCGTTTGGTGACTTGGCAAGGTCATCCAATTAGCAGGTTGCAAAGTTATGGACAGGACCCAGGATTTTCTTGTCTAAAAAAGGCTGCAGATTAGTATATTCAAGAAGAGGAAGAAAATCTAATTATAGTCTAGATCATTTTATACCAGAAAACAATTGTAGAAACTTTTAAATCTTTAAAACTCAATTAGGTATGTATATGGTCCACGGGTATCCAGCTTTAACACCTGCGTGTTCCTGGAAGTACCGCGTTCCACCACAACCCCAGCTTCGGCGCTTTTGCTGTTAGCAGCAAATTCTTTTTCACATAGAGTCACAAATTGGGAATAAAGTTCTAACACTTCCCTCTTTTCCAGAGTTAGAGTGATACTGAATGTTTCTTCTTTTACTCTCCCCTCCTGGGGGTGGCTTAAGAGATGAAAAGAACATTGCCAGGTAGACCCAATATATGCTTGCCATTTTCTGTTTCCCTTAACTTCATATTTAGCAGTGTATCAACCATTTTGGGAAGTTCTTTATTAGCTCCCTTGGAAAACACACATACACACACACACACACACAGATCACTAAACCTCTCTGAACCTCCACCCACTGGGCCTTGGTGACCCCTCAGCTGGGTTTACTTGTGGCTAGGTGTGCAGGCACTGCTGCAGAACCACCCAGCGCCTGAGGTATCCCCCAACTCTCAGCCAGGCTTCTAAGCTGCTGTAATCCAACAGGTTCAGGTCCTATGCTCAAGGCCATTCAAGTTTTTACCTATGATAATTTACGTGTAATCATGGAAGAATTATATTTTGAGTACAGTTAATGGTAGTTAATGACTGAATATGTTTCCCCAAAAATCACTTGTTGAAGTCCTAACTCCCAATGTGATAGTATATGGAGTTGGAGCCTTTGGAAAGTAATAAGGCTTAGATGAGGTCATGAGGGTACAGTCCTCAGGATGGGATTAGTGCCCATGTAAGAAGAGACTAGACAGTCTGCTTTCTTCTCTTTTCTATCTACCTCCCCCCACCATTTGAGGATACAGCAAGAAAGCAGCCATCTGCAAGCCAGGAAGGGAGTCTTTACCCTACTCTAATGATGCTGGCATTTTGACCTCAGACTTCCATCCAGAACTGTGAGAAATAAATGTCTGTTATTTAAGACACCTAACCCATGACATTTTGTTATAGCAGCCTGTGCTAGGACATTGGTATTAGAGTATATATATTAATTTATATTTATGACTTCTAAATATAGATTTTCAAAGGCCTGAATTTTTTCGTGAATCAAAAAATTTCAAATACCCTCTATTAGACATTTCCCTTCAATATTAGGGAGTTAGGGAACAGTTTCTGAGTCCTCATCTAAAGCTGTGTTCTCCTGCTTAGTAAGATTTCTACAATCTGTGTTAGAGGTCAAGTAGTAGCTCCCTAAAATAATAAAGGTCATTCATCAATTATTGTTTTCTAATTTAAATGTAAATAATAAAATTTAAAAAGAGTGGTCAACAAATAAATTGTCTTAGATATTTCAATATGCATATTTCACTATACAATAAAACTTGTCACTATTACATATGACAAGAACCTGGACACATGGCAATATAATTCAAGGGCCACTATCACGGAAACTTTAACATTGAAACAGTCTGTCTTTTCTCCTCTGCAAAGTTTCAGGTCACCATATACGGTATGAGCTTGAGCCTTGACCATATACACAAAAGGATGAGGTATTAAGCAGAGTATTAATTCTTCACCTCACTCTCCCTCAAGTTAGGCACTAGATAATACGAAAAATACAGTTAATTTCTTTTTAATTTATGAATATAGAATCTAGTGCAGAGATCTCGAAGTCCCTACATAAATCCAACCATAGCACGACCTTATAAAAAAACACTCTATTAGCTCCATTTCCACAAATTATTAAATCCAAACCTGCAAGGCAGGTAAAGGAATTTTTAAAAAGTAGATGCTGCACAATTAACTGCTACATTGACTGAATTCCTATGATACAGAATTTCTATTAAAAACTTTATATACCATACTTTCTATTCATCTGTAGAAAACACTCAGGGAAATTACCAACAGCTTAATGATGACTGGCATGTATTTTTTTCTAATTGGGGTAACTTACCTCTTCTTTTTTTCTTTAACCATTCACATGTATTGTTATATAGCAACAACAACAAAACAAACCCACATACTTTTAGGAAAAAAAATAATATGGATGAATGTGTTACTGATCTTGAAAAAGGAAGAAACATTTGGCCAAATAGAACAAAAAAAGATCCTCAAATTCCTCACACACACAGAAAAAAATTGAACTACCATATTATCCTGCAAGTCCACTTCTGGAAATACATCCAAAGGAAATGAAAATACTATATTGAAAAGATATCTGCGCCCCCATGGTCATAACAGCATTATTTATAGTAGCCAAAAAATTGAAACAACATAAGCATCTATCAGCAAATAAGTGGATAAATAAGTCATGGTGTATATATACATACACAATGGAATATTATGCAGCCATAAAAAAGAAGGAAATCCTGTCATTTGCAACAAGATGAATGGACCTTGAGGGCATTATATTAAGTGAAAAAAGTCAGGCAGAGAAAGACAAATACTCATCAACAAAACAAAAAGGCAACCAAATGAATGGGAGATGATATTTGGAAACCATATATCCAAAGAAGGGTTAGTATCCAAATTACATAAAGAATTTACACTACTTACTAAAAAAAAGTTTTTTAAATGGGAAGAGAACTTGAATAGACATTTATCCAAGAAGACACACAGATGGTCAACAGGTATATGAAAAAATGTTCGACATCACTAATTATCAGAGAAATGTAAATCAAAACCATAATGAGATTTTAGTTCACACCTGTCAGATTGGCTATTAACAAAAAGACAGGGGCACCTGGGTGGCTCAGTGGGTTAAAGCCTCTGCCTTCAGCTCAGGTCATGATCTCAGGGTCCTGGGATCAAGCCCCGCATCGGACTCTCTGCTCAGCAGGGAGCCTGCTTCCCCCTCTCTCTGCCTGCCTCTCTGCCTACTTGTGATCTCTCTCTCTCTCTCTCTTTCTCTGTGTCAAATAAATAAATAAATAAAATCTTTAAAAAAAAAAAAAAGACAAAAATCACCAGCGTTAGTGAGGATATAAAGAAAAGGGAATCTGGGCGCCTAGGTGGCTCAGTTGGTTGAGCGACTGCCTTCAGCTCAGGTCATGATCCTGGAATACTGGGATCGAGTCCTGCATCTGGCTCCCTGCTCAGCAGGGAGTCTGCTTCTCCTTCTGACCTTCCTCCTCTCATGCTTGCTTTCTCTCATTCTCTCTCTCTCTCTCAAATAAATAAATAAAATCTTTAAAAAAATAAAAAATAAAGAAAAGGGAATCCTTGAGCACTGTTGGAAAGAATATAAATTTGTACAGCTATTGTGGAAAACAGTACGGAGTCTCCTCAAAATTAAAAATAGAACTATCATATGATCAAGCAACTCCAAGTACAAGGGATGTAACGTACAACATGATGACTATAGTTAACACTGCTGTATGGCACAATAAAAGTTGTTCAGAGTAAATCCTAAGAGTTCTCATCACGAGGAAAAAGCAAATTTTTTGTACCTATTCAAGATGATCGATGTCAACTAAAATTACTGTAGTAATCATTTCACGGTATATCTAAGTGAAATCATTATGCTGTACACTTTACTTATGTAGTGTGTATGTCAATTACATCTCAATAAAACTGAGGGTAAGACCCTCAAAGAATATTACTGCTGGATTTGAGTACTGGACACAAAATTTTAAAGTCCTAAAACATCATAGAAAAGCAGTAAGTTGATAAACAAGAAGCACAGTTCAAACTAGGAAAATATTTTTTTAAAAACGTAATTAGTGAAGTGTTACTATCCATAATATATATGAAGTTCATATAATTAGTAAGAAACATTAAACTCTACATACAATAAGATGCATAAGGAAATATGGAGAGCAAATAAAATTGGCCAGTTGATTTAGAAATATATAATGGTTAAAAATGAAAGTAATGTACATTTTTAAGTATTTTGCCTATCACATTTGCTAAGAGTTGTAAATATGTACTGGAAATATATCATAGTTTTCAAACAAATTATGTTTAAGCATAAACTAGTACTATTTTTATAAGATATATTTAGGCACAATTACAATTTTGTTTGTTCGCCATATAGTTTGACCCAGAATTTACATTTTAAGGAATCTATCTTAAGACCACCAAACATGTGGAATAATTAGTGTATTTCATATGTTTATTTCAGCATTAATCATACTAATTAGAAGTTAATATTAAAAATCTCAGGGAGGGGAGCCTTGGTGGTTCAGTTGTTTAAGCATCCAACTCTTGATTTCAGCTCAGATTATGATCTCAATGTTGTGAGATCGAGCCCCCCATCAGGTTCCTCACTGGGCATAGAGCCTGCTTAAAATTCTCTCTCCTCCTCCCTCTGCCCCTCCCCTGCTTAAAAAAAAATCACAGAGATTATAGGTACTTGTCTCTCATGGCTACCGATCCCAATATCCATTCTCCTTTTCTTCTTTTTTAAAATAATAGAACATCGATAATTTCAGCTGGACACATGGCCACCCAGTTAGGGACCATATTAGCAAGACTCCTGCAATTCAGAATTGCTGTATGTCTAACTTTTGTCCAAAAAGATAAGAGCAGATGAGGAATGTGACTTTCTAATAATTTCTGTAAAGAAAATGTTCCCCATCCAAGCATGTATTCTGACATTCAATCTGATTCAGATGTGGTATGATGACAGCAACATCCTAGGGAATGGTAGCACAACAATGTAGAAGATACCTCTCTCACTCCAAGTCACCTGGCATTTCAGAAGTTTAAAAAAAAAAATAGTATGATATTATGTTATTTAAGCCACTGCTATCTGTTCTCAGTTAAAGAGTATAACCCACATCTTAACTAATAGTTATTCTGTATTTTCCAAATCACCTACAGTGAATATCTACACAGATAACACAAGTTAAAATTTTAAAGTAGAAAGAAGCCAAATATAAAAATGGACAGAATTCATTAAAGTAATGTTTTACTGCTGAAAGCTAGTGGTCTTAACTTTTAGCTATTTGGGTGCCTAAAATTTCTTAAAGCTTATCACTATAAAATATGTTTCTGTATGTAAGTAATATATATAGTATATATAGTATACAGACTTTAAATGAATGTTGCTTCATCTAGTCACATATATGTAAATAGAACAGAATTGGGGGGAAAGGTAATACATAGTAGACTTGTTGAATTAGCAGAAGATCCTTTACACTTAAAAAAACAACAAAAAAAACAGAATAGTGTTAGAACTGTATTTCTGAGAAAAACCCTGCATTTTAGCATCTTTTCAAATAGACATAGTTATAGCATATAGTTATAATCATAAATTTGGATTAACTGTTCAGTCACAATCAAATAATCATAATATGAAAATCTAAATCATCAAGTTGAAGATTAAAAAATAATTTAGCACTGTAACTAGTACACAAATGGATCTCCATAAAGACTAGTTTTTATTATGATAATGCCAATTTAGAGATGGATACTAAGCTTAAGTGACAAAATAGAAGATGTATACCTGGGTACCTCTCAATGGGCTTTAAGGTTAGAAAGGTAACGTGGACTAATTGAAACAGACTAGATTGTAGTTAATAAATTTTCACTTATTCAGCTAGTCAGTAATTCAAAGTTGCAGAAGTGCCTTGGAATAAAGATATAATGAAATGCATATTTTAAGAAATCGAACCATGTCAAATTATACTTCACATGTATATTTAAAATTTATTGTGCTATGACATTTTTACTGGCACATATAACTAATATCCTATAATGATGCTATGAGGCAAAGTGTTTTCACAGGTAAAATATATTTATAGACAATATGTGAACTCGAGAGAATAATTATTTTATTTCCAGTATCATTCAGTATCAAAGGACTTGTTAATAACATCAGTAATAGACTTAAATATAAGAGCTGCCTGAGTGTCATTGCACACTTTGTAGAATGTCATCTAAAGTAAGAAGATGCAGGATACTATGCTTAAGTTCTATACTACCCCATAGAGATTTATATAATGTGTTTTATAGGTGGGGGAATGGGCAGATGTGGGATAAGGTAGAACGTCTGAGTCAATTCATTAGGGATATATTTAAGCTGTTTTTTATTTTTTAAGATTTCATTTATTTTATATACATACAAAATTATATAAATATATAAAAATATATATATTTATATAATATAAAATATATAATATATAAATATATATAATTTAATTATATATAATTAAAATTTATATATAAAATATTTTATATATAAATTTATTTATATATTTTATATAAAATATTTTATATATAATATATAAATAAATTTATATAAAAAATATATATATACACACATACACAGAGAGAGAGAGAGAGAGAGAGAGGTAGGGGACAAAAAGCAGAGGGAGAGGAACAAGCAGACTATGCTCAGCATGCAGGGCTCAATCCCTCACCCAAAGATCACAACCTGAACAATGAATCTTGTAATGCTGAAAAAATAAAATAAAAGTATTTGGTGGAAAAAAAGAAAGAAAACAGCTGATGTAAGTGTAAAAAAATAAATAAATAAAAAACAAAAAAAAAAAAGAACTGTTGAATTGTTACATTATACAATGAAACTAATATAACACTGTATGCTAATTATACTGCAATTAAAAAATAAAAATAAAAAAAAAAAAGCCAGACACTCAACTGACTGTGTCACCCAGGTGCCTCTAAATTGTATTTTAATTATACATTATCCCAAGACCTAAGTGTTTAAGAAATTATATATATAGCAGTTTATGTTATTGAAAACCATAAATTTGTATAAATATATCCATTTTCTTTCTTCTAAGCCTGCCTTTGGCGCTATCTGATAATAATAACTCCATTGTCATTTTCCCCTAATTTTTATTACCAATCTTCTTTTTTTTTTTTTTAAGATTTATTTATTTATTTGTCAGAGAATGAGAGCACACAAGCAGGGGGAATGGCAGGTAGTACAGGCAGAGGGAGAAACAGGCTCCCCACTGAACAAGTAGCTGGATGCGGGACTCCATCCCAGGACCCTGGGATCATGACCTGAGCCAAAGGCAGATGCTATACTGACTGGGCCACTCAGGCATCCCCATTACCAATCTTCTTGTTAGAATGTAAGCTTCTTAACAGAGGGATATAGGTCTGTTTTGTTCAACAGTTTGTCATCAACATGTAGCAAACCGCTTTGCAATAGGAATGATGTATTATTTCCTATACATATAAATGAAATGTTTAATAAATACATATTTTTAATAAGAGAATCAGAAAAGTTAGTAAAGGGAAGAAACTTGGATATCATCAAATCTAACCATTTCAGTTTATAAATAAGAAAACTGAGACCAAGAGAGAATAAACAGCTTAAGATCACAGAACAAGTCTATGGGAGAGATTATATGGTCATGAGAGCATTAGTAATTTTAGGTTTCTTCTTTAAGTGTTAATTATCCTAATATCCATTCTTTCTTTCTTCCTTATAGTAATAGAATATTTCTCATTATGATTTTAAATCGCTTTCCCTTTTAATGATAAAGAATAATCTCTTTTATAAAAATGAGTTGTTGGTAAAATGAATGAGGTTAAGGGTAACTTCTCTTGTCACTGTACATGATGTTCTGGAAATATGCAGTGGATAATACTGTAAAAGTAACTCAATGTATATTGATAGAATTTCCACAAACCCTAGTTTTGGCCATAAAAAAAAATGCAGCTCAGAAAACGTCATGTCCAAAGTCCAGAGTTTTTCATGGTTGTGCTAGGACTCAATCTCAGGACTTTCTAGTTCAAGTGTGGAATTTCCTAGTAAAAAATGGAAAAGTATATGATAAATTAAGCATAGTTTCAGAATAATAAATAGATAAGCATAATGCACACTAGTGATTATCATTTAGTTTCTATTCTCTTTTTTTCTTCAGACGTTCTACCTGGTGACTGTATTTTACAACCCCTCTTGCAGTCTGATATGGTCATATCACTGTGTCCACAATAATGGGATATGAACAGAGGTGGTATTTGCAACTTTTGATTTATCATTGCACTGCACTGCAATGTTATAACATAGACCTGGTAGTACTTTATCTTGGTCCATGCAGATCAGGACAACACCTTGGGATATGGGCAGATTTATAAGGCATCTTGGTTACTAAATGATATCCTAGAACTGAGCCAACATAGCCTTAGATAAATGTACAAGTTAAGAAAGCATCTATCTTATTTTAGCCGTGAATGTCCAGGTCTCATTGTTACTACATACTCAACCATATATAGCCTATATGCTTACTACTATAGTAAGCAAGAAATCAAGAGAGACCAAAAGGATGTAACTCTAACTCAAGCAATAGATCAGAACTCAGACTTTGGTAGCCAAGAGAACTCGGTGGAAAATAGAAGATCAAGAATCTGACAGAAAAATAACTGAAAACATTTATGAGAACTAGAGGTTGGGAGGCACACACTGCTTATGGACACAAAGAGCCCATCTTGGGTATGGTTAAAAATAGGAAATAGGGAACTTGGAAAGGTCTATTCCTTTTCAGGTTAATTTAGAGAAATTAGAGTGGAAATAAGTTAAAAATAGTAATGAGAAAGAAGGTCTTCTTAGATAGGGAGTTAAGCAAGTAGATGAGAAGCAGCAGAGCTAAATGAACAATGTATGGTGAGAATGGATGTGTATCTAAATACGAAAAATTCTTTACAAGTCCACTCATTCAGGGACTTTTTATAGTGTTGATTAAGTAGTAGCGTCTCAGCTTATATTATTTTGGCTGAATTAAGTGATGTTTCTGAACCCCTCAGCTTTATCACCTGAAAAACAGCGGTTTTAAGAATTTGATACATTCATGATAGGAAGCAAATGGCACATGAAAGTCTAATTATTCTTGTTGATATCATTGTTAGAGAAAATGAGGCGACTAATTCTCTGTAGGATCTAACATTATCAAAGTAGAAAATAATAATTTATCTGTGCTTTTGAAAAATAAGTAGATATATTTCAGGCAGAGAGCAAGATAGAGTTTTTCAAACAGAAGAAAATACATACTTAAAGGCAAAGAATCATGTAAGATCATCACATATAAAGGAAATTAATAGAGATTTACTAAGCTTGGAACATAGGTTACAAAATGGAAAATATTTGAACAAGTAGATAGGGACAAATTCTGAAATATTTCATTTCTAAGTTAAAGATATTAGACATAATCCTAAATGTTAAAAAGCATACTTTTTTAAAACCAAACAGTGATATGAAAGATGTATTTTATACAAAGAAATGCAAGCTTCATTAAAGCAGATGGAAGAGAAAAACAGGCCACTATAGAGATATTGGACAAAGGACTGCTGAAAGTGATTAGGAAAGAGAAAATTAATGTCTATACTAAGTCAGGGGAAGCAGGCATACATAAAGAAAAGAATGATTGAATTGAAGAGATAATCCTAAAATAAAATCAATATTCCCTGATAAACAACTGGATGTGGGATACTGTGTTTGTAACTTGAGAAATTAATGATTCTAATAAACAAAATTTCAAAAACTGGTGAAGAAATAGGTTTTTAGAAGAGAAAGGAGTTGAAATTTTATAAAAGCCTAATTGTTGCTAAGAGCACAGGGATAGGGGTATGCCTCCGATATATATCCTTAAGATAAAATGATGCATTTTTAAGTAACAAATTTATCTTGTTTTTTTTCTATATTGGTTATCTCCTTTATCTTCATACGTCTTCATAAGGAGTTTGTATATGGGACAGCTGCTCACTCCCAAGCAAGCATTTGAATTTCAGAGGGTAAGAGCTCATTGGAACACAAAAAGTGGCTTGGGCAGTATGCTAGCTACAAGGGACAAAAGGAAGAACACATTAAACATGCCTGAGTCTTTCATAAAGCTGAGTCTTTAGTGGGGAAGCAGATAAATTATGATGGTTAATTTTATGGGTCAATTTTGACCAAACAATGGATTGCACAAGTTAAACACTATTCCTGGGCATGTCATTGAATGTGTTTCTGAATAAGATTAGGATTTCAATGAGTAGACTCAGTTAAATATAGTCTCCCCAGTGTGGATGAGCATCATCCAATCTGTGAGGGCCCCAATAGAACAAAAAAGTATATGAAGGAGGAATTCACCCCTTTTTGCTTCCTTCCTGTCCGCTTGAGCTAGGATATCAGTCTTCTGCCCATGAACTGAGATTTACACCATCAGCTACCCTGTTTTTTAGACTTTTAGGATAGGACTGGGATTGATTACACTACTGGCTTTCTGGGTTTCCATCTTGCAGATAGCATATCATGGGACCTCTCAGCCTCCATAAATGCATGAGCTAAATTATTACAATCTCTTTATGTGAATCTACTATGGCTTTATTTCTCTGGAGAACTCTGTGTAATACAGAAACTAAGAGAAATTTGTCAATCATGTACCATCATGATTAATGGCTAGAAGAACAGCAAGGTAAAATCTAGCTCATGGGGTTTCACTCACATGGTAAATGGAATCATACAGCTATTTTGTTTAGTCATTCTCCCTGTTGAAAGGATTTCTATCCCTAATAGAAATGAAGTGAGCACCTTCCAGTAGAAACAACTACTACCCATGAAGAAGAAAAGAAACATAAAACCACTCATCCCATTTAGAGGGGCCTGATGGAAAACCAGTGAGAAGAGAAAAAAATAAATAAGACTGGTTTATATGGAGACCATTTCATCCAAAGACTTTTTATCTTCAGTGAAAGGGGCCTAATCCTAACAATTTCTGCACCAACTCAGGCTAATACCAAATTTATTCCTCTATAAAATCCCAAGATAAACATGATATAAGAAAATTGAAACTAAAAAATAAAAGAAAAACCCTTCGCTGGACTTGTAAATTAATAAAAATGGTTACCTATGGGGGAGGAAAGGAACAGGGTTAAGAGGCAATAATGGAAGGGTGTCTTCTCAAAATATACCCTGTTACAATAGCTTTGGTTTAGAAAATATATGAATGTTTTACATAGTCACAAAGGAAATTTATATTTACAGAAGCATCCTCCACCAATAAATTGAAAAGAAATATAAACAAAGAAACCCAACTGTAAATCAATTGGTGACATAGCCACAAAGAGGAATAAATTACTTTAAATGGCTTTGAAATATATTAGAAGTGCAAATAAATAGTAAATATCATTTAGCATTTTGTTGGAGTGTAATTGATATTACTGTTTTAAACTTATTGTGTAGAATAATCCAAATATGTATCACATTAGCATTAGAACCAAAATTTTCAGTGAAAAGGAACAAGACCAAGATCAAATAACTTTGAATTTTTGTAATGTTAAAACTGATTTGGAAATATTATGGACCCATAATTTTTGTTCAGAAAAATCTGTATTTCTATCTAAAAGTTCTGTATCTTCAAAAACATCCATGTCTTTCTTGAAGGACAAGAAAAAGTAAGAAACAATCAAAAGAAATAACAAAAGCATTCATTGAAATCTATAGTATTCAATATTCAATTTCTAGAAATGCTTAAGCAAGTTTAAAGTCTGTTAAAAACAAAAAAAATGCCATAATTATATTTTTTCTGCCATTTAAACCAGTAAAATATTGCTGAAATCTTTGATTAAACACTCTAAAACAAATTAGATTTTTACAAACATAAAGCATTCTGTCACTATCTTCAAGGTAAGTTTTGTTAAATTAAAAAAAAAATCCCATTTATAATTGCACCAAAAATAATAGAACACCTAGTAATAAACCTAACCAAATTGGTGAAAGACCTGCATTCTGAAAACTATAAAACCTGAAGAAATTGAAGAAGACACAAATGGGAAAATATTCCATGCTCATGGATTGAGAAAAACAAATATTGTTAAAAATGTCTATACTACCCAAAGCAATCTACACATTTAATGCAATTTCTATCAAAATATCAACAATATTTTTCACAGAGCTAGAGCAAATAACTCTAAAATGTGTATGGAACCAAAAAAACCCCAATTTCCAAAGCAAACTAGAAAAGGAAGAGCAAAGCTGGAGGCATCACAATTCCAGACTTCAAATTGTATTATATTATGAAGCTATAGTAATCAAAACAGTATGGTACTGGCACAAAAACAGACACATAGATAAATGGAACAGAACAGAAATCTCAGAAATAAACCCACAACCATATGGTCAATTAATCTTCAACAAAGCAGGAAAAATTATCCAATGGGAAAAAGATAGTCTCTTCAATGAATGGTCTTAGGTAAATTGGACAGCAATATGCAAAAGAATGAAACTGGACAACATTCTTACACCAAACACAAAAATAAATTCAAAATGGATTAAAGACCTAAATGTAAAATTTGAAACCATAAAAATACTAGAAGAGAACACAGGCAATGAGTTCTTTGAGATTGGCCAAAGCAGTATTTTTTTTTTTTAGATTATGTCTCCTGAGGCAAGGGAACAAAAGTAAAAATAAGTTATTGGGACTACATCAAAATAAAAACCTTCTGCAAAGTGAAGGAAACAACCAACAAAATTAAAGGGCAGCCAATGGAATGGGAGAAGATATTTGCAAATTACATATTCAATAAATAGTATTCAAAATAGATATAGAATTTATACAACTCAACACCCAAAAACCAATAATCTGATATAAAAAAAGGCATGAGACATGAACAGATACTTCTCCAAAGAAAACATCGATGGCCAAGAGACACATGAAAAGATGTTCATCATCACTCTTCATCAGGGAAATACAAATCAAAACTGCAATAAGCTATCACCTCACATCTGTCAGAATGGCTGACCTCTGGCTAAAATCAACAACACAAGAAAAAGCAGTTTTGGTGAGGATGTGGAGAAAGGAGAAACTTCTGTTGAGCACTGTTGATGTGAATGCAAATTGGTGCACCCACTCTGGAAAACAGTATGGAGGCTTCTCAAAAAGTTAAAAATAGAACCACCCTATGATCCAGCAATTGCACTACTGGGTATTTACCCAAAGAATACACAAATACTCATTCAAAGGGATACACCCCTGTGTTTATAGGAGCATTATTTACAATAGCCAAGATATGGAAGCAGCCCAAGTGTCCATCAACTGATGAATGGATAAAAAAGGAGTGGTAGATACATGCAATGGAATATTTTACAGCCTTAAAAAAACTTGCTATTTGCAATGACATAGATGGAGCTAGAGAGTATAATGTTAAGCAAAAAAAATTAGAGAAAAACGAATACTATATGATTTCACTCACATATGGAATTTAAGAAACAAAACAAATGAGCAAAGGGGAAAAAAGGGAGAGAAAGAGAAACAAATCAAGAAACAAGAGTTTTAACTTCTAGAGACTGATGATTACCAGAGGGGAGGGGTTAAAGAGGTGATGGGGATTAAGGAGTGCACTTGTCAAAATGGGCACCACGTGACATATGGAATTGTCAAATCACCATGTTGTACACCTGAAACTACATATAACACTGTGTGTTAACTAACTGGAATTAAAACAAAAACTGTAAAAAAAAGTTCCTTTTAACATTCTGAGGTGTTATGCAACATTTTCAGATTTGAATGAGCAAAAGAAAATTCATAACAAGAGACAAAATGAAGATAATTACTTAAGATTTATTCTCAATTTCCTTTTAGAGTTCCAGTCTAGCTGGTTGCTTTGTTGTTTTCATTTTTTTAAGAAATAGGTTATGTTAATCTTTCTTTTCTGGAAAATATGATGGGTTTTCAAAAAACCTATCTATTTATATAGTGTCATTTTTTATGTTGTTATTATACACAGAACACCATAGGCATACTGTTAGATTTACCTATCTTAATTTAGAAAAAAATCCCATGGTCTTTATTCCTGAAACATTATCTTTAAGATTTAAAAAATGTAAGATTGTAAGCACAAAAAACCAAATGCTTAAAGAAATGATGTATTTCTATTAATGTGCTGCTTATATAATAACTGAACATCTCAAAAATACAGAGTGATATTTAAACTCAGTGGGAAGATCGTGAATATCAGAGTTCCACTTAATTCAAACATTCTTGACAGGTTTTATTTATTTTTAATATACTAGCAAAAACATTTAACAGAACTGAGGGTGATTTTCAGCATGCTCTCACACAATCTTAGTACTTCATGTGAACTTCAGGCATCTGTGAAGTAATCATTTTGCTTTCACATTTTTCCCAATTCACTTTGTCTAAAATGACTTGACACAACATAAATTCACTTTATTTCACTTACAAATATAAAAAGAAAAGTCTTTTATTTTATGAATTAGTTTCCCTTTTTCCATATATCTTTCTAAGCTGACAAAAATAATGTATATTAGAGTCTGTGCTAATCTCACATTCCTGCAGACTTTTAGTCAAGTAAACATAAAAATCTGCATATTATAATTACTATAAATCTATAAAGGTTAATTTGGACATAATTTTTAATGTATCATCTGCTAGACTTGGAAAGCAATGATAATTTTGCTTTGTCTAATTCTTTCTCTCCAAAATCCTTCCAAAAATTTTCTAAGATTTGCCTCCCAGAAATCAGGCAATTTCAAGCTACAAAAATATACTTAATACATACATTTAAAACTAATCTATTTTATATAACAAAATAGGTTTATTCTTAATATTGTTAAATAAGCTTTGATTTGGTCTGTGTATGATCTTTTGGGATTTCTAGTTTGTCTCCCTATATGATTTCCATGAATGTACTATGTTGCAATACTGCCTATCTTTTTTTATTTTCTAAAAATTGCTTATAAAACTTCCCTGAAAATTTAAGAAAAATGTTAATTTGAAAATATTTTTACCTATATTACTATGAAAATCTTTCATAAGGCACGATGCTATATTTTCACTTTATTGATGGTGTAGTGTTCTTTATGGTTAAAATATTTTAAATAGTTTGTATTCATGTATCTTCATATATCTCTAGTCTCTGATCAGTGAATCTTGGTGTTTATAATTGGTAAGCTTATCTTACAATACTTTTTAATTGATAAATTTTTCATATTCTAGAATTTCCCCTTAAGTATGTTTCTTTTTTTATACTGAGGTTTTGAGACAGATATGTTTCTGACATTTGTTGAGATAATAATAATCTAGTTGATCTTTCTCTTACAGTGTAAAAAAAAAACTGTCATGAGATAATTAAAATAAGACAAAACTGAGTGTTAAGACCTTGAGTTTTTAGATCTGTGCCAGAAATTAATGATATCACAAATCACACTTTCTCAGGGTTTCAATTTCCACAAATATAAAATAAAAGATTTACCAGATCATTTCTAAGTTCTTTGGAGTTTGAAATTCTAAACAATTATTTACCATTTTCAGACTTTTGTGGTTATTCTACAAAGGCCTTGAAACCAAATGCTTTTGTTATTGACTCAGGTATCAAAGGTATTGTGGTAGGTATTTTTTTGTGATTTCTTTTTAGAATATTAGATATTTCTTCTCCCCTTTTTGTTTGAAAGTGGTGTTGGAGAATATGGCTTGGACAAACCTATATGTGCTGGTCATTAGGAAAATATTAAAATGCTAATAGCATTTAAAGAAAAAAATATACTTTGATAACAGCATTTTCCTTTTAGTATTAAAGCTACTTATGTGCATTTTGTATCTTCTCTAAGTATGTCTAATTCATATCTCACTCATGGCATGCACCAAATGTATGCTTAATAAATGATGTAATTAATTTGTGTCGCTTGCTTCTTTTGCAGGGTAATTTTTTTTTTTCCTAAAGATTTTATTTACTTGAGAGAGCATGAGCAAGGGGAGAGGCAGAGGGAGAAGCAGGCTCCCAGCTCAGCGGGGAGCCCAATGTGGGGCTTGACCCAGGACCTGGAGATCATGGCCCCAGCCAAAGGCAGCCACATAACTGACTGAGCCACCCAGGTGCCCCTGCAGAGTAAGTTTTTAAAAGAAGCCACCCAGGCACCCCTGCAGAGTAAGTTTTTAAAAGACTCTCATATATCTTTAAACTATTTTTCTTTTCCTCAAGTTTAATTCTTTCTGAATTGAGAAAATGAAGCAAAACAAAAATATTGCTCTCCATTCTGGCTCCACCTCAGTGCCTTCTGTCTCTGGCTCTAACTCAGGTCTTGCCAAGGCTCCAGGCTTGCAGAGCAAGCAAGCTTTGGTTCAAGAGTCCTCACTGGTGTGTCCTTCCCCAGTGGCTTATATCCTAAAGAGACCAATCAGACTGCTCTATCAAATGTAGAAGACTTATGCCATCACCCTTCTCTTTATTGTACTTCTCTCTCAACGGCTTGCATTGAAAACTCAGTTCTATCATCCTCTTGGGGAGAATAGCTAAAGATTGAAGAAAATGATGTTCTCCAACGGAAATCTAGTTCAGTGGTTCTCAGCCCTGGTTTTACCTTGTAATCCCCTGAAAAACTTTAAACACCACCACCAAGCCCCCCACACAGAAAAATCTGATAAAGTTTATCTGGGAATGGACCTCCGTATTCTCGTGGGTAGCCAATTTGATAATCGCGGTGTAACTTGGGAGCTATCTAGAATGGCTGCTCAGAAAAATGACAATCTGAAGATAAAAAAAGAACCACAACTACAGTTCATTACTTCCATCCTTGCCTTATTTGAGAATTATGGGCATGATTTAGCTTTTCTTAATAACCCATTAAAAAGGATTGGCAATTGTTATCTACATGATGGTGAAAATCACCCATTTAAACAGCAACAACTCCCCAGACTACTGCAAGAAGAATGTGACTGACGGAGGGATGCTAAATGTGGTTTTAGGAATACTATCTCACATTCACGTTTTATCCAATGAGAATCGATTTTTACCTCAGATTCCTCTCAGCAAAGAGAAACTAATATATTGTTCCCCATCATGATTGTATGATTAAGAAAGGATAATATAAGACATTGGAAAATACATTGTCCTGTGTTTGAAAAGAAACACATTAATCTAGTAAATACGCATCTTTTCTAGGACATATTTTAAGAAAAGTGCATACGCCTACAAAGGTTTACCTTAGTCCTCTCAGTCCTATTTTAACATAAGATCTGTTCTTCAACTGAAGATTTTCCAACCATGGATGTTTTCAAGATCATATCCCATAATTACAGAGTGGCTATTAAAATATATATATTTTTTTAATGAGAAAGAGCGAGAGACAAGACAGAGAGACAGTAAAGGGAGGGGCAGATGGAGAGAATTTTCAAGCAGACACCCTGCTGAGCATGGAGCCCAGTGCTGGGCTTGATTTCTCAACCCTGAGAACATGACCTGAGCCAAAATCAACTGTCGGTCACTTAACCAACTGAGCCACCCAGTTACCCCAAAAAGATTTCTTGCTTAGATTCCCATGAAGTTTTTTTTTTAAAGAAATCTAGAGGGATGCCTGGGTGGCTCAGTTGGTTAAGTGGCTTCCTTCGGTTCCGGTATGATCTCAGGGTACTGGGATTGAGTCCCGCGACAGGCTCCTTGCTCAGTGGGGAGCCTGCTTCTCCCTCTAGCTCTGCCTGCCACTCTGCCTGCTTGTGCTCTCTCTCTCTCTGACAAGTAAATAAATAAAATCTTAAAAACTAAATTAATTAAAGAAAGAAAGAAAGAAAGAAATCTGTAGTTTTATCGACTATATTTTCTCTTTGCTTAATCTGTATGATCTATCACCATGGTTGTATGAGTAAAATTTCCTTCTCAAAGAGTTGGAACAAAATAAACCACTGAATTCTAATAAAAGAACTCAAATTTACCTTCTAAGTGCACTGAGTTTGTGCATTAAGCCAATCAATCAATCAGTCAGTCAGTCCATAAATGTTAATTGAGTACCAGACTCTGCATATGATTAGGTTTGGGGCCAGAAAACTAAGGCTAACAATACATTCAAAGAAGACAATAAAGTAGTGAAACTTCTACATTTACTGTAATTGTAAGCTATTAAGCTTAAGGACTAATTAACATTTTAAATTAGTAAATAATTCAAGCTCTACCTTCTATTACTGAAAGGTAAACAAACCCCATATTTCTCCATAGCCTTCCATTTAACAATATTTGGTAATGAGTATAAATTTATTGATTACATATATCTCACTTGACTCATGTAGGGAAATGCGAGATCGATTCTAACACAGTCAAAATCAGCTTTAGTTTGAAAGTCTCCCAAAATTAGTTCCTATTACTGAGTGTATGTCATATAAAACATGTACGACCAACTCTCAAAATATCAAAACACACACAGACAGGTATATAAAAAAAAAAAAAATACCTGTTCCAAAACACAAGATTGGTCATATCCAGAAACCATAAGAATAAGAATAATGTTTCAACATGTTCAGTAACTCAAATGAGTCCCACAGTGCTGAGATCATTGTGGTGAAAATTTCCTCACTTCTAAAAATGGAAATAAAGGGCCTAAATCATGAGCAAATTGATTTTATTTCTAGAAATAAGCCTTTTATAAATACAGTTTGGCTAAGGCCAAAAGGAAGGTCAGTAGATGGTACAGGGCTTTTATATTTAGCTTCCTGTTCTGCTCTACTACAAGGAGACACAGTTGAAAGAGTTGGACTTAGACTAGATTGACGATCTAATTTATCATCCAAAACAGACAACTTTAAGAACAAAGGAGGAACTCCTGATCGTTAAACTAGTTGATACACAAAACTAGAATTCTCTTGTGCTTACCATGGCATATGGTCATGCCTATTGCACACAGACCTGGAGCTCTAATTCTAATTTTATTACTTTATTAGGCATAAAAATTTGTGGAATTATCTAATACATCTTGCATCTCAATACCCAGAAAATGCACACCAGGTGTCTGTCACATATTAATCATTCAAAAAAAATGGTAGCAATTCCAGGAGATCTATTTTTTTGGCATCTTTGATCTAAATTCTGCCAGGCCTAAGATATTTCAATTTTCCTATTGCCAAATTTTCTCTGTATGTGCATTCCAGAATATCTTCATAAGATACGAATAGTTATGCATGTCATCATTGCCATGAGAGAAACATGTCCATTAACTCCAAAGGAAATGAGAGCCATTCCAGGCAAATTTATGCTAAATCAGCTGCCTTTTTAGCTCAGAGGCCAAAGAACTTTCTTCCATAAAGGAAATGACAGTAAATATCTTCAGGTGTAGGGCCACATAGTCTCTGTACCAACTATCAACTCTGCTGTTGTACCACAAACCCTAGATAACGTAAATCAACAGCCACAGCTATATTCTAATAAAACTTTACTCCTAGACTGAAATTTGAATTTTATATAGTTCCTGTGTATTGTAAAATATTTCTCTTGATCTTTTTCAACCATTTATAAATGTAAAAATATTCTTTGTAAATGAGATATACAAAAGAAGTTTGCAAGCCTTATTTGGCCATCAGGCTGTAGTTTGCCAACCCCTGTACTAGCTTATTGTTTATTTATTATTGAAGTATAGTTGAACTTATTATTTTTACAAATCACAGAGGTTGGTAAATTTTTACAACTTAGTGTTAAAATTGTAAAATATCAGCAAACTGATACAACTTCAATACAGAATGGTGGAAGACTGTCAGTGTATGAGCATCCATATAAATATGTGCATATAATTTTGGCAATTTGTTATCTTTGCATTTAGTAGCACAATGCCAATTGTGATATATTTGAAAACTGTACTAAGAACTATAAAACAAGGTTGTATTTCGAAAATGTTTACCTGTCTCCTGGAAATTGAAAACAAACAAATCTAGCTACTTTGTTAGTTGTAAGTGAAAATAACATGGATCATCTTTGGACTGAGAATTTCCTGAGCTCAGTTTCCTTCTGAAACTGTAAGGACCAGTTTTTAAGATCAGTCAGCCTGGGTCCTTAAGTGACCATGATTGAGATCCCTGTTTCTGTCTGGTAATGGACATCCAGCATGAATGAGAATTGTTTATTTAATTAAAGAGTCCGTTAGACTGAGGTGGCTTCAGTACCTTAGAAAACTCCAGAAGGAAACCAAAACCTAAACCTATAATCCTGAAAGGGTAGATATCAAAACCTGAGGAAAACCAATCCCAAACAGCCAGCTAACTTTTTCCCCTAAAGGCAAATGCTTAAACTATAGTCAATCATAATTTTCTGGCTTTGCTTCCATCACTTCTCTATAAAAGTCTCCACAATTCCTGCCGGTGGTGAGGTCCTAACCACTTCTAGTTTGGTACTGCCAGATTAGAATTATTTGTGCTCAAATAAACTCATAATTTTTTTTAAAAGATTTTATTTATTTATTTGATAGAGAGAAAGAGATCAGATGTAGGCAGAGAGGCAGGCAGAGGAAGAGGGGGAAGCAGGGTCCCTGCTGAGCAGAGAGCCCTACGTGGGGCTCGATCCCAGGACCCTGAGATCATGACCTGAGCTGAAGGAAGAGGCTTTAACCCACTGAGCCATCCAGGCACCCCAAATAAACTCATAAAAAAATTAAACAGATTTAAAATTGTTTAGTCACATGACTTTGGGGCTGCTTACTGTCATCATGTAACCCAATATGATGTGTGTATACATAATCAAATTTTGGGTTTAGTGTTGTATTTAATTTTAAAGATAAATACATATTGCAAAATAAAATATAATACTTTTATAAGTCAATATTGTGATCTTCCTATTTAAAAGGTAAATATTGTTCATTTTTCAAGACCTTATCATTGATATACAAATTTTACAGGACCTAAAATTTTCTCCACAGGAGATTAAACTTAGAACTCCAGAAAATAAATATAAATACCAAATATCATATTTAGGCAGAGATGTTCGGCTGCCACCATCAAATTTTAAAATTGCTAATGTGGACCAAAGTAATTTCGTTACATACAGTAAGCTTCTATCAGAAAGTCTAAAGCAAGTCAATTATGGTCCATAAAGAAATACCATAAATTGTTCCTCTATACAAACAAAAAGCAAATAAATGACACTTAGGATGAATTTTTCTTATCTACAAGTAATTCTTATATTGCTGAAAAGGAGTTGAGGTCTGGTGACTTGAAATAATGCAATTGTTAATCTAGGAGTTGTTATGTCTTTTCTGTGCCCTAAATTGTTGCTCAAAGCACACTAATTTAAATTTTGCATTGCAAATATCATCTCTTGATTTAAGGAATGAAAGGAAAAACAAGGAACCACCACACACTTTTCTTGCCTTTTACCGTACAATCAATTGCATTCAATCTGTTACTAGAAATCCTCTAGTTCTGCTTAGCCTTAAATCACTGGTATTCAAAGGTTTATTGCACATTCACACTCACTTGTCATTTGCAGGAAGTCTAATTGAGAGAATTTATAGTTGGTTGTGTTTCATTTAGATTGTACATGTTTAATAAAAGCTTTTTAAGTTACTAATCTCAGCTCAGGAAACCACAAAAGTGCTTGAGGGTTAAAGAATAAAACATAACAGGTAAATGTTATTGTGTGACATTTCCTTATAATGTTTCCAAGTAACTGCATTTACTGGCTTTGAATTGTTTTTACACATCTAACTCCCTTTGCTGGAAAAATTTAGCCTCTTAGTTATACCATGTGACAGAAACGTGATGGTAGAATTACTTCTCAGTCAAAATGCTGTGGTTAGCTGAAAATAGTGTCAATAATTACTGCACTCTAGAAGAAAGCCTAAAATAATATCTCAAGTGAAATAATCTTGAGCATCTTCTCATAAAAATAAATCTAATTAAATAGTAGGAACTGATTTTAGTCTATGTTACACTGCAGTCATTTTAAAATGTGATTCTGATTTTCGGCTTGCATTATTGAACCATATGCATTGTTTATGGATGGTATTGCACAGAGGGAACTCATTTTACACAAATAATCCTTGTTGCTATTTAGCCCTATATTTCAAAGAAAATGTGAACTATACGTAAAAGAGACCAAGACGTTAAGTTTCAAAAATATGCAGGAATAAACTTCAAAGAACCCAGATAAATCAGCATCTGAATTCTCTCTAGCTTGTGCTAAAATTGTTTAGCCACATAACAATAAGAAAAATTAGACAGCACTAATGAACAATGCCACAGGACAAAAAATGAAATCTGTGGAATAGTTCTTTTAGTAAAAAGTTGATAAGAACTTGCCTGCCTTCTCATTACTCACCAAACATTAGTCCCTTGCTATTTTCCTTAGCTTGGTGGACTAAATGCTAGTCCTACTGCAAGACATGGAACAGCTTTTTAAACTCCATTGTCTTTAAATAAACACTGCTCCTAAATAAACGTGTGAATCCACCTAGCTCTGTTGGATTAGAATTAGAATTTTAAAAAATACATAATTTCTTTGGAAAGAATATTGATGATGACATGAGGCATGAATCACATTAGTGTATGAGGATAGATTCATTTGTCCTTAGAATTACATTTATAGTGGACAAAAAAAAAAAGCATTTTCTAAATAGATGGTCAAAATTACCAATATAAAACATATGAAAATATTATCACTAATTAGGTTGTTGGACAAAATTTCTTTAGAAATATTGTAATGAGTTTAAATTTTAATTGAGTTTGATTCAGGTTCACTTACTTTATATACATTTTGGAATGCTAAAGAAGAATGAGGAAGGGAAGTACTTTGACAACATGGGGAAGGATACTCCAAACAGAAATCAAGCATTTAGATTTCTCTTTCATCCATTCAACAATCCTTCGGCAACTTATATAATTCTCTAGATGCTAGAGATAGAGCAGTGTACAAATATGCCTCCTGTGTTCTTGAAGCATGCATTCAGTTGTGAGAAAGAGATAAACAAGTAAATGTTTTTTTGCATGAGTTCCACGGAGAAAAATAAAGCTTACAAAGAGAAGACAGAAGTGAGGTACACAGGGGGTTATTTTACACTTCTTTAGAGTATCAGAGCAGGTCTCACTCATAACGTGATATTTGAATAGAAACTAAAGGGAAGTGAAAGTTAATCAGGTGGATCACCATGGAGAAGAATAATCAACATTTTAGGTCTAGTTCTATATTAAGCCAAAATTAGCTACAGCCATATCAATGGTAACGTACACTAGAAGCGTTTCTTGATTCATTAATTCATTAAAAGCTTTATTCAATACAGCTCAAAATTTGCCATCTCTATCTTCATTTACCATTCCTTTCACTTTTCTGAGCCAGCTGCATCTCTCACCTTGGCTTTCATAACACTAGGCCCTCTGTGCAGTCCATTTAACTACAGTTAGGACACATCGAATAGCTTGCACAACTGTGGTCCTCATCTCTCCCTGCCTTTGTTTGTATAACTATGATAGGTTTAAAAGAGAGAAGTTTACCTACTTTCTCTGAAAGTTGGTTTTAATGTTTTCCATTTCATCATGCATTGATTTCTTCAATATTTATGTCTTATCCTATAATTCCTTCATTTCTTCACTGTTTGTGTATTCCAGTCAATTAGTAAAGACATCCTATTTATTATCTCATGTTTTTTTATGGGTCAGAAGTCCAGGCAAAGCACAATTCAGCTGGTGCTCTGCTTAGCATCTCACAAGGCTGAAAACATGTCAGCAAGGCTTCATTCTTTTCCAAGGCTGTAGGGATGAATTTGCTTCCAAGCTCATTTAGGTTGTTGGCTAAATTCAGTTCTTTGCAGTTAGGGGAAAGAGGTCCCTGTTTCATTACTGTTAGCCAGCAACCTAGCTTTGCTGTGGGAGGCTGCCCACATTCTTCCTTGTACTTTACATGTGGCCCCACCAGCAACAGCAAGGCCCCTTCACACACACTGAATCTGACCTGTTATGTGTGCTCATCTCTCTTCTGCCACCCCCACCCAAATCTGTAGCCTTGTTCTGACCCTAGCCAGAGAAACATCTCTACTTTCAAGGACCCATGTGTTTAGACTGGGTCTACCCAGATAACCAAGGGTAATCTCCCTTTTTTAAGGCCAGTTGATTAGTAATTTTGATTCCAGCTGCAAAGTCCCTACACAACAGCACCTAGATTTGTGTTTAGTAATCAAAGGACAGAAATTGTGGGGGGAACACCTATAGAATTTTGTCTACCATAAAGTGCTAACACCTTATGTCAGTATGTATTGTCATAAAAAGAGCAGCTGTTTAATCATAATTTTAGAAGGGAACTATTAATATCTTCATGTTGTAGATGGAGAAACTGAATGTGGTTTAAGTAACTTACCCAGGGTTCTTTACCCAGGGAGACAGGGAACAGGAATTAAACCCTTGTCTGTGTGATTCCAGAGTACATGCTCTTCCTCAAATAATGACATGAATGTCAATGTCAGAGGATACTACTCCCTTAATGAGCAGGAATCAAGGCAATGGTTCTAAATTAAGCTTGATTAAGCAGTTATTTTTGAGTTCAGATTAAGCATAGGTACCTGAAAGACTTCTCTCAAGAACATTAAATAGTAGTCTTCCACATGGAAATGCATTGCGTTTGAAACTACTGTTGGTCCTTTTAAAAATGCAATGTTCTTTTTTTTTCCTGTTTAGATAAAATAATCAATTCTTCATTCAAAATAACAAATGTGTAAATAAAAATGAAATAGATTTTTAAAACATTAGAAGAAAAAATATAAAATATTTCCCAATACTAGATTTATGACATGATTCTTTAAAAGACATGTTAATAATCAAGTGGCAATTAAAAAGACGACCACTTTAATGACGTGAAAATAGTAATGAGATTTTTAATATTAATTCTAGATCACTGAGATGTTAATCAAGCTGATATATAAATATATGACATAAATATATTTATAAATTTATATACATAAAGCAGCAGTTTCATATTTATAGTAGTGTCAACCATGAACTTCAACTTCTACATATTATTTGTTTATTCTAGAAATTTTGATTAAAGGTAACTAAATCAAAACACAGAATTAGAAATCATAGATAAGGATTCCCAAAGCACAAATTTAAAAAAGAAGAGAGTTTGGTAATACCCATTTAATTAACATATAGTCGAACTAAAAAATTTGTATACATATTTGCATATGTAGCCAAATTAGAAAATTCAAAACCAGAAAATTTTAAAAAACATTAATAGCAACTATTTTTTCTATGATTCAATGAATAGATTAACATATTGGATATTGAAGAAAGCATTCCCTGACTTACATTATGGATTATGGATGATAGCCTTTAGAACTCTTTGAGATCCAAGATTGCAACATTTTTCAAAGAAAATAAAATGAATATAAAAACTAAACATATTGTTTAACTTTTTTTTAAAAATTTTATTTATTTGAGAGAGAGAAAGAGACAACTGGGAGAATGCCAGAGGGAGAGGAACAAGCAGGTGCCCACCTAGCACAGAGCACGACACTGGGCTGGATCCCAGGACCCTGTTTCATGAGCTGGGCCTAAATCATATGTTTAGCCAACTAAGCCACCCAGACACCCCTACTGTTCAATTTTTAAAATTCAAAACTGAGTATGTTTTCCACTTAAATCTTTTACTGTATTATAATGCCAAGAAAAAGAAAAAAAAAGCAATGATGGTAGTTGGTTCGTTTTCTCAACGCTTATTATCTAGGTAATTAGATTAATATACAGAATTAGATTAATATACAGAATTAGATTAATATACAGAATCCACTGACCAGCATGTTGTCATTATTTGCAGTATACAATTTGTAACCCTGCTCTTTTAAACTATAGGTCTTCTCAAACTCAAGAAAAAAATTGCAATTACAGTAACTTTTAAGAACAGGAGGAATGCTTATTATGCTAATAGGGATTTAAACACAGTGAGGATTCTCATAATTGTTGGCAATTTTTAATTTCTGTTAATTCACAAGAAAGACAATCTCTGTATTCACTGATATATATTGGGCACAGAGAACAAAATAAAATTTGAAGATTTGTATAGCACATTAGAAACTTAAAAAAAAAAAGAATAAAATCCACCACAGAATTGGCTGCGGCAAAGTTAAACCTCAGGAGGGACCAGAACCTCTCTACTCTAGCTGTGATTTTTAACTTATTTCCAGGCCACCCATCTAGTTTTCTCGGTAGTGAGATTTCCTTCCACTACCTAAAGCCAGAGGATGTGTTCAAAGGCCTTAATTCTGGGATTCTGCTTGGCATGCACAGGGTTACTCAGAGGAACACACTGCAGTGTTTTCATAGTATAGCATAGAAATGGAGGTTTGCGTGTATCAAATCCTTGACAAATGTTCCAGCAGTTAAGTAAAACTTTGTTTATATTGCGTGCCTCTCAACAGAAATTAAGAGCTGTGGAAACAATTCGCGCAAGTGGTTGCAATCTTCGCTCGTTCTCTGTTAGTGAATATGACAAGCTCACCTGCTGTGGGAGGCTGAAAATAAAGGACAATCTCACCACATTAATAAAACATGAGCCACAACTGAATCTGAGGCCAACTAAACCACCAGAGACTTAGTGTGACGCTTAATTTTGTCGATGATGGAAGTACTTTAGCCCCGAGGTAACTTTCATGGAAGCCACATTTGCGTGCAAACCTTCACTTAAAGCACTACAGCTAGGCAGAGTTAATGTTCATGGGAGTGTAAACTTACAGTAAAAGGCAGGAACCACATAAGATGTTACATCGCTCAAGCCAGTCAACTTTGGTAGTGGCCTAATGTTTTATTGAAGCTCATTCCTCCTCACAGGAGATCTGAAAACCCACTTAGTGCCCTTGGAAAATTGTCTGTTTTGGCTGCATGGACTGGTTCCTAATCACAGAAAGATAAAAACATCAAAATAAGCTAATAGGGTTTTGCCATGAAATATAGTCCTGGGAGAGCTAGAAGTAAAGGGGGTAGGTTTCTGAGGGGATCTATTAAGTTAAAGGGTTTAGTGAAGTTAAGGGAACGCACTCCAGGATGAAGAAAGGAGGGAATGGAAAGTGCATACAAGAGAAAGGGGAAGAGGAAAAAAATAAAAATATGTATTTTTTAAGAAATGGAAAAAACAAGACCCAGCAAATTAAGTAAAATCATCCTTAAATTTTGTATCAGTCAGTGTTTGAAAATGATGCTGGGCGTTGAGACAGAATTGCAGTGATGTCTCATTTGAAAAATGTTCCTGGGAAAATAGTTTTAAATAAGAAATCATAATACAATGCCACCTGAGAGAAAAGACATTTTTTGGAAGAGAATTTTTCCTTCTCCTTCCAGGCAAAGATTTCAAAATTATGTTTTTACTTATTGCCATGTTTCTTGAGAATGAGAAAATCTGATTTCTTTAAATAGTAATAATTTATATTTTCAACCAAAGAGTGTTTAAAAATGAAACTATGGAAGAGACAACATGTGAAATGATTATTGGAGAACCCTTGGATTTATTGTTGATCTGATCAGTTATTTCTGGGATTTTAACCAAAGGCTTATGGAAAGAAGTCTGTGAAGGAAATAATGCAGCTTACAGAGTTAATACTTCTCCATCTCAGTATGCTTCAATTTGTTGTGAGTAGACTCCCCCCTTGGTTTAGAAAGTAAATATTTTATCACCTTTTGTGCAACGGCAAAGTTTTAGATCTAATAACTCACAGCAATTCTTTCTGGGAGGCAAAGACATCTACTAACTGATTCATAAATTTGTTACATAGGGCACTGTTTTTGGTAAAGGTATTAGAGCATGAATTTAGGATCATATATTCTCACATTGCAAGAGTATCCATGTCATTCTCTGCCCTTTCTTAGTTCCATAGCAAAGAAGGGTTTTAAGGAAGAAATCGGTTATATAAATGTGTGCCATCCTGACAGTTCTTGTCTTATATTGTATTAACTGTGAACCTAAGCCAAATACAGACTTTTAGAAATGATCATCATTGAGGTAAAAATTCCTACAATTCTTTCGACATGTAATAAAACATTACCTCAGGGAGCAGCTGCAAATTGCTTCCTCCTGTATAGCTGAATTCAGCCAGCATATGCATTTTGTGTAACTCATTTTTTTTTTCAATTTTTAAAAGCTAGATCCAACTTTTAAAAATTGTGATGTTTTATATGCAAAGCCTGAATTCTAGCTTCCCTTGAAGGTGAGATGAGCTGGTACTACCAGGCCCACAGTATCAGTTGTTCATCTATCAGCTGGAACATTGCCAAGACTGAGACTTAGTGCCAGCCCTCTCTAACCCACTACTATCTCTACCTTTCCTGTGGTCTTATTAACAATAAGACAAATCCTCTTTAGCATTTATTGTCACTCTTGTCCTATTTTTTTTTTTTTTTAGTTTTTAATTTATTTTTGTGGTTGTTTTTTAATTTTTAAAATTATTTTTCTATCTTTGTATCAAAAGTTGAAAAATGTGTATAAAATAAGAGAGGGTTTTTTTTTTGTTTGTTTTTTTAAATAAGAGAGCTTTACAGTTCAAGAAAATAGAGCATATTTCTTTGCAGGTATGAAGAATGTGTATAGGTTTAATATATTATGTATTCCTATATCTCCCATTTAGACTGCTTTACTCTTCTAACCTACCTGTCTGTTCCCCATAAGGCATTCACATTTCAACCCTTTTTAATCCTTGTTAGAATGTTAATCTCTCTCCCATGAACCCCTAAAGCATTTCTCATGAAACCTAACTATGTCTACGTTTTATTTAACAATGGATATGCTTCTTCTCTCTCAACAGACTCAAGGATCTTTGAGGACAAGCCTCATACCATACTTCAGTTTCATAGCCCCCAAAACACTTGGTTTAACACTATTAAATAACCTTTAAGGGATGCCTGTGTGGCTCAGTCAGTTAAGGATCTGCCTTCAACTCAGGTCATGATCCCAAGGTCCTAGGATTGAGCCCAGCATCCAGCTCTTTGATCAGTGGGGAGCCTGCTTCTCCCTCTCCCTCTGCCACTCCTCCTGCTCATGCTTGCACTCTCTCTGTCAAATAAATATTTTTAAAAAATAAAATAACCTTTAACAATTTTTTTTTGTAACTAATATGTGAAAGTGAAACTAGTTGAGAAACACGACATTTATTTAAATGGCAAGATACATTAAAGGATTGCTATTCAAAACAATTCCAGAATCTAGAAGAGACTGGTCTGCCCACTATTGGATCTAACAACTCTTTCCTTCCTTTAAATACAATAAATAAAGCAGTGTTACATACAAGACTTACTTTACCATAGTTTTGTCCACTACGACTTTTGTTCAAGACTCTTTGATTTGCCAAATATAGGTCATAATTTGAAAGTGGAGTAAGATGTAGAATGGCATTTTTAAATTGTCTCTTCACCTTTAATGAGACAAATGATATTGCATAGTACTTTTCTATAAGTAGGTTTACCTCTGCCTCTATTTGAATTAGAGACTTACTTGTTATTGATCAAGAAATATTTGGTAGAGTCATTTGATATTTAATGGGTTATATAGAAGAATTATGTTCTATTAATTAATTTCAATAATTACCATTAAATAGCTAGGATTTCCCAAAAATCAAAGAGAAACTTGAATAGCTAAAGCAAACTACGGCTATTGCTATAGCATTATTTCGATAGCTCTCGAGGGAGTACTTTTTGTGCTATCATACACGTGTTAATATCCTAAAATTGTTCATTGGCTTCTCTTGCACATGTTATAAAGTTTACTTCATTAAAATGAAATTAATTAGAAATGGATTATGTAATAATCTGAGCTATAAAAATCACTTATGAATTATTTTCTATATGCCAGTCACTATAACAAGATTTTAGATGTATAAATCTTTTTTTTATTATGTTATGTTAGTCACCATACGGTACAGCATTAGTTTTTGATGTAGTGTTCCATGATTCATTGTTTGCATGTAGTACGAGAGCTCCATGCAATACGTACCCTCCTTAATACCCATCACCTGACTAATGCATTCCTCCAGCCACCTCCCCTCTAAAACCCTGTTTGTTTCCCAGAGTCTATAGTCTCTCATGGTTTGTCTCCCCCTCTAAATCCCCTCTTCTTCATTTTTCCCTTCCTTCTCCTAATGTCCTCCATGCTATTCCTTATGTTCTACAAATAAGTGAAACCATGTAATTGACTTTCTCTGCTTGACTTACTTTGCTTAGCAAAATCTCCTCCAGTTCCATCCATGTTGGTACAAAATTTGGGTATTCCTCCTTTCTGATGGCTGAGTAATATTCCATTGTATATATGGGCCACATCTTCTTTATTTATCTGTTGAAGGGTATCTCAGCTCTTTCCACAGTTTGGCTATTGTGGACATTGCTGCTATGAACATTGGGGTGCATGTGGCCCTTCTTTTCGCTACATCTGTATCTTTGGTGTAAATACCTAGTAATGCATCTAAAGCTGACAAAAACCCTCACTGTACTGAGACACCTAGAGATTAAGTAATTTGTTCCAGATCATCCTGCTAATAAGGGGCAGATCCTGCTTTCCACTCCACCTGGTTAACTTCTGAGGCTGTGCTCATAAATACCATATAATACTGCCTTTATTTATGGCAATATCATATGAAGTAATTTTGAGTTTTGATAGCTAATTTTTCCCAATTTTATTTTTTTAAAGACTTCATTTATTTATTTGACAGAGAGAGAGAGAGCACAAGTAGGTGGAGGAGTGGCAGGCAGAAGGAGAGGGAGAGGCAAACTCCCTGCTGAGCAGAGAGACCAACATGGGGTTCTGGGGTTGATTCCAAACCCTGGTATCATGACCTGAGCCAAAGGCAGATGCTTAACTGACTGAGCCACCCAGGTGCCCCTAATTTTTCCCAATTTTAAAAATATATCTTGGATATATTTCAGGTAGAGAACATAAATACTTTGTTAAGTTCTGAGACAAATGTGACTATTAAGATCATTTTTAATGGGCAAAAAGATTGTTTAGTGGTTCTCTATCCCTCTCGCAATAGGTGCCAAATTGGTTAGTGTTTAAAGTACAAATTTAGATTGAGGAGGGGCAAAATGGTGGAGGAGTAGGAAGCTGAGATAGTATCAGATCCCAGAAGTTCAGCTAGATAGTTATCAAACCACTCTAAACACCTACAAACTTAACAGGAGATAGAAGAGAAGAAGAACAGCAATTCTAGGAACAGAAAATTGACCACTTTCCAGAAGGTAGGACGTGCAGAAAAGTGAATCCAAAGCGACGGGAAGAGAGACCGCGGGGGGAGGGGCCGGCTCCCGGCAAGCCTCAGAGCAGCGGCAGAGCACAAAATTGGAACTTTTAGAGTCTGCTCCACAGAGGGACATCACTCCAGAGGCTAAGCGGGGGGTGGAGCCCTCATGGGGACAGTGTGGTTTCAGGACCTGTGGGGTCACAGAAAGACTGGGGGTGTCTGAGGGTGGCAGAGCTCCCAGGTATCAGAGTGGGGAAGCCAACAACAGAGACCGAGCTGAGCAGGGGTCTATCAGCTCTGGCTTACCTTGAACCATGATCTGAGGCAGTTAGGCCACTGCTCTTCAAGCAGGGACCCCACAAGTGGCAGATCCATAGACACTCACCTTCCTCCTCCGGGAGGAGTGGCGCAGGAGTGCCCTGCAGGAATCAGCTGGGTTTGGAGACTCCAAACAGGGCGGTGCGCCAGAGACAGAAAAACTCGGTCACAGGCCGGGCGAGCTCGGAGTGCGGAGTGCGGCCAGAGACCAGGGAGACAGGAGGGATTGACTGCTTTTCTCTAAGGGCTCACTGAGGAGTAGAGCCCCCGAGCTCTTGGCTCCTCCAGGCCAGAGATTGGGAGGCCACCATTTTCATTCCCGTTCTCCAAAGCTGTACAGAAAGCATTCAGGGAACAAAAGCTCCCAAGAGCAAACCGGAGCAGATTACTTAGCCCAGCCCCTGGCAAGAGCAGTGCAATTCCGCCTCAGGCAAAGACAGTTGAGAATCATGGCAACAGTCCCCTCCCCCAGAAGATCAGCAAGAATATCAGCCGAGACCAAGTTCATTGATCAATGAAAACTGTGGAAATCCAGAGTTAGGAAAAAGCAACACATAGAATTCATGGCTTTTTTCCCCGTGATCTTTTAGTCTTTCAGAGTTAAATTTTTTAAATTTTTTTTCTTATTGTATTTTTTTATTTTTCCTCTTTCCCATTTTAACATTTCTTAACTAGTATCTTATCAATACCTTTTTAAAAATCTTTTCTAATTTTCACTGTTACATACATATTTTATCCCCTCATTGTATTTAACCTTATTTTTTGTATACATATAGGGTTTTATTTTTTTCTTTAACATTTTGGGACACAATTTCTTCTAGTAGATCAAAATAAACCCTAAATCTAGCACACTGCTTGATTCTAGTCTCCAGCCTGATCACATTCTTTCCTCTTTTATTCTTTCTTTTTCTCTTTTTTCAACCAACTTCTTATCAATCCCTACTTTACAATCTTTTTTTAATTTTTATCTTTACACTCATATTCCACCCTTCATAAAGTTTATTCTTATTTTTGTATATTTATAAGTTTTTCTTTCTTTAAAATTTTGGGAGGTAGTTTCTTCTAACAGACCAAAAATACCCAAAATCAGGTGTGGGGCTCTGTTCTAATCACAAATCTAATATTTATATATATATTTTTCTTTTTCTCTTTTTTATCTTATTTTTTTTTCTTTTTTTTTTCCTTCCCTCTCCCCTTTTTCTTTAACCCCTAGTTTCGACTCCCTTCTGATTTTTCTGGGGTTGTTGCTACCCTTTTAGTATTTTATTCTCTCATTCATCTATTCTTATCTCAATAAAATGATAAGGTAGAAAAACTCACCACAAAAAAAAGAACAGAGGCTGTACGGATGGCTAGGACCTAATCAATATGGACATTAGTAATATGTAAGAAATAGAGTTCAAAATGACAATTATAAAGGTGCTAGCTGGGCCTGAAAAAAGCATGGAAGATATTAGAGAATCTCTGTCTGGAGAAGTAAAATCCCTTTCTGGAGAAACAAAAGAACTAAAATCTAACCAAGTTGAAATCAAACAAGCCTTAAATGAGGTACAATAAAAAATGGAGGCTCTTACTGCTAGGATAAATGAGGCAGAAGAGAGCATTAGTGATATAGAAGACCAAATGACAGAGAATAAAGAAGGTGAGAAAAAGAGAAAAACAACTACTGGAACACGAGGGGAGAATTCAAGAGATAAGTGATACCATAAGATGAAACAATATTAGAATAATTGAGATCCCAGAAGAAGGAGAGAGAGGGGTGGAAGGTATATTAGAACAAATTACGGTAGAGAATTTCCCTAATTTGGCGAAGGGAAAAATCATCAAGATCCAGGAGGCACAGAGAACCACCCTCAAAATCAATAAAAATAGATCTACACCCTGTTATCTAATAGTAAAACTTACAAGTCTTAGTGACAAAGAGAAAATCCTGAAAGCAGCTCGGGACAAGAAGTCTGTAACATACAAAGGCAGAAATATTAGATTGGCAGCAGACCTATCCACAGAAACCTGGCAGGCCAGAAAGGACTGGCATGACATATTCAGAGCATTAAACAAGAAAAATATGCAGCCAAGAATACTATATGCAGCTAGGCTGTCATTGAAAATAGATGGAGAGATAAAAAGCTTCCAGGAAAAACAAAAACTAAAAGAATTTGCAAACAACAAACCAGACCTACAGGAAATATTGAAAGGGATCCTCTAAGCAAAGACAGGGCCTAAAAGGAACACAGACCAGAGAGGAACAGAAACAATATACAGGGATGCCTGGGTGGCTCAGTTGGTTAAGCAACTGCCTTCGGCTCAGGTCATGATCCCAGGGTCCTGGGATCGAGTCCCACATTGGGCTCCTTGCTTGGCAGGGAGCCTGCTTCTGCCTCTGCCTCTGCCTGCCTCTCTGCCTACTTGTGATCTCTCTCTCACTCTCTCTCTCTGACAAATTAATAAATAAAATCTTTAAAAAAAAAAAAGAAACAATATACAGTAACAGTCAACTTACAGGCAATACAATGGCACTAAATAAATACCTGTCAATAGTTACCCCGAATTTAAATGGGCTAAACATCCCAATCAAAAGACACAGGGTATCAGAATGGATAAAAAAAACCAAGACCCATTGATCTGCTGTCTACAAGAAACTCATTTTAGACCCAAAGACACTCCAGATTTAAAGTCAGGAGGTGAAAAACAATTTATCGTGCTAATGGACATCAAAAGAAAGCTGCGGTGGCAATCCTTATATCAGATAAGTTAGATTTTAAGCCACAGACTATAATAAGAGATGAGGAAGGACACTATATCATGCTTAAAGGGACTTTCCAACAAGAAGATCTAACAATTGTAAATATCTATGCCCCTAACATGGGAGCAGCCAACTATATAAATCAATTAATAACAAAATCAAAGAAACACATCAACAATAATACAATAATAGTAGGGGACTTTAATACCCCCCTTACCGAAATGGACAGATCATCTAAACAAAAGATCAACAAGGAAATAAAGGCTCTAAATGA
>CM052899.1:129901857-129953658 GCA_028534135.1 Potos flavus | reverse complement strand
CAAAGTTGGTGGCATCACAATTCCAGACTTCAAGCTCTATTACAAAGCTGTAATCATCAAGACAGTGTGGTACTGGCACAAAAACAGACACATAGATCAATGGAACAGAATAGAGAGCCCAGAAATGGACCCCCAACTCTATGGTCAACTAATCTTTGACAAGGCAGGAAAGAATATCCAATAGAAAAAAGACAGTCTCTTTAACAAATGGTGTTGGGAAAATTGGACAGCCACATGCAGAGGAATGAAACTGGACCATTTCCTTATACCACACACAAAAATATACTCAAAATGGATGAAAGACTTCAATGTGAGACAGGAATCCATCAAAATCCTTGAGGAGAACACAGGCAGCAACCTATTTGACCTCAGCCACAGCAACTTCTTCCTAGAAACATCACCAAAAGCAAGGGAAGCAAGGGCAAAAATGAACTATTGGGACTTCATCAAGATCAAAAGCTTTTGCACAGCAAAGGAAACAGTCGACAAAACCTAAAGACAACTGACAGAATGAGAAAAGATATTTGCAAATGACATATCAGATAAAGGGCTGGTATCCAAAAACTATAAAGAACTTCTCAAACTCGACACCAAAAGAACAAATAATCCAATCAAGAAATGGACAGAAGATATGAACAGACATTTCTGCAAAGAGGACATTTGAATGGCCAACAGACACATGAAAAAGTGCTCAACATCACTCGGCATCAGAGAAATACAAATCAAAACCACAGTGAGATACCACCTCACACCAGTCAGAATGGCTAAAATTAGCAAGTCAGGAAACGACGGATCTTGGCGAGGATGCAGAGAAAGGGGAACACTCCTATACTGTTGGTGGGAATGCAAGTTGTTAAAGCCACTCTGGAAAAGTGTGGAGGTTCCTCAAAAAGTTGAAAATAGGGCTACCCTATGACCCAGGAATCGCACTACTGGGTATCTACCCTAAAGATACAAATGTAGTGATCCGAAGGGGCACGTGTACCTGAATGTTTATAGCAGCAATGTCCACAATAACCAAACTATGGAAAGAACCTAGATGTCCATCAACAGATGAATAGATAAAGAAGAGGTGGTATATATATATACAACGGAATACTATGCAGCCATCAAGAGAAACAAAATCTTGCCATTTGCAACAACCTGAATGGAACTAGAGTGTATTATGCTAAGCGAAATCAGAGAAGGACAATTATCATATGATCTCTCTGATATGAAGAATTTGAGAGGCAGGGTAGGGGGTTGTGGGGGGTGGGTGAGGGAAATGAAACAAGACAGGATCAGGAAGGAGACAAACCATAAGAGACCCCTAAACTCACAAAACAAACTGAGGGTGGCTGGGCGGTAGGGGTGGGTAGGGATAGGGTGGCTGGGTTATGGACATTGGGGAGGGTATGTGCTATTAGTGCTGTGAAATATGTAAAACTGATGATTCACAGACATATACCCTGGGTCAAATAACACATTATATGTTAGTTAAATATATAAATAAATAAATAAATAAAAATATAGCTTTACATGAAAAAAAATAAAGTGCAAATTTAAACCAGTCATAATAAAATATACTTATGCATTATCATTCATTAAAAATTCATGCATATATTTTAGCATATTGATTAGGGCCACCATGTATGCTCTTGGCTCTGTGTAAATTGTGGATCTTTTCCTTCTGTTCTTTGCAAAGCTGGCGTCTTTTCAAATTTTAGGCCCCAACATAGATATTGCCTTCCATGATGTACCTTTGCACAGGCACACATTTGACCATCACTCCATTAACTTCTTTCAGAGGATTTATCTAAAATAAATGTTAAAATAAATGTTTGTGTTTGTGTGTATTGCTTCTTTCCCAGATTAGAGGATAAACTTCAGGAAGGTGGAAACCATGTTCATTGCTTTCCCTGAGGCATATAATATCATAGGTACTGGCACAAAGAAATGTGTTGCATAAAAGATTTCAATGAGCTATAATTAGTTTGATACTAAAATATAGAGAGTTGGCAGTTGAGAATTGGTGAGAACCTAATAAGAGATGAATTGCAGAGAAAGCCAAAATGTATTCCATATAATCTTTTATACTACAAGTGGTTTCAGCAATATTCTTTAGTGTTTCCAAACCATTTTCTTTTTTGCACATATCTTTCAAACATAAAAGTATTTACTCAAAATATAATTTTACCTCCACTGCTACAACCTTGGTCCAAGCCACCATCACCTCTCAGACTCTAGAAATAGTGTCCTAATTGGTCGTCTTCTACCCTTACTCCCCTACATTCTCATCTAAGCCCTGAAGCCAGAGTGAGTCAGATCATGTGACTCCTCTGATCAAATTCTACCACCGTTCCTCAACTCACTCAGTAGAAGCCAAAGTCCTCACAACAACCTATATAGTCCCTAAAGATCTGGCTTCCAATTAAGTCTCTAACCCCTATCCTACTTTATTTTACCGCCCTTTCTTTACTCCAACCATTCTCTGTACTTCTTATTCCTTAAAATAGTAGAGAGCTGCACATTTTAGGACTATGCACAGGGTGCTTCCTCTGTCTAGATTGCTATTCTTTCAGGTATCCATATAGAGAAATAGAACACTTGAACAGACAAGTAATGAAATTGAATTGGTAATCAAAAAACTCCCAACAAGCAAAAGTCCAGGAATAGACAGCTTCAAATGTAAATTATACCAAACATTTGAAGGAATAATATGTATTCTTCTCAAACTATTCCAAAAACTAGAAGAAGAAGGAACACTTCCAAATTTCATTCTATAAGGCTACCATTACCCTGATACCAAAATCAAAGACACCACAAAACAAAACAAAAAAAGGAGGGGGGGGGGGAGAAAAAAAGAAAACTAACAGGCCATTATCTCTGATGAACATAGATGCATCAACAAGATATTAGTAAGATACATTCAATAATACATTAAAAAATCATTCACCATAATCTAATGGAATTCATTCCAGGGATTCAAGGGTGGTTCAATATTTGCAAATCAATATGATACATCATGTTAACAAAAAGAGGATAACAACCATTCATATGTTCATCTCACAGATACAGAAAAAACTTTGACAAATAAAACATCTCTTCATGATAAAAACTTTCAACAGGTTTAGGGAGAACATACCTCAACATAATAAAGGCCATACATGAAAACTTAGAACCGACATCATACTCAATGGTGAAATACTGAGAGTGTTTCCTCTAAGATCAGGAACAAAACAAGGATGTCCTTCTTGCCACTTTTATTCAACATGGTACTGCATGCCCTAGCTACAGTAATCAAACAAGGAAAAGATATAAAGAGCATCCAAATTGGTAAGGAATAAATAAAATTGTCACTATTTGCAGATGACCTACTATATATAGAAAATCCTAAAGACTACCAAAAATCTAATAGATTTTTTTTTACTTCTAGTAGAAGTAAAAAATGAATAAAGTTTTAGTATGCATTATTAATATATGGAAATTGGTTCTGTTTCTATACTCTAATAACAATTAGCAGAAAGATAAATTAACAGTCCTATTTACAATTATACCAGAAAGAATAAAATAGGAAATAAACTTACCAAAGAATAAAAGAACTCTGAAAACTATAAAACATTGATGAAAGAAATTGAAGACAACACAAACAAATGGAAAGGTATTCCATGCTCATGGATTGGAAGAAGAAATATTGTTAAAAAGTCTATACTACCCAAAGCAATCTATAGATTCAATGCCATCCCTATCAAAATACAAACTGCACTCTTCACAGTGCTAGAACAAATAATACTAAAATTTGTGTGGAACCACAAAAGACCCTCAATAGCAAAAAAAATGGTATGGTACTGCCATAAAAATAGACACACAGATCAATGAAATAGGATAAAGAACCTAGATATAAAGTCATACCCATATGGTCATTTGATCTATAACAAAGGAGGTAAAAATATATACAACAGAGAAAAGATAGTCTTTTCAGTAAATAGTGTTAGGGCAACAACTACATGCAAAAGAATGGAACTGGATCACTTTCTTATACCATACACAAAAATAAACTCGAAGTGGATTAAAGACCTAAACGTAAGACATGAAGCCATAAGCTTCCTAAAAGAACACATAGGCAGTAATCTCAGGGACATTAGCCTTAGCAATGGTTTTCTAATATGTCTCCTTGGGCAAGGGAAACTAGAGCAAAAAATAAACTATTGGGACTACACCGGAATAAAAAGCTTTTGCACAGTGAAGGAAACCAACAACAAAATGAAAATACAACCTACTGAGAAGGTATTTGCAAATAATATAGCTGATATGGACTTAATATCTAAAATATGTAAAGAACTTACACAGTTCAACACCAAAGCAAATAATCTGATTAAAAATGGAAAGACCTGAATAGATATTTTTTCAAAGAAGACATACAGATGTCCAACAGACATGTGAAAAAATGTTCAACAACACTAATCATCAAGGAAATGCAAACGAAAACCATAAGGAGATATCATCTCCTGTCAGACCTATCGGAATGGCTAAAATCAAAAACACAAGGACTAACGAGTGGTGGTGAGGATGTGGATAGTAAAAGGAACCCTGTGTACTGTTGGTAGGACTGTAAATTGGTATAGCCAGTGGGGAAAACAGTATGGCGAGTCCTCAAAAAAAAAAAATTAAAAATAGAAATACCGTAAGACGTAATAATTTCCCTGTTGGGTATTTAACCAAAGAAAATGAAAATACTAATTCAAAAATATATATGCACTATTATGTTAATTGCAGCAGTATTTACAATAGCCAAGATATAGAAGAACCTAAGTGTCCATCAATAAAAAGATGTGATGTGTATGTGCACATGCGTGAGTGCACACACACACACACACACACACACTGGAATAAGTCATAAAAAAAAGGATGAGATCTTGCCATTTGTGACAACATGGATGGACCAGGAGATATTATTCTAAGTGAAATAAGTCAAACAGAGAAAGACAAACACCATATGATTTCATTTTTTTATATGTGGAATCTTTAAAAAAAAAAAAAAAAGCAACAACAAAAACAAACATAAGACCAAACAGAGTTCTAAATACAGAGAACAAACTTGGTTGCCAGAGAAGTGGGTGGTGAGGGGTGAAATAGATAAAGGGGATTAAGAGGTGCAAAATTTCATTTATAAAATATTTAAGTCATGGAGATTGGGCACCTGGGTCGCTCAGTTTGTTAAGCGCCCAACTCTTGGGTTTTCAGGTCATGATCTCAGGGTTGTGAGATCAAGCCCCACATTAGGCTCTGTGCTCAGAGTGGAGTCCGCTTGAGATTCTTTCCCTCTCCTCCCTCTACCTCTGCTCCTCCCCCAACTTGTACTCTCTCTCCCTAAGACATAAATAAAATCTTAAAATATATATATAAAATTCATAGAGATGAAAAGTACAGCATAAAGAATATAGTGGATGATATTGTAATAATGTTGTGTTGACAGATGGTGACTACATGTATTGTGGTGAGCACCGAGGAATGTATAGAATTGTTAAGTCAATATGTTGTACACCTAAAAATAATGTAATGTTGTATGTCATTTATACTTCAATTTAAAAAGAAAAGAATAACTAGAACATCCAAAAGAGTTGAATAATGATCAGGGTCACTTATTTTATTAAATATTAAACTACATGATAATGCTACTACTATATTTGAAACACTTGCACTGACATATGGATGGGCAAAAATTCCATGAAAGGAAAAAATCGTAAGAAGTGTGACATCACCAGGGCACCTGGGTGGCTCAGTGGGTTAAAGCCTCTGCCTTCGGCTCAGGTCATGGTCTCAGGGTCCTGGGATCGAGCCTCGCATCAGGCTCTCTGCTCGGCAGGAAGCCTGCTTCCCCCTCTCTCTCTGCCTGCCTCTCTGCCTACTTGTGATCTCTCTCTCTCTCTCTCTGTCAAATAAATAAATAAATAAAATCTTAAAAAAAAAAAAAAAAAGAAGTGTGACATCACCAAGATGGTGAATTGGGAGACCCCAGCCTCTATTGCCTCCCAAAGATCAACAAATTAAGGCAGGTTTCTGTGAACAAAACAGTTCTGGGAGAGCAAAGGTGTTCACTTAAGAACCTTCCCCAACATGATAGAACAAACAACCTGATAATAATTACACAAAAAAGGAAGCAAGAACAGCTTCATTTTGTCTGCATCATCCACCATCCCCCTTCCTCCCCCAGGCTCACACTGCTTAGCACCAAGAAGGAACTATTCAGCTAGAAAGATTTTTTCCACTGGAAAAGTGAACGCAGGGTGAATGACCAGTTTCCCTAGCCATTCAGGGCACTATAGAAGAACCCACTTAGCTTTCACCCCACCCAGAAAACAGCAATTCTGAGATATACAGAGACAGCTGGAAACAAGGATGAAGAACAGGGGCTACCAGTGCCAACCATGCAGAGGGAGTGACCACAATTTCCAGTTACTTGCTTTACAGAGGACCCCAGCATCTTTTGCCAAGAAACCAACAGCCAGCACAACCTCTACAGAGCCACCACAGATTTCACCAGTTTAAGCCTCACAGGTATACATGTTTGTGGATACTACCATCTAAATCTTCCTGGGCCCCCCAACCAAAAAAAAGTAAAAATAAAAATCAATCTTTCGGGGCGCCTGGGTGGCTCAGTGGGTTAAAGCCTCTGCCTTCGGCTCAGATCATGACCTCAGCGTCCTGGGATTGAGCCCCGCATCAGGCTCTCTGCTCAGCAGGGAGCCTGCTTCTCCCTCTCTCTCTCTCTGCCTCTCTGCCTACTTGTGGTCTCTCTCTCTCTGTCAAATAAATAAAAACAATCTTAAAAAAAAAAAATCAATCTTTCCTGATCCCTTCCTAACCCCTGCCAAAAACTGGGATCCAAACTGGCAGGCAGCCAGCCCAGAACTCTGCCACTAATAAATGCTAAATGCTACTCTAGACCCCAGGGGTTGACACCTACTGCCATGTGCACACTTGGCACTAGCCCTTCAGCCATGCACCTGTATATCAATTGCCTGAATTCTGTCACTGGCCTCCTCTGTTATATGCATACCCAAGGTGACATCCTGCAGCCATAGAAATGTACATAGACAGATAAAGCCCCTACAACTTCTTGTGGGTCTGAATTTGGCCCTATCTCCAGGCATTGGTGTCACCACTGGATTCACAAGTGCTAGCCACTCCAGCTATGAACCTGCATGAACTCTCCTAAAGTTATCAGATTTCTTACCAAAGACCTTGCAGGCCAGGTGAGTGCAATGATATATTCAAAGTGCTAAAAGACAAAATAATGCCAATCAAGAATACTTTACTCAACAAAGTTGTCTTTCAGAAATGAAGGTGATATAAAGACCTTCCTAAACACACAAAAATTAAGTGATTTCACACCACTAGACCTGCCTTACAAGAAATGCTGAAGGGAGTTTTTCAAGCTGAAATGAAATGATGGTAATTAGTACCATAAAAGCATGTAAAAATATACAATACACTGGTAGAGCTAAGTATATAGTGTGATTCAGAATACTTTAATAGTGAAATATAGTGGCATGTTAACCACATAACTCTAGTATAAAGATTAAAGGACAAGGTATTTAAAAGAGCAATAACTATAAAAAATTGTTAATAAATACATAATATAAAAAGATGTAATTTTTGACATCAAAAACAAAATGTAGGGGAGAGTAAAAGGGTGGCAATTTTGTGTGATCAAAGTTAAGATGTTATCAGATGAAAGTAACCTTTTATATCTCTAAGAGGTTTCAAGTAAGACTTGGGATTACCAAAAAACAAGATCAAGAGAAGGGAATCAAAGTATATCACTGAAGAAAAATAATCAATTCACAAAGGAAGACAGCAAGAGGGAAGAAACAAAGGAATCACAGATCAGCTAGAAAACAATGAATAAAATGGCAAGAGAAAATAAGTCCTTATAAAAGGCACAGCATGCTGAATGGATTAAAAAACAAAAACAAACAACAAAAACCAAGACCCAACTATAAAAGAGTCACTTTAGCTTCAAGGACACACACACACACACACACACACACACACACACACACACACCCCACACACCCCCATAGAGCACCTAAATATATTAACCAAATACTAACAGATGTGAAGGGAGTAACAGACAGTAATATAGTAATAGTAAGACACTCCAATCCCCAAAGAAAATGTTTGACTTGAACTATATTTTGACCAAATAGACATAACAGGTAAATGTAGAAGTTTCCATCCAACAGAATCAGAATATATATTCTCCTCAAGTGCACATGAAACACAGGAGCGATTATATGTGAGGTAACAAAACAAGTCTTAACAAATTTAAGAATGAAATCATACCAAGTTTTCTTTTCTGACCACAATGGAATGAAACTGGAAATAACAAAAAGAGCTCTGGAAAATTCACAATATGTGAAAATTAAACACGCTCCTAAATAATCAATGAGATAAAGAGGAAATCAAAAGGGAAACCTTATCTTACAAAATATCTTACAACAAACAAAAGAAAAAATATCTTACAACAAACAAAAATGGAAACACAAAACATAAGAGATGTACCAGAAGAAGTGTTAACAGGGACTTTCATAGTGATAAATTTCTACATTAAAATTTAAAAAATCTCAAACAACATAACTAAGCCTTACGGAACTAAAAAAAATAAGCCAAAAGTTTGCAGAAGGAAGAAGATAAAATCCAAGAATAAATCAAATAGAGAATAAATATTAGAAAAGATGGTAATAAGAGGTGTGTTTTGAAAAGATAAGCAAAAATTGACAAACCTTCATCTGGAATTACCAAGAAAAAATAAGGGGAGTATCCCATACATAAAATCAGAAATGAGAGAAGTTACAACTGATACCAGAGAAATGCAAAAGATCATAACAGACTACTATGAATTATTATGCCAACAAATGGGATAGCATAGAAGAAACACAAACTTCTAGAACCATGAAACTTACCACATTTGAGTCAAGAAAAAAAAATAGGAATTTGAACAAACCAATAAACAAGTAAAGAAATAGAATCAGCAATCAAAAATTTCCCAACAAAAAAAAGCTCAGGACAACTGGCTTCACTGTGAATTCTAAACACCTAAAGTAGAATTAATGCCAGCCCTTTTCAAAATCTTCCAGAAAACTGAAGACAGAACACTTTCAAAATAATTTATGAGGCTGGTACTACCCTAATGCCAAAGTCAGATAAAGACACTACAAGAGAATAAAACTATAAATCAATATCCCTAATATAGATGAAAAATCTCAACGAAATAGCAAAACAAATTCAACAGCACATTAAAGAGGTCATACATCATGATCAAATGGGATTTATCCCTGGGATACAAGAATAGTTCCACATACACAAATCAATAAATGCGATATACCACATTAATAGAATGAAAGACAAAAGTCATAAGATCATCTCAATAGATGCAGAAAAAGAAGTTGACAACATTAACATCCTGTCTTGATAAAAACTCTCAACAAACTGGGTATAAACATAGCTCAACACAATAAAATCCATATATGACAAGCTGACAACTAACATCATACTCAATGATGATAGGTTGAAGGCTTTCCCTCTGAGTTTAGGAACAAGACAAAGGTGCCCACTCTTGCCACTTTTATTCAACAATAGTACTGTTAGTCCTAGCCAGAGCAATTAGGCAAGAACAATAAATAAAAGTCATCCAAATCAGAAAGGAAAAAGTTAAACTGTATGTTTGCTGATGACATGATCTTTTATATAGATAATACTAAAGACCCCACCAGAAAAACTGATAGAATAATAAACTCGGTATAGTTTTAGGTACAAAATCAGCATACAAAAACCACCATTGTATCTATACACCAACAATAACTGTCTGAAAAAATATTTATCTTAGTTACTATCTATAAAATCCTGTTTACCAAAGCATCAAAAACAATGAAATAATGAAATACTTAGAAATAAATTTACCCTAGGTGGTGAAAGATCTCTACTCTAAAAACTATAAGACACTGATGAAAGAAATAGAAGAAAACCAAATAGAAGTATATTCTGTGCTCATGAATCAGAAGTGTTAATATTATTTTCTTAAAAACCCATTATCTACCCCATACAGTCCATAGATTTAATGCAATCTCTATCAAAATTCCAATGACATTTTTCATGGAAATCATATGGAACCACCAAAGACCCTGATAGCTAATGTAATCTTAATAACAAAGTTGAAAATATCACATTTCCTGATTTCAAATTATATTACAAAACTATAGTAATCAAAACAGTATGGTACATGAATAAAAAGAGACACAAAAACCTGTGGAACAGAATCGAGAGCCCAGAAATAAACCCATGCCTATATGATCAATTAGTAGTGGACAAGGGAGCCAAGAATACTCTGTGGGGAAAGGATAGTCTCTTCATTAAATGGTATTACACTTGATCTTAGTCAAAAGGCCGAGAAGTGATGATCATTAAATGGTATTACAAAGACTGGAATTTCACATTTAAGAAATGAAATTGGATCCTTATCTTACAATTCTCACACAAATTAACCCAAAATACATCAAGGACTTGATCATAATACTGAAGCCGTAAAACTCCTAGAAGAAAATACAGGAGAAAAGCTCCTCAACACCAGTTTTGGCAATGATTTTTTGGATAGGACACCAAAAGTACAATCAACAGAAGCAAAAATCAACAACTTGGACTACATCAAACTAAAAAGTATCTGCATGGCAAAATAAGCAATCAACAAAATGAAAAGGCAACCTCTTGTTATGGGAAAACATTTTCAAACCATATATCTGATTAGAGGTTAATATCCAAAATATATAAAGTATTCATACAACTGACAGGCACTTGGGTGGCTCAGTCACTTAAGTATCTGCCTTCAGATCAGATCATGATCCCAGGGTCCAGGGATTGAGCCCTTTGTCAGGCTCCCTGCTACTCCTTCTCCCTCTGCACTTCCCCCTGTTCATGCTCTCTCTCTCTCTCAAATGAATAAATAAAATCTTTAAAAAAAAGGCACTCATACAACTGAGTAACAAAGAAAAAAATTCCATTAAAAAAATGGGCAGAGGACCTGAATAGACATTTTTCCAAAGACAACAAACAGATGGCCAACGGGTACATGAAAAGGAACTCATCATCACTAATCATCAGGGAAATGCAAATCAAAACCACAATGAGGTAGTACATCACATGTGTTAGAATGGTTATCATCAAAAAGACAAGAGGTAAGTGTTTGCAAGGATGTGAAGAAAAGAGAATCCTGTGCTCTGTTAGTGGGAATGTAAATTGGTGCAGCCACTATGGAAAACAGCATGTAGGTTCCTCCAAAAAAAAAAAGAAAGAAAGAAAACTAGAACTACCATATAATCTACCAATCAATCTCACTTCTATGTATACGTCCAAAGGAAATGAGATCACCATCTTGAAGAGATATCTGTACCCCCATGGTCATTGAAGCATTATTCACAATAGCCAAGACATGGAAGTAAACTCAGTGTCCATCAATGGATGAATGATAAAGAAATTGTGGTATAAATACATATTAGAGTGTTTTTCGGTCACTATAAAAAAAGGAAAATCCTCATTTGCAGAAAAATGGATGGAACTTGAGGACATTATGCTACGTGAAATAAGTCAGGAAGAGAAAAACAAATACTGTATGATCTCACTTATATGTGGATTTTAAAAAGTCCAAATTCATAGAAATGGAGAATAGAATGTTGGTGGCCAGAGGCTGAGGGTGGAGAATCAGGGAGCTACTGGTCAAGGGGTACAAACTTTTCATTATAAGATTGATTGATTCTAGGCATTTAAGGCACAAGAATGGTGACTATAGTTAATAATAGTGTATTGAATACTTAAAAGTTGCTATGAGAGTAGAGTTTAATATTCTTACTGTAATAACAAAAATGATAATTATGTTAGGTGAAGGATGTTAACTAACCTTATTGTAGTGTAGCAAACATTTCACACTACATACATGTATCAAATCATCACTTTGTACATCTTAAACTTACACAATATGTCAATTATATCTCAAAGTTGAAAATACAAAAGAAAAATACATGATCAGGTGTTTGCTGATTTCTGTCCTGCTTTCTTTGTGCTACACAATTATGACTGGCAGCAAAGAGAAAAAATTAGGGCAAGCATCTGACAGGTGCTAAAAGCCCAACCCAAACTAAAATAATCAAAATCAGACTGAGTCCAATGCCTCCTCATCCAGGTTTGTTTTGTTTTTTGTTTGTTTTTCACTGTAACATTTTATTTTACTCACACAATGATGAGTTCCTGGGGCCTAATGTTTTCACACGACAGTAGAAAACGAAAATTTGTTGTCCTCTCTTAAAGAATTAAGAATTGCGTACAAAAATGTTACGTAAATTAAAAGGATAAATGAATTTACAGTTGTAAATGCAAACTGTTTTCCAACTCAAGGCAATTAACAACCCATGGTGTTCTGGCTGGAGAATATAGGGTAAGAAATGAAAGTGGGTCCTAAGGCTCAGACCTTCCCCACCCTGTCAGACTGGCAAGACAGAAATGACAAGTCATTCAGGACTCTTGCCAGCCTCTAGAGAAGTCCTGGAATAGGCACCTCTTATACATTAGTAGCCTGTACAGATCAAGAAACTATGGTCTCGCAGATTCTCAAACCAATGGATTTCTTTTCCATAAACATGGTCTCAACCTTAGCCACAAAGTTACCTAGCAGTAATGTACTAAGGGTTTAAATCAAAGATATGTACAGGGTATTAAACATATACCAAGGGAACAGTTCACTTGGATACAAGTTCAAGATCAGCAACAAGTTCGATAATCCAGTGCTGATATCAAACACAAGCTTCAAAGACAAATTTCTTTTCAAAGGCTTATTCCAGTTTCATGAGGCTAGCATGAGGTATATACATTTGCCAGGGAAAATTTATACTTTGGAATTCACTCATGGAGCAAATGCTACACATCTGCTCAGAGTCCATTTAGAAGCATTTGCGGTGAGGATGGAGGGGTCTAGTCCATCATATTCCTGCTTGCTGATTCACATCTGCTGGAAGGTAAATAGTGAGGCCAGGATGGAGCCCCCAATCCACACAGAGTACTTGCATTCAGGAGGAGCAATAATCTTGATCTTCATCATGCTGGGTGTCAGAGCTATGATCTTCTGTATCTCGTTGGCACTGCCAGGGTACGTACTGACCCCACCAGACAGCACTGTGTTAGCATAGAAGACCTTCCGGATATCAACCCCACACTTCATGATGGAGTTGAAGGTGGTCTCATGGATACCACAGGATTCCAGACCCAGGAAGGAATGCTAAAAGAGCACCTTAAGAGAGCAGAATTGCTCATTATCATTGGTGGTCATCTGCCCATCAGGTAGCTCATAGTTCTTCTCCAGGGAGAATGAGGATATTGCAGTGGCCATTTCCTGCTTGAAATCCAGGGTGACATAGCAGAACTTCTCCTTGATATCACTCATGATTTCCCATTCAGAGGTGGTAGTGAAGCTGTAGTCACCCTCCGTGAGGCTCTTAATGAGGTGATCCCTCAGGTCCAGGGCCAGCCAGGTCTAGATGCAGGATGGCATGGGGCAGGGAGTACCCCTCATAAATGCGTATAGTGTGGATGACCCCATTCCCAGAGTCCATGACAATACTAGTGGTGCAGCCAGACCGTACAGGGACAGCACAGCCTGGATGGCCACATACATGGCTGGGGTATTGAAGGTCTCAAACATGATCTGAGTCACCTTCTCACAGTTGTCCTTGGGGCTCTGGGAGCCTTGGTCATCAGGACTGGGTGTTCCTCAGAGGTCATGGCAGCTCATTGTAGAAGGTGTGGTACCATATCTTCTTCATGTCATCCCAGTTGATAACAATGTCTTGTTCAATGGGGTACTTGAGGGTCAGGATGACTCACTTGCTCTGGGCCTCATCACCCAGATGATGAGTGTAAGATTCCTTCTGGCCCATACACACCATAATGCTCTTGTTTCAGTGTTGCCCGACAATGGACAGGAACATGGCTCTAGGGACATCATCTCCAGCAGAGCCTGCCTTGCACGTGCCAGACCCATTGCCCATCATGAGCACAGTGATCTCTTCTTCCATTGTGGAGGAGGAGGCAGGAGATGCAGAAAACAAGCGGCGGGAGAATGCGGAGTGTGGGCCGGCTGCAGCAAATGAGAACTTCCAAGTTTCTTTTAATTGGAATCATGAACACTTAGTCTACTATCACTGTTGCTAAGACTACCACTGAGAGAAAAAACAGACTGGCACCCTCCTTTAAGTATTTCCATGTTCAGTGCATCTTCTTTTATCAAACAAGATCCTTCAACCTTCATTCTTTTCCCAAAGTTGAGATTATAAAATCTTTGTCCTGTTAAGAATGTCCTTTGTGTACAAGGGATGCTGCTCCTTTAAAGGTTAATAGTAAGCAGGAGAATCCCCATAATGAACTCCATGATATGTTTTTTGTGCAGTTGGTTCTCTGTGAGTTCTCTTTGTTTCATTCTTGTCCTTCATCTTCATGACTACAAGATGCCTTCGCAGGTATCTCCCTCTTATAACTGATGTAAATTGTTTACTGTATTGGTTTTCTACTGCCATCATAACACATTACCACAAATTTACCAGCTTAAACACCACAAATTTGTCATTTGATATTTCTGTAGATCAGAAGTCCCACACAGATTTCAGGATGTCAACAGGGCTATGTTCTGCCCTGATTGCTCTAGGGGACAATCTGTTTCTGTGCATTTTCCAGCTTCCAGAGGTCTGCACATCCTTTAGGTTGTGCTCTTTTTCCCTCATCTGCAAAGCCAGCACAATTTCAATTCCTGGACCCTTCTTCTTTGTCACATCTCCCTAAGCTCAGCCAAGAGAAGTTCTTACTTTTAAGAACTCATGTGACTAGATTTGGTCAACTGGATAATCCAGGATAATTTCCTATCTCAAAGTACTTATTCTTACTCACTTCTGCAGAGACCTTTTGACTCTTTGTCATGTAAGGTAACAATATACACATTCCAGGGATTGTTTGGACATTTTTAGGGGTTTATTTTTCTGCCTACCACATTCACCATGACATCTCCCAAATATGGGAATATACTACATGAGATGTTAAGTAATATAAAAGCAGATGCAGAATTCCACATATACACTTAAAAAGTTAATAAAATCCAACTTACATATTTATTGATAATGTCACAAATTTCTATGTATCAGTATGACAAATTTTCTTCTGATCAATATGTACTCAATATAACAATATTTGATTTAAAGTAAAACATTAACATTTTGCAAGAAAGGCAAAGATTGTTCAACTAGTTTTCTAAAAATGGATTATTTGGAAACAAACACATTTATACCCTCATCTTAGAAATCATTAGAATGAATGAAGATGTAAATTATAATAAAATGATCAAAGGGAAGGCTGGCTGCATCTGGCTCTCTGCCTTAGAAGCGCTGGGATGCCCTTCTTTCCATTTTCAGGGATAATCAGTCCCTCAGGGACTGTCTTATGCTAACTAAAGAGTGGAGACTGAAGGAAAAAAACAGATTGCAATTTTATTAATTAAAGTGAGAAATAAAGTTGTCACAAGCCCTGAAATTCAGAACTTATGTCAGATCAAGCAGCAGATCTTCATACTGGAGCTTTGTTATATGGAAGTCATCATCAGTGGCCACTTTATTGCACTGACTTAAGAAATAATTTTCCCAGTGGCATAATGCTCATGTACTATATAAGCAGCTCCTCTTAATTTTACTGTATGATACCCACCTAGGATTCCCAATGCCAACATAGGTGAGTTTAAAATGAGAAAAAAGAGTCTCAAAAATAATTAAAACCATTGGTTCCAAAGTGTCATATATTCCTTCAGTTCAAATTTCATTAAAAGAGAAATATTCAAATGGTCTCACCTATATGTAAGGAGGGGTGAGAAAAATTAGTCCTTGTCTGGGCACAGCATGTTAGAGCCAGCATGGGCAAGGAGAAACACCAAAAGATGTGTAAATTAATGAAATCCTAGTCTCCCTCTAATTACGCTTATAACTTAGAGTTTTTCCTTCTTTTCTTTTTAATCACCTGCCTTGTTGTCAGTCATACTGAAGAGTTTAAGACCTCTTTGTCCTAACATATTCCATATACACATCCCTTGAGGTTTGCACATTTCAATGCACAGTATCTGAAAATTAAATAGATGGTTAAGATAAGATTTTAATTTTTCATCTTCTGATTTTTCTGAAGAACAGACTTACACACACATGGCAGTAAGGAATTGCAAATGAAAGCCTCTCAGATACCTCTATTATTTAGACTATTGCTTATTGGTCTAGTAAGAAAGCGAAGAAATGTTTTTCATTTTGAAATGCCACAGATATCTTCAGGTTTCATGGTATGCAGTTCTCCCCATCATTCAATCTCAATGGTTTCTTTTTCCCTAAGGGATTTTAGTCTATGTCTTTGAAGATTTTTCTCTGCTCTTCCCCACTTTGGATTAGTGGTAGTTGAATTAGTGTTACCTTCCTAGACTTGAGTCTATCTTTGTAAAAGATCTTTCATTTAACCCTTACAATTACAGAAATAGAATTTCTAAGGCTTATAAAGGGTTCCTTCCCTTTTCTAGACTTTAAACTTTGCAGGAATCAGCTTTTTAAAAACATATATGTGCAGGGGTGCCCTGCATAGGGCTCCCTGCTCAGCAGGAGGCCTGCTTCTCCCTCTCCCATTCCCCCTGCTTGTGTTCCCTCTATTGCTCTCTGTCAAATAAATAAATAAAAATCTTTAAATATATTTTATATATATATATATATATATATATATATATATATACACACACACACACACACACACACACAAATCAAAGCAGTTGGAAGTATATGATGCTACTATTGGCAACACCTTTAATGCAGGTGTAAGCAAGCCTCTAATTTTTGCAAAGTACTTTGTTCCTCTGAGATAACAAAAAATGCCTTTTTTTTTAATAAATGCATTTTTCTTAATTAGTTTGTGCATTCTTTTGGAATAGATCTGGAAATATGAGAGGCACTGGGGAAATATATTGTTTGTACCTAAGAGAAACTAGAATAGTGTAAGACACAGAAATGTTTTTATACAATTATTTTTAATCTAACTTTGGGGAAAATGAGTACACATTTGGGAAACTCAATAGAAAAGTTAAATGTTTCAGATGATGGTGGACTTTTCTAGTTATCATGATTGCTTGAGAGAATAAGTTACTTTGAAGCACATAAAGGCATCATTATATCTAATCCTGGATAACTTCTAAAAATAAATGACCATTACTTGTGGTTCAGATGTTCATTTCTAAGCAGTAAGACTAGAGTTGAAAACTTCTATGGTATTGAAATAAATGAGAAATATTTTTAAGCTTTTCTTTATTGTCTTCTTCTCCATGACCAAGTGTCTTCCTTCTGGAATCTCAACAGATTCTCATTATCCTCCCAGAAATAATCTTATCTTTGTTTCTAGTGTCTTCAACTTCCTATACATTCTATTTCTTCAGTATTACCTAAGGTCTGTTCTACATACTAGGTAGAAAGGTTGAAGAAGCATGAACCAAATAATAAAAGTTATAATGTCAGAGGAAATGAGATGATTTTGCACTTCCTGAAATCTAAAAGCAGTTTATAGCTTTTTCTATGGTAGCAGCCTGAACTTGATCACTTAATTACAATGCAATGTTCTTACAAAAGGCCCATTAACCAAAAAGAGAAAAACCAAGAGAGTTTGAGTATTGTTTATTCAAAACCTTAAAAGGATAATTAAAATGAATGAATCACCATAAATCATTCTAACCCTGAATTCTCTCAGACCCTGCTCTTGACATGTTAGCAGAGTGGCACACACACACGCACACACAAATAGCCTGTTTGCAGAGATTTTTCCTCTTCCTTTCTATTTACATTCTCACATTTAACTTGTCAAATCAAATGGATTAGAATTAAATTGTAAATAAAACTTCTTTATTTTCTGCCTAAAAAAAAAAAATAAACATGGTTTAAAGCATGTTCATTGCTTTAGCACATTATGTAATAAAGTTGGTTTAAAAACTAAATTCATGCATATTCTCTAAATAAACTTTTTAGACTAAGAAAAAAAATGTCCTCTTCTTCCTCTAATAAAATTTTCTTAATTTTTCAATACGTTTCAATTTACTTTCTTCAACTTAGCTTGTGCAATGAAGAATGGGATTGCACATATTCAGAAAACATCTATAATTAATCATTTATAACCTTCTTTGGAGGCTGAGATCTAATGAAGTAGGAAACAAAACATTGATACCTTATCTGATCCACACTCTTCAATACCACAACCATTTACACCTGGGATTTTTATTGACAGTTTTCATTAAAAAAAGTATTTATTTATAATGAACTCAGAACGTTGAGATTGATATTCCAAAGAATTAAGCATTTCCATCCTACAGTTGAACAGTAACAGAAATGTTTGCATCTGCAATTTCCTTTAAGCAGTATAAAATATTTTATAATTAACATGATTATGAAATATTTAGAATATTTCATGTTTTCTTTTAAAATCTTATATAAATGTTGTCTACTCAAACACTGAAAATGATAGCAGTGATCGCCACTCCACATTTACTGGAGTAAATTGTAAAAGGTGACTTTTTTTTAACTTACAGAAAGTATACTAAAATAGATAGCAACATTTTAGTGCTAAACAGTACCTTACTAAACCAGCATCTTCATTGTTAACATAATAACATAATGGCTCAGAGAATTTAAGGATTTCACCAAAATCATAAAACTTGATTATATCTCAAGTCTCTTACTTCTTACCAAGGTTGAAAGCATTCAGTTGCTTAGCTTTAATACCCACTGGGAAACTGGAAATAACATTTGTATTACTTTTATTACATTTTCTCATACCTTCCACAAGTTAAGCAAACTGTACATTGATATTCTACCATTCTCAGACATGCTCTACTTTATAAACAACATTATCACCTGTGAGGTGATGTCAAAGTTGTGTGCTACCTCTTCCACTCCCTGAGGAATAAAAATTTACTGACAATAGAAAAGACAAAAAAAGAAAGTTTGAATGACAAAGCCACAATCTTAAAAATTATCCTGCTCATCTTTCCTACTGCAAAGAGTGCCTTTACAAAGATAAACATCCATGTCTATTAAAGTAATATTATTTCAGGGAAAAAAAAATTCTAACCCCTGTTACTATTTCAATGGGAAAGACAGGTATTATCTAACAAACTAAGAAGTTTGGACAGACCCTCTGCATTTGGTGTAAGAAGATTTAACCAGAGTTTACCCTTTAGATCAAAATAAAAAATTAGCATGTTATCTATAATCTACCATATACTCAGTGCTTACTAAGTGGTAGTAGACACTTCTACAAGAACTTTCTTTATATAAGCTTGCTATATCTTCCTAAACAACCTTATTAAGTCGAACTTTTATTGTTTCTATTTTATAAATGAGAGAAAACGAGACACGATTAGCTGAATCTCATGTACCACACAGTAGCAACTCTCTTGGACACTGCTTAAACTCTGTTTCTTTGTTGAACAAATAAAATAATTATATAATCTGACACCAATTACACAGATTTAGCCATCATTAATAATGCTCAACAATATTAATAAGCATTCTATAAATGCTTATTCATTGCTATTGCTTGGGGAACAATATACATGTTCCTTCCTAAAATACTAAAGAAATGAAAGGCTATATCTAGTGTATCCAGCTTAGCTAGTTCTTTTTAGGACATTTCAACTTTTGAAAAAAGCACATAGAAATACAGAGTTATCTACATCTATACAGATATTTTCATACAGATATATCTGTATATAAATCATATAGATATATCTGTATGAAAATATCTACATATATAGATTAACTGTTCAGGATCCCGATGTCTCTCTCTTTCTCTGTCTCCGTTTGTGTGCGTGTGTATGAAAATATCTACACAGATAGATATTTTCATACACACGCACACAAACGGAGACAGAGAAAGAGAGAGACATCGGGATCCTGAACAGTTAATCTGCACTAGAAGTATACTATTGCATTAGGAATAATGTGCAATACTGTGCTCTATTTCCCTGTATGTCTGAAACATCTTTTACTAATGGATAAAAGATTGATTTGGCTGGAGTTAGACAAACCCAGGTGGCTCCCTGATGCTTATCGTGTGCACATATTGCCTAGCACCTGCTGAATATTACTTCATTCTGTTCTTTTCCATAATAGCCCTTTAACCACAAAATTAATAGTGCACTCAGAGGTGTACAAATAGAAACTAAGCACACATTATTCCAAATTGTTATTATTTCTTTCAGATTGGCTTGAAGGTATTTCACCATTTTGGGACCCAGAACTGGTACATTTGTCTGGTAACACATGGTCAAGCAGAATCATAATTTTCTCTGTAATATCTGGTGCAGTTACAATTTCCTTATAAAATATGCATGCCTTTGAGTGGAAAGATTCTAAATGGTAAATATAAATGACTTTTGGTGTGATTTACACTTTCTTTTTATGATTCTTTTAAAGTGCTTTATTAATATAGATTTATTAATATGGTATGGGTTGGGTCCACAGATATGAGACTTAATTGCATTTCAGAATAAAGAAAAATGTTACAAAAATGTAATCAGTGTTTATAGTATATATTTGTGACTCACTGAAAATTCATAGAAATATAGGATACATGAGAGATTCTGTGTAAGGAATATGAAGACGTGTTTGGCAATTAAACTCAACACAAAACTTACCTACTAAAATTTCAATTCATGTAATTTGTTATTAATTCTAAGTTACAATAATATAAAAATCATAAGTTGAAGTAAGAAATCTATAACATTATAATCTGTTTTAATTTACCTTAAATATTAAATGAGTTTTTTATAATTATTCTGATTCTAGATTCTAGTGACAAACATGAAAGATATGGCCCTCAAAGAGATTTTAGTCTATGGAAAGGTGGGCATGTATAAACAGATGAAAAAGAAAATATAAAGAGATAATTGACTAGGAAATTCAAAGAAGTTCCTAGAATTCTAACACTTTAGTGTAAGCATGATTATAACTCAGATTATTCAGTCTATCAAAAAAAAAAAAAAAAAGACCAAGAAACTAATGATATTCAGACAAAGCTAACTATCCAACATACCAACTCTTGAACTCCATCATCACAAGTTTAGGAAATGATGATCTCTTAGATTTACCTTGGGTTGCTTCTTGTGAGATAGATTTTGATATCTTTGTTTCACCAAGTGCTACTTCTACTCATTTTAAGTGAAATTTTGAAAGAAACAAACATAGTGCTTGTGTAGGTTAATACAAACTTTATTAATAAATATTTGAATGCTCCTCCAGTGTTATCTCATGCTAATATTCCTAAACACTGAATACCAAATTATTCAAGTAAGTTAATAACCAATCATCCAGCATGATCCTAATTAGTTTGTGAACTTACCTACAACTGAGATATAACACTTGAGATGGAAGCACCTGCTGAACCCTGTGATGAGGAGGTATCCGTGTTTGGGCACATCTCCAATATTTAATTAACCTGTCATCTTTTACCATGTCTCTGAAAAGCATCTAAATCTTGTACAAGTGAAACATGCTAAAAATATTTCAAAACCAAACCTACCATTAATTTAAAGTTAGTCAAATATGGGCATCATATAATTTTTGTAAATTATGGTGTTTTTCAGCTTTTTATGGTTAAAGTTCAGGCAAGTCCAATTCAGAGTAATTTTAAACAGATTAAGCAAAGCAAAACTCAGAAGGATGTGATTCTACTTCACTTGCACATTACTTCGTAATTATTCTTTTCAGCTGGGCTCAAAACTCAGAAGTGAGATACCTTAAGCAATATTTTGCCTAAAAGAGCCTGGACTACAAGAACATTCAGAATGATGACACAGGATACTTTAATTATATAATATGAGGTCCTGTACAGAAGAGTTATATTTCACTAGAATCTTTATCACTATTTTGCAGTATGTGTGTGTTTGTGTGTGCGTGTGTGTGGTGTAATTACCAATTAAAATAAGTACTCTATTTCAGGAGTTGCTCATGAGTATAGAACCATAAGTTAAGTTTGGATTCAGGGTTCTCTAAGTGACATGGTACTTAACTCAGATATGACACTTTTAACTAAAGTAAATTCACAAAGCATATCTATAGATAATTTTTATTAACAGCTCTTAATTTGTCTACTTGTTTATGACTATGCTTTTGACAAAGCATAATATTTAGAATAATGTAATCAATATTTCCCTAGCCGCAATATTTTCTTAGCCAAGGGTTCTTTTTATACATTGAAATTTCTATCAATTATTCTGTGGCAATAGCCCATTAAAAAGAATTAATTTCCATTTGCCATTCCAGACCCAGTGGTGACAAGGAGAGTAAACTGGTTTCAGCCTTTTCTGAAAGAGACCGGTAGTCTCAGTATTTTACAGAAGACTCATGCATAACTCATGAATGTGCAAATTTTCCCACTGCAGAATACACTTGTGTTAAACAGAGCACTTGTAGATGACATTTGTGGCAGGTGAAAGCTCATATCTTTCAAAATGTGAAATTTAATCTATTATAATCTGATTTTTTAAACATATTGTCTGCTTTTTCTCTCCTTAAAGCTAATAGTAGTAATGACTATTATATAATTAAAAATACACTTGAATGTATGGTATCACCTAAATTAATGTTACATATAAAAAGTAAAAAAGGAGGGTTGCTCCTGGGTGGCTCAGTCAGTTGAGCATCCAACTCTTGGTTTTGTCTCAGGTCATGATCTCAGGGTGGTGAGATCAAGCCTCACTTTGGGCTCTACACTCAGCTAGGAGTCTGCTCGAGATTTTCTCTTTCTCCTTCTCCCTCTGCCTCTACCCTGGCTTATGTATTCTCTCTCTCTCTCTCTCTTTCTCTAGTAAATAAATCTTAAAAAAAAAAAAGAAAGAAAAAGAGGATGAATAAATCCATTACTTATATAAATTGTACAAACTTTCCTAAATTCTATAAATGCCAGTACCATCGCATTGTAAATGTAACATACAAATGTGTCTCTGACATAAGAGTCTGGCTTTTTCAATTGTAAGATGTGACTCAGTAGGACTGTTACTCCCAGAAGTTACACGTCAGTATTCAATCAGTAAATTACTATTATCGCTCCAGGATGACTAAAAAATTATGTAACTGTTACAACTTCAACTTGCTACTATATGGAACAGTCTGAGGCTTCAATAGTTTTGACTTTGGGCAAGATTTTAAACTGCAAATGTACTACCATTTTTCTGGAATTGTTTACCTTTTTATAGTAACTTTAGCCTAAAACAAGAGTATGAATGAGATCCCACCATAAATTAATACAATGCTTTGCTCCTCATCAAATGTAATGATTTTTTACAAACCAAATACATGATACAAATAGATAACTAAATAATAGAAATTATCTGACACTACTTATTTAAGTATATGTAGTTCAATTTATTAAATTTCTATGTTTTCTAGATATTAGAAATAGTTAATTTGGATCTTCAATAAAATGAATCTATTAATCATCAGTTCTACTGACCTTTTTGAGATATCTAATTCTTCAATAGACTTTCAAAGTTCCAACATGTTAAAGCCAAATGTGAGTGCATAATAGGTGGATAATAAATATTTTTTAGTGAATAAATGTAAGAATCACAAATGGATATTCCAGTTTTATACTCACTTCAGCAAAACTCATAAAGGTTTATTTCATCACAAGTGATGGAATCTGCTATAATTATCCTGAGGTAGAAATCTCACTTAGCTATAGGAGTACAGGAAGAGAAAATTAATATGGAACAAATCAAAGTTATGCTACAAAATGAATGGTCATATCATGAGATTTCCTCACTAAATAACAATAGATGTCAAAATAGACCCAAGAACTGATAGATTTTATCTAACCAGAGTGTAATCAAAAATAATTTTGATTGAAAATTATAATAAAATTTTAATTCTCATAACAGTTCACAAAATTTCTAATAAATTTATGGTTTATGTATCCTGTTATAATACTAAAGTACCTTTCCCAAATTTTGATTCTAATTAAATATTTCTTAGGTAGAAAACAATGATTCCTGCTATCTACATATATTATAGTTCAGTATAATTAGTATTAAGATATAAATAATTGATATTTTCTTATCTCAGATTTTATATTCCTTATGCTTCAGATCAGAGAAGCATAAGAAAATGCATTTATAATATAACAGTTTATCTAGATAATACTTGAGAATAAAACACAATTTTTTTTTAAATTCACCTATTCTGCACAAGATGCAATATTATTTGGTTATTGGCTATAACCTGAATTTGGGAATTGCTTTCAATTGCCAGTATTTATTTCATAAGACTGTATCCACATTTATATCTATCCCTATTTGTATACTTATAAATAATTGAAACTAATTTATTAAATACCTTACACTATTCGTCTTAAAAGATTTTAATGGTTAAACACAAAATGGCACTGTCTTTACATAGAAAGCTATGTCATGGCAATTATTTAAAGAAAAACCAGCAAATTTTCTGGACTTAACTCTCATCAGTAGAATCAGTTGCATGCTTTGGTTCATCACCCCTATGACCTGCCTTTGGGACCAAGGCATTTCAGCTGGCACTGCCGGGAATACCCTAGAAGGTAAAAGGGAGCTGCCTCATCCAAGGTTATATGCCTCCCTTGGAACAGCACTTATCCAATGACCTGTCAGAAGTGAGAGTAAAACACCCCAAGCTCATGCCTCAATTTAGGACATTTCCGATGGTCACCCCAACTCCAGAGTTCCTTGAGGGACATGCTGAGGTCATTATTCCAATCACACTGCATTTTCCTTCTTTCCCTGCAGTCCGGCTTCCTTCCCTCACTCCTCACAGATGTTATTCTTGGGAGTATCCCCCATAAACTTTCTGCGCCTCAGAGTTTGTTCCCAGAGAATCTAATCTAAGATGCCTCCTGTGTTGGAAGGGGAAAATAGGAGCAGACGTTGGGGGAGGGGCCGGGGCAGTGACTTTCAGACAATTTTTCATACTGGAAAAATGAGTGTGAAGAGAAATGCTTACATTTTTTTTCCCTTGGGCAGAACAGTTAACTTAAAGCTGGCCATAGAGACAATGGGTAGAATTACTTTGCTGCAATCTGTAGCAGCAAGAATGTAAATCAGTATTCTGGAGGGGGAGAAAATGTGAGCCAAATGAAGAGACTGAGGAAGTATCAAGTTAAAAGCTTAGTGCAGAAATTCTCAGTGTTCATGTGGCTGAGCATCTGGAAGGCCAAGCATTCTTTGCTGAATGAACACTAGGAAATACTGACATTAGATTTTATAATTCAAAATAGAAATCATTTTTTTTTTTTACCAGCAGAAAGTACCTATATTAATACATAATGGCAAATGAAAATCACTCTTTAACAAAATGCTCTATAGTTTTAAACATGCCTTCAGTTTTTCTGTTAGGATTTGTTACTCTCATTCATTATGTAGTTGTAAGCTATCATAGCAGATGACAAAGGGTTAAGAAATAGCACTTAGTTTAGAAAATGCTCTTTCTTATTCTCCATGAATTTGGAAAATGTTCCTTGTATTTTGCAGAACATCCATATGCAGCAGAAACATAGCTTGAGTGTCCCTAGCTTAGTGTATGCAAGCGTCCAAATAAGGAAAAGAAATGAGAAGAATTAGAATAGCTTGGATGTATGCTTTATGGATTATGAGCAAACAGCCTTCAATTTCATGGAGTCCATCCCAATTACTGACAGGGTCAATGACAGATCTATATATTCATACACACACACACACACATATATACATCCAAATCTGTCAACTTGATTAGTCAACATGGTAAAAAAACAATTTTTTCACAGACATCTAAGTTTATGTATATTTGTGCTGTCCAGTTGTATAATTAATCTTTATAATTTGAAAAAAGGGCTGTTTGCAAAATAAGTTATTAGCCATAACAAGAAATGTCCCCATAGAAAATGCTGGTGAGAAACCAAACAAGAAGGGAAAATAATTCAGAAAAATGATCAAATTATTCTCATATTTAGCAGAAAGCTCTAAAAACCATTGTTGCCATTAAATACATGTTTTGTCTTTTATTATTTATAAAAACCAATATATTTAGAATGAAGATAATGCTTCTCTGTATTACATTAGTACACGTCAGGTGAACACATGACTCTTTAATTTATAATTTTAATGGTAGTAGCAGAAATCTTTCGGAAGGTTTAAGCCAGAATTTTAAAAACCTGTTTTCAGTATGTAATGCTGTTATTCCTTAAATATTTTTTTAAAGACTATAAATTCTTTAGAAGTAAACATTTTAGCTGGTCCCCTTCTAATGAATTACTTTTACTTTTGAAACCACCAATATATTTGGTGGCTATGCCATTAACATTTACTTAATAAAAATATAATTGTATTTGTTTCCATTTTATCTAATCCGTCTTACTCTTAGAGGTTATTCTTTGTCTGGTTTTTAACCCACTGTTTTTGTTTGCCTGTTTTTAACTTAAATGAGAGTAAAGACTGAATAGACCACAAAAGTAACAAGCTTAGAATTAAATCATAGAAATCTTTGTGAATTTTGGCCCAAATGATTAATTATAACACGGTCTTATATCAGTAAAAGTATTATAATACAAGCTTTTCTTAAAAGGAAAATTCTTACTTTTTCCTTTAAACAAATGAAAATACTCATGAAGAACTTAAGTGGAAAAAATGTGCATATGAGTCACAAACTACTAAAAAATTATATTGTAAACGCAAAACTTTCAGAGATAGTTTAGCCTGCTTATTGGAGACTTAAAATTTAGCAAAAAGAAAGAAAACCATGAAGATCCTTAACAAATATCACAGCAGAAAATATTTTTCTAGACCTGCACACTAGATACTAAAGTACTTCGGTTTACTATTGGCTTCTATCCCTTTTCCATCTGTCCTCACTTTAGAATATGTGATGACCATTTACTTGAACAAGAAATGCTACATCACCAAAATAACACACAGAATGGAGCTTTTAGGCCTCATTTTATGATGCATTAATGTGTTCCATAGGCAGAGTCACATATGATGGAGAAAAAAAGATTATTTTCAAAAGCCTATTAAGACTTATGAACAATGTATTTTCTATTAAATTGTAACTTAACTGTATAGGACCATCATAAATTAGGGAGTAGCAACGGACGTGGATTTCCTAAATTGGATTATTCTGTGAAAGTCCTACAGAAATATTTCTTAAATTGAGGATCATGATATGTAGGAGACAAGAGTGTTGAGGGGCATATGAAGAGTAAACTAGGGTTGCAAAGAGTAACTAATTGTAGTGGCTATAGAGAATGACAGGTCCTATGAAGGCGGGAATGATCCTTTGCCCCCTATCTGAATTTGTCCTTTTCCTGAAAAGACACACTGAAAATTTAATAGGGATCACCATTATGTTAAAAGACCACATAAAGCATAGTTACATTATTCTTTGGCAGTTACTTAAAAAAATTATATACAATTAATTTGCCACAGCTACTTTGTTTTATGCTAATTAAATGACTAGATATCTGCTCTTATATGAGATTAGACTATCAGCATTAGTTCAACTCCATTCTGGAAGCCTGCAATACTGTGTTTATTACTTATGTAAATTTGGTTAATTACACACCAACTCAGTTATTTATTGCATTTCAATTAGTATCTTTTTAATAGTCACTAACTGTTTAATTAACTCACAAGAATAAGAGGTGTCTTGTTAAATGTAAATTAAATAGATTTAAATAGACAATAGATTGCAAATGGTAGATTTACTGCTAATGCTATAGAAAACTGTTTTTGAAGAACCAAATGTACTTGATACCATCTGCCTTCATCTGTAGGCAAGAAGAGAATTGTAGTTCCCTTAGAATTCTTTTTTAGCCCAAAGATAAGACCGAGGCTAAACCAAAGTATGGCAGATTTTTGTTTTGTTGTTTATGCAAGAGTCGGGTTAAATGTAATTTTGAGTTTTGCCTTACTGTTAATGAAAAATTCTAACAATAGAAAGAAATATAAAATCTTTCTTGAGTATGGAATTACTTCTAAAATGAATGTTAAAACATTTAAAAATAATCCATGATCACTGATTTATCTGGCCAGAGTAGAAGGGAGCAAACTACTACAGCTCTTCCCTAAGTTCTCCCTTGTGACCTAACAAGGAAATTAATTAGCAGGGCACCACTATAGGGCAATGACCGTGACTACGGGGGAGACTGAATGTCAATGGGCTGACACTGTAACCCATTTTTGTTAGCATAAATGTTTCTGCTTTAGCCAGTTTATTTCTCAGAGGTAAAATAAAGGGTTGGCTAAGATTTAGAGAGAATCTAATTTCATTTAATAGCAAGTTTTACTCCTTGCAAGGGGAGTCCAAGAGCATTTCTGGATTCTGTTATTTATGTCTTGTGATTGATGGAGTCTGTCACTGTAAACACTGAAAATAGGTAGAATGGGGATTTGTACATATTTCTCTGCTATATTCTCTAAACTTTGGCTATAAAAAGGTTTAACATAAAGGAAAAATATTTTGAGATATGTTGGACCAAGTTCTGGCATACTTATTTTAACAGAATAATACAAGATATGGTTACGCTGACATAAATTCCTGGAATTTTAAAGCAAAGTATTTAGTTTTTTTCTTCAAGATTGTACTTCAAAATGATGAAATAAGACCTTTAAACCAATACAAATATCATCAAATGTGAAATTAATGGCAAAATTATTAGAACACATCATCTTATCTTTAACAGTCTTCAAATTCTATTTAACTTGTATTATCACTGCCAATATGATAGCCACAGATATTTCCCTCTTCCTCCTTTCCCTACAACTTCCAAGATATTCTGTTTTTCTCCAGGAATTAGTGGGCTGGAATGGTATCCATGATAGAAAAATCTGATTGTGGGCAATGTTTTACTGTGAATATTATGTGAACCTACTGCATTATACATTTTGCTTTCTAAGATGATTGTTATTTTACATCATTTCAACATAATAAGTTTTCTACTGCATATTCATTTATATATAAAAAAGTTTCTCTTCAAATTCCTTTGAAGAACTCAAGTGTATATATAATCTCTGCTAATTTCTTAAGGTAATTAATCTTGGCAATATCCTCTAATGAATTTGATATTGCTTTTCATGAAACTCTTTCTCAACAAGAATGCTGAGGGTCTATTCTTAGCAGAACTGTTCTACCAGTGTATCATATGGCACAGTGTTCACATTCTAAAGTGATAGGTCTGAGTTTGGGTCATGGCTTTAACAATCAGCATCTATAGGACATGGGTAAATTTCATAAACTCTCCAAACTACATTTAATTTTCAATGGGAATAATTATTATTAATATCGTAAGGTTTTATATGAAGATTTATTGATACATTACATGAGCATTATTTGCAAGATATTTACTACAGTGTCTGGTACTCAGTAATTGTTAAATAAGTGGTATTTATACCAACTAAAACATTAAAGGTTTATGTTAGATTCAGGGATAGAAACGTTGTGTTAAATGCAAACAAGAAAATATGTTATCATGTTTTATAAATTATTTCCCAAGCTTAAAGTAAAATTATTTGAAAATGTTTTTTCCTTTTTTTTCTTTTTTAAAGATTTATTTGACAGACACAGCAAGAGAGGGAACACAAGCAGGGGGAGTGGAGAGGGAGAAGCAGGCTTCCAGCTTTACAGGGAGCCCGATGCAGGCTCGATGCCAGGGCCCTGGGATCATGACCTGAGCCGAAGGCAGACGCTTAGTGACTGAGCCACCCAGGCACCCCTGAAAATGTTTCTTTTCTTAAATTGTGTAGCGATAAAACAAAACAAAATAAAAATCTTAAAAGCTTATAGGAACTCTACCTACAAGTTATACAATCAAAGACCTTTAACCGCTTTAGGCAGCTTAATTCCACCAACTTCATTATTATACATCCTTGATATCATTACTATTAATATATACTTTATTTTAGCAAGCCACTTTTCAGAATTATCCTGAGCCCAATCTTCCGGAATGGCCCTACCTCTGGAATCCTAAAATCTGTTCCCCACAGGACATATTCTAAGCCTTTACCACTCTGCCTAATGTACCTGCCAAGCCACTGTACCTTTTTAATAGTGAAGCTTCTCTCTGGTTTGTCAGAGACCACTGCATGTGTGTAAGGCTTGAGGTGCTCAACTCCATGAGTCCACAATTCCAAATGTTTCTACAGCTCTTCTTATCTTCACTTTTTTTTTTAGCTTCAAAGAATGAGAAATGCCTTAAATTACTCATATATAATTTGATAAATGAAACCAAGAGATTTTTTTTTCACTAAACCCTACACCCAACATGGGGCTCAAACTCATGACCTCAAGATCAAGAGTTGCATGCTCTATCAACTGAGCCAGCCAAGCACCCCAAGAACTGGTTCTTTGGAAAGATAAATAAAATTGATGAATCTTTAGCCAGACTAAATTAAGATAAAAAGAGAAAGGACCCAAAAGAGAAGTAGCAAGCAATACTACAGAAATACAAAGGATTCTAAGAGGGTACTGCAAAAAATTACATGCCAAAAAATGGGACAATCTAGAATAAATGGATAAATTTCTAGAAACATATAACCTAAAACTGAATCAGAAAGAAATAGAAAATATGAACAGACCAATTATTAGTAACAAAAATTGAATTGGTAATTGAAAACCTACCAACAAACACAAATTCAGAATCAGATGGATTCATAGGTGAATTCTACCAAAAATTTAAAAAAAGCTAATACCTATTCTCCTCAAACTATTCCAAAAACAAAAAATGGAAAAGGAAAGCTTCCAAATACATTCTATGAGGTCATCACTACCCTGATAGCAAAACCAGGTAAAGATACTACAATAAAGGAAAACTACAGACCAAGATCCTTGATGAACGCAGATATAAAAATCCACAAATGTTAAACCACATTTGACAATATATTAAAAGGATCAATACTACAACGAAGCAGGATTTATTCACAGGATACAAGGCTGGTTCAATATTTGCAAATCAATCAACATGATATACCACATCAACAAAACAAAGGATAAAAACCATATAATCATCTCAATAGATGCAGAAAAAAAAAACATATGACAAAATTCAACACCCACTTATGAAAAAAGTTTTCAACCCAGTGGGTTTAGAGGGAACATAACATAATAAATGAAAAACCCACAGCTAACATTAGACTCAATGGTGAAATACTGAAAACATTTCCTCTAAAATCTGGAACAAGACAAAGAGGTCCATGCTTGCCACTTTTATCCAACATGGTTCTGCATGACCTAGCCACAGTAATTAGACAAGGAAAAGACATAAAAGACATCCAAATTGGTAAGAAAGAAATAAAACTGCTACTATTTGCAGATGGTCCAGTATACATGGAAAACCCTAAAGACTCTACCAAAAATCTATTAGAAGAAATAAATGAATAAAGTTGCAGGATACAAAATTCATACACAGAAATTGGTTGTGTTTCTATACACTAATACCAATTAGATGAAGGAGAAATTAAGAAAACAATCCTATTTACAACTGCACCAAGAAGAACAAAATACCTAGGAATAAACTTAATAAAGGAGTAAAAGAACTAACTCTGAAAACTATAAAACATTGATGAAAGAATCTGAAGACAACACAAATAAGTGGAAAGATATTCATGCTTATAGATTGGAAGAAATAATATTGTCAAAAAGTCTATACTACCCAAAGCAATCTACAGATTCAATGCAGTCCCTATCAAAATACTAATATCATTCTTCATAGAACTAGAACAAATACTAAAATTTGTGTGGAACCACTGAAGACCCAGAGTAGCCAAAGAAATCTTGAGAAAGAGAAAAGCTGAAGGTACCACAGTACTAGATTTCAAGATACACTACAAAGCAGTAGTAATCGAAACTGTATGGTACTGGCACACACACCAAAAAAAAAAAAAGATACATAGATCAATGAACAGGATAAAGAGCCCAGAAATAAACCCATGCTTACATGAGCAATTAATTTATGACAAAAAAGACAAGAATATACAATAGAAAAAAAGACAGTCTCTTCAATAAATGATGTTGGGAAAACAGGACAGCTACAAGCAAAAGAATGAAACTCAACCATTTTCTTACACCATACACAAAAGAAACTCAAATGGATTAAAGACCTAAATGTGAGACCTGAAACCATAAAACTCATAGTAGAATACAGGCAGTAATCACACTGACATCAGCCGTAGCAACAGTTTTCTTGATGTGTCTCCTGGGGCAAGGCAACAAAAGCAAAATAAACTATTGGGACTAACTAAAATAAAAACCTCTTACACAGTAAAGGAAACCAAAAACAAAATGGAAAGGCAACCTACTGAATGGAAATAAATATTTGCAAATCATATATCTGATAAGGGGTTAATATCAAAAATATATAAAGAACTTACACAACTCAACAATAAAACAACAATCTGATTTTTAAAGTGAGCAGAGCACATGAATAGTTATTTTTCCAAAGACATACAGATGTCCAACATACATGAAAAGATGCCCAACATCACTAATCATCAGGGAAATGCAACTCAAAACCACAATGAGATATCATCTTAGACCTGTCAGAATAGCTAAAACCAAAAACACAAGAAATAACAAGTGTTGGCCAGGATATAGAGAACTAAAGGAGCCCTTATGCACTGTTAATGGGAATTTAAATTGGTGAAGCTGTTATGGAAAACAGTACAAAGATTGTTCAAAAAATTAAAAATAGAAATACCATAAGATCTGGTAACTCCACTACTGGGTATTTATCAAAGAAAATGAAAACTAATTCAAAAACTTATATGCACCCCTATATTTATTGCAGAATTATTTATAATAGGCAAGATATGGAAGCAACCCAAGTACCCTTCAAGATGAATGGATAAAGAAGAGGTGTGTGTGTGTGTGTGTGTGTGTGTGTGTGTGTGTGTGTAAATGAACCATTACTCAGTCATAAGAAAGAAGATCTTGCCATTTGTGACAACATGGATGGACCTAGAAGGTATGATGCTAAGTGAGATAAATCAGGAAAAACCAAATCATATGATTTCATTTATACAAGGAATCTAAAAAAACAAATGAATAAATAAACTAAAAGCAGAAACAGACCAATAAATATAGAGAACTTTATGAATGCCAGAGGGGAGAGGATTCGGGGAATGGGAATAATGGGTGAAGTGGAGTGGGAGATATAGGTTGCCAGCTACCGACTAACTCAAGAGGATAAAAAGGTACAACATCGGGGATATAGTCAACGGTATTGTTATAGCATTGTATGGTGACAGATGGTAACTATACTTGTAGTAAGCATAGCATAACATAAATTTGTTGAGTCACTATGTTGTAAATATATAAACTTGTTGAACCACTATGTTGTACACCTGAAACTATTTGTATTAACTACAATAAAAAAATGTGTATACCTCATCATGGGACAAGAAATATACTATGTAATGCCATACATTAAAAGATGTTTGTAAGCATAATAAACATTCACTTCTTAAGTAAATGTTATTTCAGTGAAAGAATGTGTTTTCCACATACATGCCTTTTAACACACTTTGTGAAATCACTAATATAAAACATCTAAGAATGCTCATTGTGTATGTAAATAAAATATTTCTTCATAAAAAATATGACCACAGAAATATGCTTCAAAAGCATTTTGAAAACTGTGTTAAAGGTAATGGTTTTTATTTAGTGGTAGAACTTCTAATTCTAATATCTTAAGCAAAATATTGAAATGAACATTTTGGCTTTTACTCCTGCTAGGGCCTTCTTTTGTAGACTTCTAAACACTCAAAGCACTTCTTTAGTACAGAATCATTGAGTAGACAGTTGGGATGATTTTTTCCTTAATGATCTCTGGGTAAAAATGCCTTTCAGAATATCTTAAATCTAGTTATAATTATACTGAAGCTAGTTCATCAAATCACTTACCATTAAAAAAAAAATTCCAAGTGTTATTTTTTTCCGTGTTCAGAATGAACCACTTATTTTAAAGAGAATTTTCTAATGAAATAGTGATGTCTCACCAGAGATATATTTTTCCTAATAATTCATCTTTTGTTTTTTACTGTAATTTTTTAGAACACAATTACAGTAATGGTCCTTGAAAGTTTTATCATTTATATCATGCTATATTAAGCAGATTTTTTTTAAAGAAAATGTTCATGATGGCTTACTTTTCTACTATTTTTTGACTTGAACTGAATCTTTGACTTTGAATTCCATGACTGCCAGTAGAATGGAAGAGTGACTTCTAATTTACGTATCCACGACTCCTGCTAAAAGAAAAAGTTGCATTACCTTGCTCAGCTCAGTGTAAGGATGAAGAAGAGGAGTGAAGTGAGGAGGAAAAATGAATAGACAGTCAAAATTTGATATTTGTTATATATATAAATTTTTAAAGAAAAGAATAGATTTAGTCTATATTTTACATAATTATATAGCTATTGTTCATGCTATCTTTGCAGGGTCTGAGAAAACAAAATAGCACATAAAGTGAGAAAACTGAAGAAATCTCTAATGCTGATGCATATGCATAAACACTTGCTTCAGATTAGCCACCTCAGTTTGCAAAGTGACACACACTTTCAATACTTGCTAAATGCTTGTTTCCCAGCTTCTGAAAGTTAATTGATCACATGAGAATGAGATAGTGGATTTAGTAAGAAATGTAATAAATCACCTTTTGTTTTTCACACCCTCTAGTAGAAATTCTATTTTTTTTTTTTTTTTTTTGTGGGCACCTGCTCATGTTTTCTTAATTTAGTAATCCTGAGAATAGAAATCAGAGAAAAATCTGACTGAATACCTGCTTTGGTGACAGGGTGGCTGCTTTCTTCTTCCAAATTCATTCCTTCCAAAGCTGGGGTCTCCACACTGTGATGTGGAACAACTTTTGAGATGGAAGAAGTGGATGCTGTACCCACATATGTGATGGAGATGAATACAGTGGTAAAAAACATCTTGTGGAAAATATATTTGTTAAAGCATTTTATAAACATAATTGATATATTTATCCCTAGTAATCAGAGTGGTAAAACCAATAAACAGGTCACTACAGTAAATTCAAAATATTTATTTTTTTAGTTTGCCATCTGATTCTACATATACCAAAAAGACCTGAGGTGGGCCTCAATTTTTCTGACTATAAAGTAGATAATTACCAACCTTATAGGTAAAAGGTTAGAAAAAAATTTTTTTGATATATTTTACCATGGTTGCCCTTTTCTGTCCATAATATTTATCAATGTTTATTTAGCTAGTACACATGATTCATTTTTCTGTTAGTCTCCATGGAGACAACAAGGGACAAAGTTCATGGCTCCACAAAGCATTTCCTCAGGTAATTGCTCAATTTTCATAGCTCTCAAGCTGTTACTAGTGAATAGTTAGGTTATGTCCCCTTAGACTATCTATCATAGATGTTTGCTAACTCATCCATTTCAAAATGACCTTAGAGAAGCTTTAGAGATTGGAAGCTACCGAAAACTTGTTTCACTGGTTCATATGCGAGTGAAATAGAACAAGGGAATTTCTCTAATATATTGTTCACATGGAAATAGAAACAGTCTTAATGACAACACCCATTTACTATTTCTTTCAACAAACAGTCACCAGTGGAAATTGATAGTATTGTAGTAACTCAGGGTAGCATAAATCACACATGGATTTCTTTTAGTATGAAATGTATCAAGAAGTTAGCTTGGCAAAGAAAGGGTGATAGTGAGATCCAAAAAAAATCATTTTTTCGTCTCTGCAAATGATTGGTGTGACACATTCATGTGGTCCTTTTAATTTTTCTATTCCAATGCACAGGCCAGAATTCCTAACACACCTTCATGTCATAAAATGTTCTAGACACTAAACAAATATTTATTTATATGGAATAAACTATGAAAGCTTTCTGTTCAGGCTAGTACATCACTGGACTTTCTTTACCCTAATGTGTAATTAAAATGAGAAATATTCAGTGGTTACTTTCTAAGATCGGAAAAGTCTTTCATTGGTGGTCAAATCAATATTGATTTACTGATGATTTTCATTATGAAATGACTTAATTAAAAAGATCAACAGAAAAATATATAGTCCAACCTCTCTTGTTTGAAAATAAACTCATGTTTGAAAAAAAATTTTTATGAAAATTTTTGATTTCCTTCACTCTATGAGACTCACTCCAAAATGACCAGTGATGGGTAAGAGCCGTAGCAGTTACTGATTATTTTTATGTGTAGCATTGTTTCCACTTAAAATTACCAAGAGTAAGGGGACAGTCATTTTTAAGTGAGAAAGTGAGAATTAAAGACATATAATGTTACATAAATCAAATTCCTAATACCTGACAAACCAAACTTTTTTGACTCTTTTCTATGGCACTTATATTAACATAATAAAATATTCTATAAGTGCAGTATAGGAACAAAATATATTTTAATATTTGGATGAAATAATTTTTATTATTAAATTTTGATGCACTTTGATACAGTTAGCATTGCTAATCAATTGGACTAGTATAGTAAATCAGATATTAGGGAGCTAAATTTTCATTTGCTTTCTTTTTCCTGCCAGTCATTCTTTTAACTAGAAGCTTATAATTTTTTGGAATTTTCTTTGATTTTAGCAATGTAAACTATCTTTAAATAAACTTTGAATTAAAATAAAGAAATTATTTTAAAAAAACTTAAAGTGAACATCAGAAGTACATTTATCTCAGAAAGAAAAATCTTACTATATTTATTTCTATTATTTGCTCCTAAAATTTCAATTAGAAGTGTCAAGATGCATGCACTGTTATAGTGTTTTTCGTCAATTCAAAAATTCCATTCTAATTTTACCCAAAATTCTCTCTTCCAAGTTTAAAGTAAAAAAAAAAAAAAAAAAAAAAAAAGATTTTTTTCTTCAATTACTAGACAAAAATTGTATTGGTAAATACACATGTCACAAAAAAAGAGTATTAGCATTAATTTTCCTACAATAAGGAGACTGTCAGGAGACTATTCACCTTCAATCTCAGTAATCCTGGCAAGAGAAAATCACCTACTTTCAAATTAAGTTTAACCTTTTGGAACATTAATTATTTAAGCAACAATTTCCTTTCTGAGTATTCAAGTACAGTATTACTCACATGCTTTGACTTTTGTGATCATGAAAAATTATAAAATGGGGAATGAAGGAATTAAATCCTCTTGGTTCAATTTCTTTTAAGGAGTTTCTAGTCTAGTTCTTTTAACTACATGCTACTAAAAAAGTAGTCATGCTTTTGGCATTAGAAATTTTTAATGAAATGTGGTTTTGAAAATTATGATTTATAAAATAATAAAAATCTGTATTTAATACATTTTTACACAAAAGATAATCAAATTAAAAGGAGTGTAAAGTTCAAATATGAAGAAGAGTATGATAGCTTTTATGAATTTCACAGTTTTTTTTTTTTTTGAGTCTTCATAATTTACTAATCTACCAATTTACTAAGGCTAATTTTCTTATTGTCCCAATGTGGAACCACTTCAGTGAAAAAGAATGAGACATAGTAATTTGTCATCTAAATTACAAAGTCCTAGATCCCAACTAATCCTCATCCTGGGCCCTTTCCCCAGAGATTCCGAATAGATGAGTTTGGGGAAGGAATCAGACATTGGTACACAAAGCTCCCTGGTGATTCTAATGAGAAATCAGTTCTTTAAATTCCTTTAAAACAAGGGCCTCAGACTTGTCGCACTTTGCATGGATCTGGGAAACTAAAAAACATGGATGCTTGGGTCCTATGTCCAGACATTCTAATTTAATTATTCTGAGCCATGGCTGAGCATCATGTTTTTTTAAGTCCCCCTACATGATCCCAATGACCAAAATGGCTCTTGCATCAGTCACCAGCAAATTCTAGTGGTCTTTATGTTCTTGGTCCAGATGTAAGCCAGTTGTTTCAATTCACTGTTGCTACTGCATCTGAAGCTTGATGTTCAATTTCATTTTGGCATCACCTGATGCCCTCTACCTTAACTTCATATCTTCATTTTGGCATCTCTCAAACTGTGATTCATGTTCTCTCCTTGAAATCTTAGGAAACATCCTGTCCTTTTGACAATCTGAGCCACACTTTCATGTGATCCTGGCCTCCCACATGACTGCATAGAGTTCTCCAATCAGATTCTGTAGTCTCCCACCAAACACAAATAGGACAAAATAAAGTCTGGTTCTCAATCATGAAAACTCAGTGTGGCAAGCATGGCACCAGGCTGGAGAACTATGCCAACTCAACTCCCCAAGAATTCCTGAACCAATATAAACTCCTAAACCAAAGTCTCGCATTAATTCCTCAGCAAAATTTGACAAATAACACCCATACATTCCTGTTGTGACACAGTCCTTCACTTCCAAGTTCTATAGCCTCCACTGTTCTATGGAAAAAATTTACTTCTAAATTTGGTAAATTGCTCTTGTATTGTCCAATCTCTCCAGGTGTTTCCTTCTACTCTTCCTTGACTTTCTCTATCATCCCAGCACCTATAGTTGACATTGTTACTTTTATCCACAGATATAAATTTTACCAACTATTTGGAATAATCTGTTTTGAGTTTTACTTATTACTAAGATACTTTTCGTTTTGTTGATTCCAACTTCTTCTCATTACATTCCGTTACTATGATTGACAATACTGAAATTTATTTTTATTAAACCTTCAAAACTTTATTTCTGAAATACACTATAGAACAGCATACTCACAATCTAACTGCAAGGGAGTTTTCAAAAACCGCAATACTCATCATACAAGTTTTGTAAGTTCATACTTAATATTAAATTTTCAAAATGCTAAATTATACCGCTCTAGATTATAGTCTGTCTCTTTAGATTTCTTTCAATGAATATAAAATTATTGACTCCACCTGGAATTCTAACAAGTTGAGGAAGTAATTCAGTATTTATAATGAAAACTATTAATGAGGTGATTTTTGCTTTTGTGAAAAATTAAGACTAAATCCTTGCTTCTTGATAGTAGAAAAGATTTTCTAATAGGAACATGTACTAAAGAGTGACTTCCAGACTATATCTTTCATGTTATTCATTAATGATTAAATAAAAAGGGGAGGAAGCATTCAATAATTCTTAAAAAAAAAAAAGTAGTTAACTAAAATGGCTCCCTTTTTACACATAATTGACCAATATATTGAAAGCTGTACCAAAATCAGTAATGTGATTTTTTTCTATAAAATTGCAATGAATGTAATACCTTGACAGTATAATAATCAAGCTCTTTCTGTGTATAAATTTTTCTAATATTTTAATTCCAAACTCTTTAATTCTGCAAGTAACTTCAGTTTGGAAAATATTAAAATCCTGTAAAGCCAATTCTGTAAATTATTTCGTGACTATGTATTAAAAATAATACATAATAAAACTACACATTATATTAGGTATTTGCATAGTACCTATTATTATATGAGGGTATAACAATTAATACAATTAGATAACTCTGAAGTAGTTTTAACAGCTGTAAAGGCAAATAACTTTAGTTATGTGGTGTGCTGATAAATGGATAGCACTGGCTATCCCAAAAACATACTTATATGCATATGTTAATTATAAATCTTACAGATAAAAAGATTGGGCGGCATATAATATACAAATAATAAAATTTACAGTACTCTGTATCCTAAATTTCATATAGCCAACTAATATATTTTGTTGATTTTGGCTAACTTTATATTCACTATGATTGCAAGTGATTAATATAATTCTGACAAATGTTTGTGGATATTTTTATTTACTTTAATGCTCAAGATGAAGTGAAACAAATACTTATGCATTGGAATTTCCTGTCAATGATACTAGAGACTTTTTTGCTGAACTGGATGATAATTTTTTGAATAATGGAAGAATAGTTTTTTTATTCTATTGTGCCATTCACAATGTAGTGGCCAAAGTCACAACACACTTATAAATTCCAACTGCATTATTAACTTTTTTTTTTCCTTTGCTTTCTTAATTCCAGAGTTTTGCAATCTACTTCCTAAAGGACCAGATAGTATATAATTCAGGCTTGCTGGCCATATGGTCTTTGTTTCAACTACTCAACTGTCCCATTAGAGACAAAAGCAGCCATATGGCTAGGTTCCAAAAACACTTTACATATAAAAACAGCTGCTGACCCACAGGTGGTAGTTTACTGACCTCTGGTCTAGATAATGAATAAATGAACAAATCAAGTCCTGATTTGTAGAATTTTATTTCAGTGGTATTCTCCCACCACAGTCAATTTAGGCTATCCAAGTGACTTCACTCAAAGAGGAGTTGGGAAGGGATGTTCAGTAGCACCATGTCTTCTAGTATTTTAAACATGCAGATACAAAATGTATGGGAAGAGTAAAGTATAGTAACATAATTAGTAAATAAGTTTCAGTACTTATTACATTTAACAATAAAATGTATTTAAATATGTATGATTTTTCACATATAATTACTAACAACCAGCTTGTATTTGTAAAATTCCTGAAAATGTAATAATCTGCTCTGTGAAGCAATATAAGCCAGCTCTAGAAACCATTGTTTGTTTCTTTAAGATTTTATTTATTTAGAGAGAGTGCATGATCTGGGGGAGGGGCAGAGGGAGAGGGGAGAGAGAATCTCATGCAGACTCCCCTGAGCACAGAGCCCACATAGGGCTCAACCTCAAACCCTGAGACCATGACCTGAGCCAAAATCAGGAGTCAGTCACCTAATCGACTGAGCCACCCAGGCACCCTTAAAAGCCACTGGTTTTATACTTCATAATATGTAATTTAAAAGTATTTAAGTAGTCCAATCTCTATAAATAATTATAAATAATCCTTAGACTTTGTCCTTAAAATTCTTGACAAAGCATTTATTCACTAGCTGACCTTCAACAGCTTTTTGAAAAACTATTATCAGTGTTCATTGCACTAATAATATTGGATACAGAGCTAATTCTGAAGACAAAAAAATTGATATGAACAAATACAGTCAAATATTAAACATCACATATGAATTATCATCTCTATGTCCTTCCAAATTGAAAGAGAACTGTAGGGAAAACACATTGATCATAAATATTCTCATAAGTTCTATATTCACTTTGACAATTGATGATAGTAGGAGTTGTTTCATCTTTTGACACATCCCCCATTTATAAGGTAAGGATTACAAGCTTTTCTATTTGCCTTCCTCGTAAGAATAGATTAAAGAATATCTTAAAAACGCTTATTTAGTAGAAAGGCATTTTGCTAAAAACAGACTTTTAAACTCCACGCACAATAAGACCTAGCATTATAGTTAAATTGTGACGTTGAATAGGCCAGTTGGTTTACTGTGAACACATACAGCAGGAATGTCAGATCCACACTGACAATTCTACTGACTCAAGCCCAGTCTCTTAATGCCATTGCTTTGAGTACAACCTCATGGTAATAGTAGCATGGTTTGACAGAGGGCCCAGCAGGGAAGCTGCATGGTCTTTGACTCCTATATGCTAAACTTTGCCTTAGATAATCCTTCATGAACTGACCTTTTAGATGAATGGTTTTAACTTTGACTTTACCGTGCAAATGTAAATGTGCCAGTAATAGTCTGAGATAGGATAATATTCAGTCTTACATATGTGGGGAAATAAATGCAAAGCCCTTTGTTTGCTAGCTGAAGAAGAAAACCAACAGTCCAATATGGGTATTTATAAACTGATCTCCGGCTTAATTGAAAATGAATATATGAAAATATATAAGGCAAGGTATATTCAGTGTTCAGAAGTGTTCAGAAAAAAGGCTGAGGGTGCCAGGATGGCTCAGTGGGTTAAAGCCTCTGCCTTTGGCTCAGGTCATGATCTCAGGATCCTGGGATCGAGCCCCGCATCGAGCTCTCTGCTCAGGGAGGAGCCTGCTTCCCCCTTTCTTTCTGCCTGCCCCTCTGCCTACTTGTGATCTCTCCCCTCTCTGTCAAATAAATAAATAAAATCTTAAAAAAAATCTTATAAGAAAAAAGGCTGAAACATTTAGCTTCTAAATTTTGAATCACTTTCTGTGCTTATTTATTGAACAATTCCCTCAGTTCCAAATTCTAGTAAATTTCCCAGTAGGAAATGACAAAAAGCAAAGCAGAGACCATGGAAGGAATCAAGAGAATTCCAAGAAGGAAGTGTGTACGGAATTGCCTCTTAAGATTTTTTAGTCTTTAGGCCCTGGTAGAAAAGGCTCACATATAATCTACTTTACAATGAAGTTTCTACACCAGCATTGTAAACTCAAGAAGTAAATTGTCTGAAGGAGAGTTAATAGATTAATAGCATCCATAGTCTTACTATTTTTAAAAATAAGTTTTATAATACAGTGGGGGATGGAAGGGAGTGCTTTGGAAAAGTCCTCTGAGAAGCCTGCACGAATTCAGTCTACTGTGATCAGCTTATATCCTGAAATAGGTTTTTAAATTTTCATACCTTTGCTAGACAGCAAATTCTGAGAACTTTTAAGGAACATGCCAATTGGCAAATACATGTAAGTAAAAAATCGCTCTCAGCATTTGGTTGTTGTGAAAGCAGCAACAGCTACGTTAATGAAATATTCCTTTTTAATGAAGGTCTAGAATAATGGTGTGAGCTATCTTTTTATCACATGGAAAAGGAAGTTCTGGTATAAATGAATGTCAAAGGGCACTGAATTAAAAATATTTCTTAGCAATTTTTGATTGGAGTAAATTTATGTCACCACTTTATTATTGGGTATAAAACAAAACTGTTTAATCATGTCATTGTGTGAAATAATAAAGTTCTAATCTTCCATAGAACTTTCACAACATTTGAAAATAATTTTTTGGGGCACCTGGGTGGCTCAGTGGGTTAAAGCCTCTGCCTTCGGCTCAGGTCATGATCTCAGGGTTCTGGGATCGAGCCCCACATTAGGCTCTCTGCTCAGCGGGGAGCCTGCTTCCCCCTCTCTCTCTGCCTGCCTCTCTGCCTACTTGTGATCTCTCACTGTCAAATAAATAAATAAAATCTTTAAAAAAAAAAGAAAATAATTTTTTATTGGTGTTTCATCAGTCTGTTTGGGCTGCCATAACAAAATGCTACAGATGAGGTGGTTTACAAGCAATAACTAATTTATTTCTCACATTTCTGGAGGCTGGGAAGCCCAAGATCAAGGCACTAGTATGATCACATTTTGGTGGGGACTTCTTCCTGGTTCACAGGCAGAGCTTTTTCACTGTGTCCTCAAATGGTAGAAGGGACCAGGGATCTCTTGGAACATCTTTTAAAGGCACTAATCCAGGGATGCCTGGGTGGCGCAGTCCGTTTAGCATATGACTCTAGTTTTTGGCTAAGGTAGTGATCTCAGGGTCATGAAATGGAGCTTCATGTCAGGCTCAGTACTCAGCATGGAGCCTGCTTCAGTTTCTCTCTCCTCCCCCCTCCCTTTACTCCTCCCACTCATGCTTTCTCTCTCCCTAAAATAAATATTTCTTTTAAAAAAATGAAGTCACTAATCCCATTAATAAATGTTCCATCCTCATGGCTTAAGTACTTCTCCAAGGCCCTTTCTACTAATATCACCAACTTTGGGTGTTAATATTTGAACTTATGAATTGCGGAAACAATAGCATGTTTAGCTCCAAACAATAGCATGTTCTGTAAAATAAAGTACATAGGCACTTCATTCTTAATTCTTCAGATTAACAATGTTTTTTAACTCTGGGTAGATTCCCTTTTTCTTTCTTTCTTTTTTTTTTTAAGATTTTATTTGAGAGAAAGAGATAGAGGGAGAGAGTGAGAATGAGCAGGCTGAGAGGCAGAGGGAGAAGCAAACTCCCCGCTGAGCAGAGAGCCTGAAGCGGGGCTCCATGCCTGGACTCTGGGATCATGACCTGAGCTGAAGGCAGATGCTTAACCAACTGAGCCAGCCAGACACCCCTAGATGCCCTTTTTCATGAAGGTTCCTATTGCTTAAATGACTAAAATACTGTATAGAGCAACTTGGTTGCCTGCATTCCCTCTACCTTGGATCTGTTATCCAAAAGTTCCTCCAATCAACTTGGTTCCTGAGGCAGAAATGGCTAACTTTCCAACAAATATGTGTGTCCAACTCTATACTGCAAAATCGTTGCTTGGAATGGATGCCCAGTCAGGGACTATATTTTCTAGCTCCCTTTCTTTTTTCACCACCTTAAATCTAGAAGGAGCCACATGACTAGAATCTACCAATAGAATATAAATGAAAGTAAAAGGGGCTGCTTCTGGCCCAAAGTGATTAAGCAAGGGGTGTGCTTTCTGTACTTCTTTCCTCATTTGTGGCCAGATGTAGAGGTCCTGGATGACTGAAACTTCATGAAATGGAAGGACTGTGGATCCCTAAATTGCAACAAAAGAAGTAGCCACCCACAGAGTAGGAGTCATTTGGATTTTAAATGACTAAGAAATAAAGTCATCAAATCAAAATGCAAGAAAGCAAGAAGGGAAAAGAAATCATAAAACAACCATAAACTTTAATAATAATTTAAAATAATTTAAATAATTTTAAAATGCCAGAAATACTTATGAATAATTACTTTAAATATAAATGGCTAAATTCTCCAATCAAAAGATATATAGTGCTAAATGGATTACAAAACAAGACACAACTATTCTAGTGCCTACAAAAATAATTCCTTCAAGTTTAAGCACACATACAAATTGAAAGTAAAGATACATAAAAAAGTATTCCATGCAAATGGAAAACAAAAACAAAACAAAAAATAAAACAAAACGATGAGCTATACATCTATTAGACAAAACAGACTAAAACAAAGGCTGTACTGAGATACAAAAAATATTAGATTATATATAATAAAAGGGTCAGTCCAAGAAGAGGATATAACATTTATAAATATTAAGGTCCCAATATGCTAAATATATAAAGCAAATGTTAAAGACCTAAGCAGGAAATAGACAGCAATAGTAAGGGCCTTCATAACCTGCTTTCATCAGTTGATAAAATATCCACACAGAAAATCAATAAGGAAACATTGGGATTCAGTGACCCATTAGACCAGATGGGCTTAACAGACATTTACCAAACATTCCATTCAAAAGCAGAATATATGTCCTTAAGAAAACATGGAAATTCTCCATGACAGATATGTAGGGCCACAAAATGTCTTAATTTAAGAAGACTGAGATAATATCAAGCATATTTTTTTCTGGCCACAATGGTATGAAATCAGAAATTTTAAGAAAAAATGGAAAATGCACATGTATGTGAAGATTAAACATACTACTAAACAATAAATATATCAAAAAAGAAAAAAAATATTCAGATGAATGAAAAAGGAAATACAACACACCGAAACTTATGAGATGTAGCAAAAGCAGTTTTACGAGGTAAGTTCATAATGATGAGGGCTTACATCAAAAAATAAGAAAAATCTCAAATAAACAGCCCAACTTTACACTTCAAAGAACTAGAAAAAGAAGAACAAATGAAGCCTAAAGCCATTAAAAGGATCTTTATTAGTAAAGTAATAGATCGGAGTATAAAATAATAAAATAGTGTCTAAAAGATCTATAGAAAAGATCAATAAACTAAGGGCTGGTTCTTTGAAAAGAAATGAAATTGATAAATCTTTAGCTAAACTCACCAAGAAAAAGGGAAGTCTCAAATAAAATCAGAAAGAAGACATTACAATTGATATCACAGAAATAAAAAAGATCCTGAGACTATTATGACAACTATACATCAACAAACTAAACAGTCTAAAATTGAAAAATTCCTAAAAATATACAAACTACAAAGATTGAATCATGACGAGAAAATCTGCATAGAACAATTACTAGTATGGAGATTGAGTCATTAATCAAAAAGCTCCCAACAAACAGAAGTTAAAGACAAGGTGGCTTCGCTGGAAAATTTTACCAAATATTTAATGAAAAATTAACACCAATCTTTCTCAAATTCTTCCAAGAACTAGAACAGAAGTGAAAACTTCCAGACTCACTTTACAAGGCCAGCATTACCCATATACTAAAACCTGACAAACACTACAGAAAAGGATGTTGCAGGCCAATATCCCTGATAAATATAGATGCAAAAATCCTCAATGAAATATTAAAAAAACAAATTCAACAATACATTAATTGAATCATATACCACGATGAAATGGAATTTATTTAAAGAGGCAAGGATAGCTTAACATCCACAAATTAATGTGATATAGCACATTAACAAAATGAAGGATAAAAATCATATAATCACCTCAATAGATGTAGACAAAGCGTTTGCCAAAAATCAACATTCTTTCATGATAAAAGCTCAACAAAGAGGGTATAGAGAAAATGAACCTCAACATAATCAAAGCATATATAACAATTCCAAAACTAATATCACACTCAATGGTGAAAAATCAAAACTTCTCCTCTGTGATTAGAATAAAGATGGCCACATTAACCGTTTTTATTCAATATAGTACTAGAAGTTCTATCTAGAGGATATAGGCAAGAAAAAGAAATAAGGCAAATCCTAAGGAAAAAGCAAAACTGTCTCTATTTGCAGAAGCTATGTTATTATATATAGGAAGCCCTAAAGACTCCACCAAAAACTTTTAGAACTGATACATGAATTAAGTTGTAGGATATAAAACCAATGTATACAAGTCAGCTGTATTTCCATACAATAACAAGGAATTATCAGAAAGAGAAATGAAGAAAACAATTGCATCCATAATTGCATCAAAAAAAGACAGAATTTCTAGGAATAAATTTAACCAAGCGGGTGTAAAACTGGTGTTCTGAAAACTATAGAAAATGTTGAAGAAAACTGAAAAAGATAGAAATGGAAAGATATCCATGCTCATGGACTGGAAGAACTAATATTGTTTAAATGTTCATACTGCCCAAAGCAATGTACAGATTAATGCAATCCCTATCAATAACACAATGGCATTTTTCTCACACACACACACACAAAAGCCATTCTAAAATGTATATGGAACCATGAAAGACCCCAAATAGCCATAGCAATCTTAAGAAGAATAAAAGCTGGAGGCATTACACTCCCTGATGTCAAATTATATTACAAAGCTATAGTAATTACACATAAAAGCAAACATATAGATCAATGAAATAGAGAGCCCAGAAATAAACCCATACATAAATGGTCAATTAATTTACAATAAAGTAGCCAAGAATATGCAACAGGGAAAGAATAATCTTCAAGAGGTGGTACTGGGAAAACTGGAATTTCACATGCAAAATAATGTAACTATACCACAATTTTACATCATAAACAAAAATTAACTCAAAATTTCAGCCAGGCATTTTTAAGTATTTTACACATATTGTCATATTTAATCATTTCAACAGCAATTGGCAAATGCCACACACTAAAAATATATGATTCTATCCATTCATTTAATAGCATTAGAAGCATCTACATTTGAAGATAATATAATCATATTCTCAACTCATATTTCTTTATTGTCTATTACTAATTTGCTCTTAAAGTCAAAGACGATACCAGAAAAACCTTCTTTCAAATCTGGATTGTAATTTATTTTCATATTTATTCTTAGCTGAACAGCTTAAGGTGAGCTAGAAAACCTCTCTGAGGTTTATTTTTCTCACCTACAAGTGAGTGTAAGACACACCTAAAGGGACTACTGACAGGATGAAATATGACAATATATGTAAAATGTTTAAAAATGCCTGACATGGAGGGAAGGATTAAGATGGCAGAAGAGTAGGAGCCCAAAATATCATTAGGTCCCAGGAGTTCAACTAGATACTTATCATTCTGAACACCTACAAACTCAAACAGGAGCTAGAAGAGAAGAGGAGCAGCAATTCTAGGAAAAGAAAATTGACCATTTTCCAGAAGGTAGGATATGCGAAAAAGTGAATCAGAAGCAACAGGAAGATAGACCGTGGTGGGAGGCGCTGGCTCCCAGCAAGTGAGAGACCAGCAGAGCACAAAATTGGAACTTTTAGAAGTCTGCTCCACTGTGGGACGTCACTCAAGAGGCTAAGCGGTGGGGGAAGGGGGGAGCCCTCATGGAGACAGTGTGGTCTCAGGACCCACAGGGACACAAAAAGACCAGGGCTGTCTGTATATGGCAGAGTGCTCAGGTATCAGAGCAGGGAACCAGCTGCAAAGATGGAGCAAAGGAGTGGGTTCCCAGCCTGGGATTACCTTAAACTGTGATCCATGGCACAGTCAGGCCACTGCTCTTCGAGCAGGAACCCCACAAGTGGCAGATACAGAGAGATCCCCTCCTTCCTCCTCCAGGAGGAGCAGTGTGGGAGCACACTGCAGGAATCTGCTGGGTTTGGAGTTTCCAAATGGGGCCATGCACCAGAGACAGAAACATTCGGTCACAGGCTGGGTGAGCACAGAGTGCAGCCAGAGACCAGGGAGACGGGAGGGATTGACTGCTTTTCTCTGAGGGTTGCACCCTCCGAGAAGTGGGGCCCTGAGCTCTTGCCTCCTATGGGCCTGGAGATTGGGAGGCGACCATTTTCATTTCCATCCTCCAAAGCTGTACGGAAAGCATTCAGGTTCAGGGAACAAAAGCTACCAAAGCAGATTATTTAGCCAGGCCCTTGGCAAGGGGGTGCAATTCTGCCTCTGGCAAAGATATTTGAGAATCCCTGCAACAGGCACCTCCTGCAGAAGATCAGCAAGAACATCCAGCCAAGACCAAGTTAACCGATCAATGAGAACTGTGGAACTCCAGAGCTAGGGGAAAGCAACACATAGAATTCATGGCTTTTTCCCCATGATCCTTTAGTCTTTCAAAGTTACTTTTTTTTTAATTTTATTTTTTAAAATTTTTCCTCTTTCCTATTTTAACAGTTTTTGACTATTTTATCTTATCAATACATTTTTAAAAATCTTTTTTAGCTTTCATTGTTATAGTCATATTTTATCCCTTCATTGTATTTAACCTTATTTTTTATATACATATAGATATTTTTTCTCCAAAATTTTGGGATACAATTTCTTCTCATAGATCAAAATATACCCTAAATCCAGTGCATGGCTTTGTTCTAGTCTCCATCCTTATCACATTCTTTCCTCTTTTTTTTTTCCTTTTCCTACCAACTTCTTATCTTATCAATTCCTTTTTTAGAATCTTTCATTTTCATCTTTTCAGTCCTATTCCATCCCTTCATCATGTTTACCCTTATTTCTGCATATAGATATATATCTATATATCTATATCTATATGTATAGATATAGATACATATCTTTCTTTCTTTCTTTAAAATTTTGGGAGGTAGTTTCTTCTAACAGACCAAAATACATCCAAAATCAAGTGCGTGGCTCTGTTCTATTCACCAGTCTAATATATACATATTTTTTTCTTTTTTTCCCCCCTTTTTTCTCCCCCTGGTTTCAGGTCTCTTCTAACTTGGTTAGTGCACATTTTCTGGGGCTGTTGCTACCCTTTTAGTATTTTGTTCTCCTATTCATCTATTCTTATCTGGATACAATGACAATGCAGAAAAACTCACCACAAAAAAAAAAAAAAAAAGAAGAGGCAGTACCAACAGCTAGGGACCTAATCGATATGGACATTAGCAATATGTCAGAACTAGAGTTCAGAATGACGATTATCAAGGTGCTACCTGGGCCCAAAAAAAGCATGGAAGATACTAGGGATTCCCTTTCTGGAGAAATAAAGGAACTAAAATATAACCAAGTTGAAATAAAAAAAGCTATTAATGAGGTCCAATCAAAAATGGAGGCTCTTACTGCTAGGATAAATGAGGCAGAAGAGAGAATTAGTGATACAGAAGACCAAATGATGGAGAATAAAGAGACAAACAACTAATGGACCACAAGGGGAAAATTTGAGAGATAAGTGATACCATAACATGAAACAATATTAGAATAATTGGGATTCCAGAAGAAGAAGGAAGAGAGAGGGGGACAGAAGGTATATTGGAGAAAATTATAGCAGAGAGTTTCTCTAATTTGATGAAGGGAACAAGTATCAAAATCCAGGAAGCACAAAGAACCCCCCGTCAAAATCAATAAAAATAGGTCCAAACCCCATCATCTAATAGTAAAACTTATTACAAATCCGAGCGACAAAAAGAAAATCCTGAAAGCGGCTTGGGACAAGAAGTCTGTAACATACAAAAGCAGAAATATTAGATTGACAGCAGACCTATCCACAGAGACCTGGCAGGCCAGAAAGGACTGGCATGATATATTCAGAGCACTAAACGAGAAAAGTATACAGCCAAGAATATTATATCTACCTAGGCTGTCATTGAAAATAGAAGGAGTGATAAAAAGCTTCCAGGACAAATAAAAACTAAAAGAATTTGCAAACACCAAACCAGCCCTACAGGAAATATTTACAGGGATCCTCTAAGCAAAGAGAGAGCCTAAAAGTAACAGACCAGAAAAGAACAGAGACAATATAAGGTAATAGTCGCCTTACAAGCAATACAATGGAACTAAATTCATATCTTTCAATAGTTATGCTGAATGTAAATGGGCTAAATGCCCCAAACAAAAGACACAGGGTATCAGAATGGATAAAAAAAAAAAAAAAAAAGACCTATCAATATGCTGTCTACAAGAAACTCATTTTAGACCAAAGGCACATCCAGATTTAAAGTGTGGGGGTGGAAAACAATTTATCATGCTAATGGACATCAAAAAAATCTGGTGTCACAATCCTTATATCAGATAAATTAGATTTTAAGCCAAAGACCATAATAAGAGATGAGGAAGGACATTATATCGTAACTTAAAGGGTCTGTCTAACAAGAAGATCTAAAATTTTTAAATATCTATGCCCCTAACATGGGAGCAGCCAATTATATAAACCAATTGATAACAAAATCAAAGAAACACATCAACAATAATACAATAATAGTAGGGGACTTTAACACCTCCCTCACTGAAATGGACAGATCATCTAAGCAAAAGATCAACAAGTAAAGGTTTTAATGACACACTAGATCAGATGGACATCACAGATATATTTAGAACATTCCATCCCGAAACAACAGAATACACATTCTTTTCTAGTGCACATGGAATATTCTCCAGAATAGACCACATTCTGGGTCACAAATCAGGTCTCAACAGGTACCAAAAGACTGGGATTGTTCCCTGAATATTTCCAGACTGCAATGCTTTGAAACTAGAACTCAACCACAAGAGGAAAGTAGGAAAGAACTCAAATACATTGAGGCTATAGAGCATCCTACTAAATGATGAATGGGTCAACCAGAAAATTCAAGAAGAATTTTAAAAATTCTTGGAAACAAATGAAAATGAAAACACAACTGTTCAAAATCTTTGGGACACAGCAAAGGTGGTCCTGTGAGTAAAGTATATAGCAACACAAGCCTTTCCGAAGAAACAAGAAAGGTCTCAAGTACACAACCTAACCCTGCACCTAAAGGAGCTGGAGAAAGAACAGCAAAGAAAGCCCAAACCCAGCAGGAGAAGAGAAATAATAAAGATCAGAGCAGAAATCAATGAAACAGAAACCAAAAGAATAGTAGAACAAATCAACTAAACTAGGACCTGGTTCTTTGAAATAATTAATAAGACTGATAAAGCCCCGGCCAGACTTATCAAAAAGAAAAGAGAAAGGACCCAAGTTAATAAAATCAGGAACGAAAAAGAAGACATCAAAACCAACATCAAAGAAAGATAAACAATTATAAGAACATATTATGAGCAACTATACACCAGCAAATTTGACAATCTGG
>CM052899.1:129877929-129901357 GCA_028534135.1 Potos flavus | reverse complement strand
TTTTTTTTTTTTTTTAGAGTGATACCTATACAAAAAATAAAGAACCAGGAAGAGAGAAAAAACCATTAGAAGGCAAGATGTAAAAATGTGGAAGCATAAAAGAAATGACAAAATGCCCAGGAAAGGTCTGGGCCTATAGGCTACGAAGCAGTGATATTAAAGAAAATGAATGAAGGGAGAAAGATACAGAGAAATTAAATCGAATATTGCTCCACAGATTAAATCTTCAGAGAATGAAGGTGGTTATGATGTACAGAATTTAGAGAGGTTTAGAATGGAGAAGAGCAGAACACACAGAACCTAATATGAGTAAATTACTGGTGAGCTTTTTCAAAGTGCTTTGGGTAAATGGGAACAGATGATAGGTCAGTAAAGTTCAAGGAAAAAAGTATTAGAGCCGTTGGAAGAGTCCTACAAGTAACAGTCAGACAAATGGAGACTCCAAAGAAAAGTTGAAGACAGAGCAATGGTGACAATCGTAGAGAGGCACTGGAAAAGCAGAATACATCAGACGAAAAAGAGGTGGGAAAGTTCATCTGCTTATTAGAGAGTTTTTGTCCTTTGACACTCAGTGGTAAAAGTAACATTTTTTCAACAAATAATATTACAAAAACATTTCTTAATTTATGAATACTTTATTCTGAGTAAAAAAACGTGAATCTTCTTAGAGCTATCAATAAGAAGTCCTGTTTGAAATGTGATAATAATAATAGAAGGCGAGGCGCCTCGGTGGCTCAGTGGGTTAAACCTCTGCCTTTGGCTTGGGTCATGATCTCAGGGTCCTGGGATCGAGCCCTGCAACTGGCTCTCTGCTCGGCGGGAGCCTGCTTCCCCCTCTCTCTCTGCCTGCCTCTCTACTTGTGATCTCTCTCTGTCAAATAAATAAATAAAATCTTAAAAAAAAAAAAAAGAATAATAGAATGCATGTGGCTAAATTAATGGTGCCCGCACATACATACACAGAAGTACACAAATACATATTATGTATGTATATATACCTATATTCTCATTTGGGCCATTGTCAGTTTTGCCTGTTGAAATGTTGAACCCTGGTTTCAAGAGTGATAAACCTGCCTGAGACATTAGTTCTGGATCTATTGCCACTTAACTATGTAACCTTATTTAAACAAAGAATCTCTAGATTTCTATCTGAATTAAAATCAATTTTATATTTCATATTGTATTCTGTTCCCTGAGTTTTACTTTAAAAAAATCTCAAAAAATTAAGGTTTATATTCAAAGTTGTCTTTGTACTTGAAAGCAGAATCACTATATATGAATGTTTTTAAACTTATAGTAACACTTCTTAGTCATCCATTATAAGGAAGCCTTCAAAAGTGGTGACAGCTCATACTGCCTTTTTTATTTATTGGATATAAAGTTAGAGCCTACAGTAAATGCACTTAATGGCATTAATGCATGCATAGCATTTTTTCAATGTGTCACATATAATTTTTGTGCAGTGCATGATATATGTAGCAACTAAAAATATAAACCACCTGTTGTTCAGATTTTTACTGTTGAGAGTACTGCATTGTTTAGCTTTTTCTACAGTGTGCTCTGTGTGTCAATATTGATTTCAGAAAAAGTAATAAAGGATCCTGTCAAAATAAAATTAAAACCTAAGGCAATTTACTTTGCTGAAGGGGGTCAGCTTTAATAACTATCACCATCTTACCAGAACCGCTGTGAAATTTCATTAACACTGTACTCCACTCGCATATCAGCTAGGTTTACAATTACTACTTGATTATATGTCTGTATAGATCATTAGGCACAAGTCTCCTTTTTGTGCCCTATATCGTTTGGTACATGGGTTTCTTTTCAATTCAGTGGAAACTATATTCAAAGAAAGAAAATGATAATAAAGAAAAGGTTGGGCTGGAACTGTTCCTCAACTCTGTATAAAATTACTCCACACATTGCAATTTCAGGACATTTTAATCTATTTGCCTTTAAGTTTGGTATCTACTTGAGATCACTACAGGGTGACTATATATGTAAATACAAAGGAAAAATATGTAAGAGTTTGGAAATCTCAGGAAGAACACGTAACTGCCTTTATCCCTAGTTCTGAGATGAAGTATATTCTCAGATCCATCTATTATCTATCAATACATGTTGACCCTTCCAATGCACTAGAGAACAAAACTGAACAGAAAAAAAACTACAACAGCACTGAAATGGTAAGAAATATAAATATGTGGACCCTCTCATTCAATGTTTCTATGCAATTTTTTTCAACTGCAGACTACAATATCCTTATATTAAATTTTGAGTGAAATCGTTTTATAAGTTTTAGTTTTATGTTTCAGTAAATAATATTGTCTTGCATGGTATCCAGAACAGACCAACTCATCAAGGGATGCTTCTCAGTAACAAATAATGATGTGAGGTTCCCGTATATTTACAAGTGTCTGTATTTGAAAGGCAAGCTATAAATTATCTTGTAAAGATGTGATCCATAGTTCTCTGGACCACACCAACACTGCAAGATACATTTAAAAGTAAGGGTAGACATTTGTCAGTCACCTAGGCCGGTCACTCACAGGCTTCGGATACAGCCCAATATTGAGGCAATTCTGACCTAGTGGGCAGTGTGTAAGACCATGTTGACCAATGGGTAATTTCTATAATCATGTAACATTAACCCCAATGTCTAGTGTCCGTTAGACCTCACAAAATCTCTGAGGAGCAATGTTTCTCATTTATCCTATTGAACCCTCAGATGTAGGTTAAGGCCCAGTTCTAGTTAATTTCTTCTGCTTCATTTGGAGGTCAGTTACAGGCAGTTGAATCACCTTCCTCTTGTCCTAGAAACGTTAGTCTATATCTGACCTATAATTGCTATCACTGCTACCTAGATGTTATCTTGGCATTTTGATTAAAAGATCTAGATTTGAAGTAAAATACATTTTCTTTCAAACCTAGGCCCTGTCTTCTATTAACTATAGGGAAGAGGTATTCTCTTAGATTTCTTATCTATTAAAAAAAGAGATAATAGTTACTACATTACAGGAATTTTACAATGATTTTAACAGACAATATTTTTAAATTATGTAGTAAATTATGTAGTAAATAAATGAGAAAAATATTAACTATGTTCTCATATCTTGTTGGACACATAGATCATTAGGACTATTTCATACTAATATGGAGGTTGGATGCCTCCTTGGATATTTTAAAGTAAATGAGCAAACTTTACAATGCCAGTCCCACAGCTGGACATAATTGCCTTTTGTCTATTAGAGTTGACAGTAACAAGAATGATAATACATCCCTTTCCCCCAAGAGTTTTGCATGCCTCGCTTTTGGTAGCTGGGGAAAATATCCATTCCATTGCTTAACACTGTAATCAGTAAGAGTTGCCTCTTTCACTATTACCATTTCAGTATGGAGACATGGGTGCTGAAGGAGGCATAAATACAGCCCTTTTGTTTCACCCAGCCACCAGTCTTATGTAAAACAGAGCTCATGATGAACATAGATATCCCAAATATCAAAATTAATGTATTAAGTTTCCTAAGAGGTGAATTTATCCTTTCAGTTTTGGGATTAGTCTCTTCTCAACAAAGAGCATACTAGGAAATGGGTTGGATTATATTTGAATAGTAGTATTTGGGTGTCCTATGTACAGAACTCTCATCCTGACCTCTCTCTGATAAGAGATATTATCCAAACCAGAGTCTGGGTACTTCTGCAATCTGGCCTCAAGTGGGTCCCCTAACAGTGAGATCTAGCACATTCCTCTGAAAAACAGGGTTCAAGGTGGTCCATCTCTAGTATTACAAGAATTGTGAGTTGGGCATAGATTAAGAAATACCCTAGATTTTCATAACATTTATACTTCAGGAATGAAATCTATTTTCCTCTTCCACATACTACACCCCCCACACCCCAAACTACCTGGTCCTCTTTCTATTCTGTCTCGGAGTAAGAGATATGACTTCCTTTCAAGAAATTAAGAGTATGGAAGTAGACTGCTTGTGATAAAATCCTGGACTTACTATTTATTAGTTAGGTCGATCGAGGTGAGATATTTAGCCCCCTTGAGGCTTCATCTTCTAATCATCCAATTGCAATATTATGTTTTGACAAATACGTGATATAAGTTACTTGGCCCAGGGCCTGAAATATAATAAGTAACCAATAAACATAAGCTGCTATTATCATCATTATGACTATTATTACTATTACTACCTATGGTTTCATTTAGGACATGTCCCAGACAATTCATTGCTAAGCAAAATATTGCACTGTAGCTTAATATTTCAGACTTTTTCTCATTTATAAGAAAAAGTTATTCACACCTATCTTCAATCTCATTTCTTATCCACTTTTCAATACAGTCTTGTATTCCACTCCTAAATTGTTCTGAATTACCAGATGAAATCATTTAGTCCTCATTCCATTTGAGATTCCTGTACTAGGCCTATATAGACTCTGATGTTGATCATTAGTTTGATATCCCAATAACCAGAATTCCAAATCTTTAACTTGCTATTGGGCAGTACACTAGCTTTTCATCAATCTCCCAACAGATCAGTAACAAAATATTTACTCTTATCATAACTCTATTTTTAAATTTTCCAAATTTTATTTGAAGTTAAACTTCATTCCTTCACTTCTGGAAGCCTGTAGCTAGAAAAGAGTATTGCATTAGGTAGCTTTTTTATTCTTTATTCCATTAGTATTTACATCATTTCTGGCTAGTTGTACAACTAACACCTCCAGAATTTAAAAGGAGAGAAGTAGGAATGTTATGGGCATGGCAAATATATTTCTTGACATGCGTCTGCATGAGCTGGCTAAAGAGATCCTTAGGCTGGACAGTTGTTGAAAAAAAGGCTCTTGTTCTGTGTTTATTTTGATAAATTCTTTGGAGGCTCACTTCAAGATAAATCATTCATTCATGGTTCCTTTGATTCAGGAGAATTCATTGCTTCTGGCTACTCTTCATTTCTCACATACCCGTTGGGTATTTGGGAATACTAGTAGATGCTTTTCTGCTGAATACTCCAAAATCCTGATGGGGTCCTAGGACAGAGCTTTAAAATGTCTACTTCCAGCTCTCGTTCCATATACAATGCACAGAAAAAGCAGCCTTGACTCACCATTTGTAGGAATTAATCAATAATCAAATGCAGCCTCTTTCTGTTTAGTCGTCTGGTAGGGTGCTCCAGGCACAGTCTGTTTCCTCTAAAATTTTGAGGTAGGAGTTTGCATCCTTGCAGGGATAAGTATGAAAGATCTAAAGGTGATACTCACAGCATACCAAAAATTATTTCAAAAAATCTATTTCTCTAATTGCCTACTGACTTCTTTAACTTTACTACTGTATGTTTTTATCTTGAGTGACTGAGTTCCATCATCTGATGGGTGCTCAGCACACATTTTCAAATGTGGGACTGATTGATTCCTGATTTTTAAGACTCTGAGGACATTAAAAATAATTCTATTTTTAACAACTTGTTAACCTAGCCAGAGTTATGTCAAAAATACCTACAAGCTCTATTGTTATATATACTGGTTGGACTACTATTTAGAGAATCCTCCAAGAACAAATGCCAAGGCTGGCTTAGCAATCTTTTTCTTGCCTTAGACCCAGGCCCCACTCTAGCTTCCAACTAACTTTTAAAAGGAAAGGCAACTTATATATATTTTTAATACACTAGATTATTAGGAAAGAAGGGAATATCTAAAACAGATTATTCACTTGCAAGAAAGCACAGCCTGTTTATTTCAGCTATCCTATACCAAGCCATTCTGCTGATACAGTGAGACCTCTCATTTATCTGAGCCTCTGTTTACCGAGCTCTTTGGGAACTTCTGCTGTTCTGACTGGAGCAACCCCACTCATTCTTCAGGAGTCAGGAAAAAAAAAAAAAAAAAAAACATATTTTTCTAAAACAAACAAACAAACAAAAAAAAAACCCTTTCTCTTTAACATGTATCCAATAGCATTTTCTGAATATTTATCTTAATCACATTTTACTCTTCTATTATAGTTGTTTAACAAATTTTTCCTTTACAGATTCTTGAGGTTGCAGGTCAATATAAAATACCTGTTTCTTTTTCCATTTCCCATCACATTGGCTAGCATGTCACAAATGTTTCTCAGGAAATGTGGATGTTTAAGTCATTTAATTTCTTGAAAATATATATAATGATATTTTGATTTGCTGTGTTTCACTCTAAAATGTAATGATAGTTTAATACAGTGGGATGAATACTCAAAAATAACTTGGATATAATTAAGTTTATTATATTTGAAATCTTTTGACTTTCACTGGTCTTTTCAGTTCAACAGATGACCACATGCTGACCACTCATGATCCTCACTCTAAACAAGTCATTAAAGTTTATTAGAAAAAAAAATTATCCACTGCTTTTGTTTTTACACTAGAGAAGCCAGTTCTTTTCCTAAAGTAGATTGACAATGGCTAAGGCACACTATCAATATTGGCAGTTCATTATGCTCTGGAGACCTTGAGTCAGCAAATATTCCCAAATGCACTCATTCTTATTACAGAAGAAATAAGCTGTAGGGGACTCTTCATAGCAAAAGGTTCTAGTTTACTAAAGAAAGACTATGGTCATTAGTGAGCATGTTTTATTGAAAACAGCCATTATGTTGAATGAGACATTCTATTTAAGAAAGTTCAAGTCAGATGTTAGTGTTTGGTAAAAACTTTTAGAAGTCAAATCAGAAGGCAAATCTAGAAAAAAATAATTCATTTCTGGCTATGATTTATAAAACCATGTATTTCTGAAGGACCACAAAAAATTAGGTTACTATTTGCCCTCAGATGGCTTCTGAAACAATCCTATAGTCTCCAGATTCTTTATGTCAGAGTCAACCCCTTCAATAAAGTAGTATTTATTATGTCCCTACCATATGAAAAACAAATTTGCAATGCATTGTAGAGGTAGTAAGATGAAGTATAAAATAAATCTTTGCTATTGAGAATTACTGAGGTGAAAAAATACAGGAATACACAAAATAATTAAAGAAAAATGAAACAGATGATTAAGGGATGAATAAATGGAAAAGTTATAGGTATAAAGAGATTCAATATGAGGTAGAGTAGTAAAGGAAGAATTCAATAATTGAGGGTAAGTTTAACTAGAAACTGAAAGAATAATTTAAATAAAAGCGTAGGGAAGGATGAGGGATACCTTATACATAACCACAAAACAATATTTAATTATCTAATGTCTGGGGTGTATTTTCAGAGGAAAATTAACTTGCCACTAGAGAGGTGGAATATAATATAGGTAACTAGTAGAATTTTAACTCTTGGCAGTGTAAAAGCTGTTTAAATTAACTTTTTGTTTAAAAAAAAAATCCCATATGATCTACATATCATAGAAAGCTTCCATGGCTTTTATTATCAGAATTCTAGCATAGTCAACTTACTTGTCATACCAACGAGCTCTCCTAAGGAAAACTGTTGCTCTCACAGCCTTACGTCAGGATTCAGCCTTAAGCAGCTAGACTCAGAAAATCCACTGGGTCTTTATCTCTCTCCTACCTTCTCCCTAATTACCATTCATAAAAGAAGTTAGGGCATCTGATCCAAGGTCAACTAATACAAATTTAAGACTTGGATTACTATAAAAAGCTATAACTGAGGTTTTGGTTATACTTTAACCATCATGTGTCTTCTCTTGAAAGACGTAAGAATTGGCCTGTATAAATAAGATAATTAAACAGAGAGTACTAGGGAATGCAGTTGAGTTGAATTACTGCAAAGCATCTGATTGAATCATCATATCTTTCTGCTGCTGCTGGTTCCTCTGGACCTGACTTGGGTTGTTAATGCTTCCTGTTCCACAATGAGATCTTCCCATATGAAAGTTTCCATACATGTGATTCCATAAAGTTTTACTTCATTTACTTCCCTTCGTATATGTATATCCTGACCCCTTAACTTAAGCTAGCTTTATGATGCCTGTTCATTACATTCCAAGAGTTTATAAAAGCATGCTCTAGAGGCCCTTTATATGTAGTTTTCTCTCTGCCTGAAATAGTTACTACTCTCCTAATCTTACCTTCAGTTAACTAAGATATATATATATATTTAAGGGTTTGTTCAGATGTACATTCTTGGTGAAGCTTTTCTAACTACTCCAAAGATGCTTAACATGCCTTCTTATAGATTTCTAATTCACTTGAGGTTAGGTCCATTTCATTGCATTTATCACTCTATTATGTGGTCAAATAAATAGCTTTATCTACCAAACAGTAAGATTTGAGACAAAGTACACTACTGGATTAACTTGTGTAGCTCTGAGACTTATAGAACAGTGCCTGGCTCATTATCAACTCAAAAATTATCGGGTGGATAAAAATGGCAATGCCTTTAAGCATTTAAATGTTTGAAAGCTAAGAAGTTTCAAGACATGACAAATTGTTTTTTATGACCCTAGAGGAAAGAATTACTTACTTTGATGTAGAGGAGTTTGACAATGAAAAGAATTAATATCAACATAAATAAAAATTAACATAATTCATATCAGGGAGGTTCTAAGTTATAGTGGGGGATTTTATGAATGTTGAAATAACTGGAATAAACTCAGATGCAAAGTTAATGTAGAGATAATATATGATGAAAAGTTATTTTGAGTTTTATTTTGAAAAAGTTATTTTCAGTTGTGTTAATTTAGTGCCAAGTTATTACTACAAATTTACATTCTGTTTGAATTTATAAAAGTATAAACTAAATTTGTAACAGGAAAAGAATAGATAAGAAGTTCACTAGATTCTCGGATGATATATTTTTTGCCCATTTCTAAATGGTTCTAAAAATAGCATGTTTCTGAATTACAATCTTCAACTATTCCATCTATAAGAATTTTATGAAAATATCAATGGGATTTAAGCTATTTCTGAGGTTAAAGTATCTATTTTATATAGTGAAATAAATTGTTTTAACATTTTAGTAAAAAACGTATTTAATGGCAAATGTATTCTTTATGACTATATAGAGAGTTTTGTGGGAGTTTTTTTCTCCCTCAAGTTTAGGAAACCGAAGGGCTAAAGAGTGAAGTTAACATGTGACTAAAATTCCTTAACTGTTCAGCCTCTACAAACACTCTCAAAAGCCTTCTTCATCTAACCTTGTCTCATATTTCATTGCAATGCTTGCCAATCAGTTACAGTCTTTGGCCCCATGTCACTTTCATCTCATTGGATGACTGTCATGGGAGCTGCCCAATGGTGCGCTGCTAATGAGGCAGCTTAAAGAGCAGCTGGGGAAGTGCAATTGCTGGATTAGGGTCAAGGCCAAGAAAGAAAATGGATGAGAGAGATAGAGTCTGAATGACTGCCAATAAGCAGGGGTTCTATTATCCTGCTAAAACAGGACATTCATTACCATCTATTGTAACATAATTTGGGTTCAGTCAAGCTGTCTCTCCCTCTCTTTGGATTTACAATTCATAAACCACAAATGGTCCAAAGGGTGCATTGTCCCTTGTGGCCATGTAACCCTGGGTGAGGGGGAAGCATGGCAGAAATGAATGAGCTATAAAATCCCTAGTGTGAGCGCCATCAGGGCTGACACCTTGTCCCCCGAAGCTGTGACATAAGTTGTAGGCACAATGCCGAAAGGGTTTTGCATGTCTTTGAGGTCAGTTTGCTCATTAAGCAAAGATAAAATAAAAAGTCCTTGTTCATCCTTTGCAAAAATCAAATCCTAATGCTAACAGCCAGTATCTCCATGCTAATTTCCTCTAGTCAGTCACTGGTAAGTTTAAGGCACAGGAACAGAAGAAGCTTGTTTTTCCATAAGGATGCAAACCCTTGGTTTTTTAGACCAAGTTCTTCTAAGTCTCAGAGAATAATCTGTTCTATTTTTCAGTAGCTTTGTGTTGTTTCTACCTATGAAAAATGACTTGTATAAAATTGCCTCATTATGTCTTTTTCTTTAATCACAAAGCTTCCTTTAAAAAGGACAAATGTCCCTCTCCTTCTTCCTCTTCTCCTCTTTTTGTGCCCCTACTGATCTTTTTCAATTGTTCTATGTATTACCATTTGGATTCCGTTCTAAAGCCCACCTGCCATCAGAACTAATGGGACCATAGTGTTATTGTCTATGTGCTGTACTCAGCTAGGAAGGCAAATGAGCTTGGTGAAAAGAGAGCAAGTACAATAATTCAGAGCAAATTAACCAAGGCACAGTGAAAATAATTAATCACTGTTGTAAAGTAAAGAAAACATATGCATCACCTTTGTTCTAGCCTGATTGATAATGGAATGCCAGTTACCTCAGGCTGTGTGGCAGGTAGACCTCACAGAGCATCCTCTACTCCTACCAAAAGGTCAGTTCCATAAGTCAGAGTGGAAGTACTGACAGTACAACTGTAGTCTTTATAGATCTTTTTAATATGGCTCTAACATAGGTCACTTTTGTCTTATTCTTGCATTTTCTGGATGTGTAGGATTAAATCCACGTTGCCTTTCTTTCCTCAGGAGTTAAGGTTTCATCATCTATGGATGACTGTTTCATATACCATTGCCTGTGTACATTTGCCATCATTCATCTTCTAATTACTTCTTCATATGCTATATAGCAAGATTGTCTTATTTTAAAATTTTTGTGTTTTGATTTTAAATGCTTACCAACATAGGTATTTCAAACTGCCCACACAAACCAAAGTAAATGATCCATTAGCAAAATCTGCCAGTGATTCTTTCAAGCAGTCAATTATAAATGTGTTTACAAACTTCAAAATACACATTGCTTTATTTAATTCTCAGAAACAGAATTGCCTCTTAATGGATTTGGGCCATTTAATATCATGTTTTAATGAATTATCATTAAAAACAACTCTGATACCTAACTGTAAAATGCCACATTCTGATCAACAATATCTGTAAATTCTTAACAGAGTCATCTTTACTGAAGGGTAAAGCGCTAAAGACTGATTTTGTGTGTGTATGTGTGTCAATGTGTTAATGGTCCTTGTAGCTTAAAATAGTTGATTATCTCTAGTAAAAGTAAATAACTATAATGAGATTTATTTGTAGATAAGTGATCTAATAAGGTATATATTTTTTATGTTAATACAACCTAGAGGAACGAATATAGAAGTAGATTTTTTGAGGCTGTGGATGCTAGGTATTCAAATCTATGAAAGTAATCTTAGGACATAGTGAATGATACACATGGCCAGGAGTAATAATTGGCTTATATTTTACAAACAGTATGTGTCAGGTTATAAAGAGTGTTTACTGAGGTAAAGTTTTCATTCTCAGTTTGTTTATGAAATAAATTCCCACCCTGACTTGTTTAATTGTTCCTTTAACAAGAGGTCTATGAATTAAAGGTTGGCAACATGACATTCCCAGGAAATACATGCCTCGAGTAATTAAATAGAAATTGAAATAAATGGAAGGGACAGAGAAAGGGAGAGAGAAGAAGGAGAGGAAGGGAGAAAGAGTGAGAAGGAGAGGGGGGAGGGAGAGAGAAAGCTTTTTTTATGTAGCGCCATCAGTAAATTTTAAATAGGATTTCTCCACAGAATCTTTAAAATTGTCAATAAAATTATAAAAATCGCAATATGCTTAGTAAATTTGTAAACTTTGAGTAAAGGGGCTGAATTCAGCAATGGGCAAAAACAAAATCAGATTCTAGATGAGAAGACAAATGGGTTACAACCATAGTTTTTGGTGCAGTGACATGCCTGTAGACCTCACACACCTTTTAAATGTCACCAAGACATTTAATTCTTGGTCAGCTATGGCTCATGGGTTTGCTGAATACCATTATATTTTGGTAATAGAAAGAGCTCACATTTATTTATTTTTAGTTTGAGACAGGTAGTGTGCTCAGGGTTTTAATCCTTGCTACATACCTTTTCTATAAAGGAAAGTATTTTCCTCTTTTTTCCCCCAAAGAGAAAAATGAATGCTTAGAGAGAGTTTAAGTAATTTGCTTTAAATCACCCAGCTATTAAATTGTAAAGTTGAAATTCAAATCCAGGCAGTCTGGCTCCACAGCCTACGTACGCTCTTAACCAATGAACTAGACTAGTAGGGAAGGAAATGTTAATGTGTTCTCCTCAGCATTACATTTCTGCCAGAGAATGACTTTAATACCAGGAGAAAATTGGTCTTTTGGAATGAAGTCCTAAGGGCTAAAGAACAAATAGAAACTTTAAAATAAAAAGAATGATGACCACAAATAGAAGCATGTTTTAATATTATAATTCTTTCATTAAATATGTTTACCCATTTAGCTTCTAGGAGAGTTAAGTACTAGTCTATGGACTTCTGGAAAATGTTTATTTATTAATTTAGCATATGCTTAAACAGATCTAATATCCCATTTTACAACCCTTCCCTTCACTTATTTCTAGTATTCAAGGCATAAATATATAGACAAAATATTTTCCTTAACAGGTTAGAATCATCTAGAACTTAATGGTAAGGTTTGTCCAATCTCTAAATGATTATTTATGAAACACTGTCTCATTTGAAACTTAATAGCAAGTAGATATAGCTATGAATCAAATATTTTTCCTTAGATTTTAGTTTAATGTTATGGTTTAGGTGATGCTTAATAGTCTGGGAAAGTGTGGATATAAACACACATACTTTTACCTCTACCACCATGCCACATCCATGCATAAAATAATCTTTTTTTTTTGTAGGTAAGAGCCAAAGTTTGTATTCTTAAAACAGTTATATGATATGAGTAGGAACAGCTATTACCCCCAACAGCTTAAAAAATATGGCTTTTAATTCTGTCAGAGAAAAAAAAACATTTTGTTATTTTAATAACTATTTTCTCCCTTAGATCATTAAAATATATTCCTGAAGGCTTCCAGAACCCATTTCATATATGCAAGCCTCCAAAAAACTCACAAATGGTGACATTAGTGGCACTAGTAATCGGACCTGAAGTAAAGGATGTAAATGAGAAGTGCTGCGTAAATCAGCCTGGATATTGTTCTGCTGCTTTTATCTGTCCACTGTGGGTTGGGCTCATTGCTTCAGGAGCTCATCCTGGCTGATAAAAATGACAATCAAGTTGCAGACCAAGACAAATGACTCTCAAAGGAATGCTGACAAAAATGGGAATCATAGAAACTTCCACGTATTACCTGCTTCCCCAACTCCATAATTTACAGTGACACCCTTGACGGCACGTACATTTTTATTTGGGTAAATGCTACATCTATACTGCAGTTCAGTGTTCTGAAATAACTTTCGCTTGACAATTTAATGCTAACACCCTCTGATTGGCTGGATTCCCCTACAATCCTCTTGCTCTTACTTTTTGGCTATAATGGCCTATGTTTTCCCCACTTCTTCTTGGCAAGTTTCTCAGGGGCAAGAATGTGGAAAGATTATCAGAATCATGAACAGAAAAGCATTTTGAAATATCAGCTGAAAAAAATATATAAAATATAAGTTTTCTGAAAGAGCATCCTACTTTAGAAAGCCCATTTTGCTTTTGAGCTTACTAAACCAATGTAGGCTTTTTTGTTTCATTTCATTTTAAAGCAAGAGTGTGAACATATTTCTTGGGGATTAATTTTTTTGTAGGATATATAAATAAGATATAACAAATAGGTTATATGTGTGTTACATCAATTTTGCTCTGTCAACAATAGATTTTAACTTGGAGAAAGTTGTTTCTGAGTTCATATATAATAACACTTTGCTTTTATATATTATATCTTGATACAATAACTTGCTGAAATTTATCTACAATTCTTTGGATGTTGAGAAAGATTAAAATAGACAGTCCTGAAGGAAAAGGTATTATGTCCATACTTTTTTCTATTAGCTTAATAGGTTAGAAAAATTGCCTGGAGATTTCATATCTAGCTGTCTGAATCTAGAGCTGTGTTCTTCTTCACCATACTAAAGTGACACAGAACCTACAAAAGTCTGGTTGACTGAGGCATTTCATTCAAATCAGATCAGGAAAACAGAGTAAAGAAAGCAATTACATTGGTTATTTTCCTTAATGCTTACAGAAACTAGCCAATAAATTCAGACCTACCGGTCTTACAGCTCCATGTACTAACAAAGCAAATTAGTGCTTCTTTCAAAATTCAGTTAGACCAAAAATAAAATTCCAAGTAAAACAAAACAAAAACAGACTATATTAGCATTTAGAATAAATTTATAATTTCCATGGCTGTTTTGGATCTTAGTCATTGCTGGAAATATATTATTAATGTGAAATGCAGGAATTGTTCTGAAGCAATCTATTAAAAAATTTGAACACCTTTTGTGTCATTAGCATTAAATACAAATATAGTAATAAGAGGTGAAGATATGGTAAACACATCAATCTCTAAAATAGAGGGTATGAAGGGAGGAATTTGAAAAACGTTTGAAAGAACTTTGATATTATAAGGCAGAAAGTGTAGGTACAGGCTAGTCAAATTGGAATCTGTATTTAATAAGCTGAGTTTTACTAAAATATGACAGGTGAACTCAAGATCAACAGTGGCAAAGTGGTATTCATGATGCTATTATAGTAATTTGGGTTGAAGGGAGATAGAGCTTAGATTAGGAATAGGACATCATGCTCGTCTTCCTTGTCTCTTTAGGCTGTTTTATTTATTATGCTTTTTAAAATTTTTAGAAAGTACAACAGGACATGTAATTGTAAATTACCCAAGCTAATTCTAATCAAATCTTGGGAACTAACTTCTGTGACTTTAGTAGAAACACCATTATGTTCTAGGAGTCAGGTTTCTTAGCTTTCTAATGGAGATGAGTGCTAAAATCAAATAAAATTATGCAATGAATCCCGGCTTTTGCGATTTGGCTCTTGCAGCACTGCCAAGAAAACATCTCCACTTTTCTTTACTTGCCTCTTGATAGTTATTGTTTACATTGTTAAGATTTGCATGGTAATTCACAAAGTGCTTTTACATGCATTTCTCTAAGCAACACTCACAAAGACACTATGGTGAAGGTATCTGTTGCCTCCATTTTTTAGATGAATCTTAATTTTTCACTTGTTAGCATTTGCTGCTCTCTCACTAGTTTCTAAGAATGTGGATTTAAATGTGTCATATAACTGACACACCTACTTCAGAATTCCAAATGTCATGCAGACTTACAAAGCAGTTAATGAGGAAAAAAATATATGAGGCAGTTTTTAGGAACAGATTGAACCATAAAAAAAAAGATACTAGATATATAGGTAATTTAACACCAGAATGCTTTAAGAATACAAGAATATTTATCTTTGATTTCTTCCATTTTCTCACTGCACATAACTCATGAGCTACCTTTTCCCGTGTATTATCCTTCCAAATGCCTTTTACACCTACATATTCTTTCAGGCCATTCCCACAATCACAACTCAAATTAAAATCTGAACACTATTACAGCAATCCTATTATATATCTGTTCTTAAATTGCAATGTAGTTCTCTTAACTAAAGAACAGAGTTCAATCTCCTAAGTAGAGAAATTTTTATTATTATTATTTATTTATTATATTTATTATTTATTAACAGCCTACTGAGCCACACTTTCTTGGTTTGAAAACATATGTAAGGATTCTCAACACTATTTTTGTTTTGTTTGCCACTAGGATAAATGTAGACAACTTCAGAATTTAATGAAAAAGTCTGTTGGTCCACCCAAAACTTGAATACATTCATTCATATTTGAGAAACTACCTGAGCCACCTCAAATTCAGGAGTTTAAAGTTACAAAATATATACCCTTATTCACTTTTTCCATGCATAAAGATTTTTGTAACTTCCAACGATCTCATTTTCTAAAAAAAAAAAAAAAAAAAAAAAAAAAAAAATCTATGTTCAATCAGCAGCCGACTGACTCACTGGACAGAAGAGCAGGTGTCACTGACTTTCCATTTAAAATGAACTTGGTTAGCTCCAGTGTTAAGCAGTGTGACAGAAGTGCAGTGGTCAAGTCTTTGATCTCTCCCTGCTCTGTCCTGTCCCCTGACCACATAGTACCCTTAACCTTTGTAAGCTGTGTACATTACACAGTCCTTGCTGACAAAGGAAATGAACTAAGCTGGATCAGCACAAAACTGGAAAAAAATAATCAAATGTATATGAACCTCTAATAATATTCTGTAACACCATTTTTGCATAGAAAGAACAGTAGTGTTAATACAAAATTTTCCATAATTAAAATTAATAGACTAAAAAAAACTCTTGTGGGTTGCTTTTATGGGAAGGGAAGAATGGACTTAAATTTGGACCAAGAGTGCCGATATTTGGTTGATGTAATTATAGAGGGAAAAACAATTTCTAGAGGCCTGCCTTTTTTTTTTTTTTTTTTTTTTTTTTACCTTTTTTAACTGAAAAGAACAGTCTCCTTAGTACCATTCCAGATTATAGGCATTAGCAGATATTAGCTCCATGTGGTAGAAAACCACCTCGGGTAAAGATCAGTCTCCTACAACAACACAGAGTAGAAAGGAATCTATAGAACTGCACATAGAATAACAGGGATGATTCCCATTCTCTTTTCTGTTCCATAATTCAACACTGATAATTTCAAATGGGCTATTTAGCTCAAATGTAAATATATCTAAGAAATTATATAATTTATATATATTCTATGTAATAGGAAGTAACACTACTATAAAATGAGCAAGCATCAATACTTTTAATAGAATGTGTCAACACTCAAAGTAATTATTTTAACAATGTTGAAATCATTAGTAGTAGCAGCTAAATTTTTTTGGAGAGCTTTTATGTTAGACATTATCTGATATATATTTCTTCCTTTATCTGACTTACTTTTAGAACTCCTACACCAGAAATAGATAGCATTCCTCCTCAATTATATAATTGAGGAAACCAGGGCTCAGAGAGACTTAGTTACTAATCCTAAGATTCTGAGGAGTACTAAGTGTCACCAGCACTTAAATCCAGGATTTTTTGCCACCAAATCTTTATTTCTTGGCTACTACATGAAATTAAATGTGGTAAAATATCAAAGTATTTAAAAATTAAAATATAACAAGATATATAAAAATTATAAACCCATCAACATATTTGTGCAATATGGACATTCACTGCTTTCATTTTATATTCAGATATTTGAATATTATTTAGATCAGCATTTTCCAAAATGTGCTCCATTATATAAAATTATGCAGATTAATAAATATTACATGAAAACCTTATAACCTAGTTAAATGAGTCTAGGTTAGACAAGTGTAAGTAGAGCTACCTTACTGTAGGAGTCAGTTTTCAGATCATAATATGTGTTTTGATTTTCCAGAAAGGGGAATGAAATAAATATTTGCCAATTGTTATTGTCCATCTATCAGGTTTAAGACATAAGCATTACTTCACTTAATTCCCAGGCTCATGTGTTTGGTTTATTATCATTATTTAACAGATGAGGAAGCTGAAGCTTATAAATGTCAAGTAAGTGGTCCGTGGCTCCAAAACCAGATTGGAACCACAGGACCTAACTATCTTAACTACCAAGATATGCTATATTGTTGTCTTTTACATTAAGAGCCTTTTAAAATTTTTCTTATCTAGAATACACTTGGGCTCACCAATTAAGGCATGCTTAAGACATAGTCTTGTGACTACTGATACACTGTATATAATTTTCTCACTATCTGCTCCCTCTTCCTATGGTTTAGTGAGCTCCTAGAAGAAGGAACAATGAGTACAAATATGATGGATCTAAGAAGAGTCCCTGAGACATAGACACTCAATAGATATTCAACAGTTATGGAGTGAATTAATATTTTCTATAAATTGATTAGCAATAACATTGTCTATATAGATTTGGCAACCAAGAAGAGTTAAAGTCAATCCTGAGTCAACCCTTAGTGTTGGAAGTAAAAGCAGATAAGAGTAAAAGGAAATCATGGTTCTATCATATCTAGAATCTTGAGAATAAAAATACATTTAACAGAACACCAATAATTAGACAATATGTAGTCAGGAGCGGGGCCTCAGAATATAAAATATACATTATAATTCCCACCAATAATTTATTTCAAAATTACACTTATGGTCAAAATAAATAAATGCATATTTATAATAAAATATGTGAGATTACAAAGAGGTCATGTTAAAAACAGGATTAAGGACAACATAGGCTGGAATTCTATCTTTCACTTTTACCTCTTTGGCCAAGTAAGCACACAGCATTGAACCTCACTTTTCTAATTTCCAAATGGTTCTATTATCTTTCTTATATAATGTTGCAAAAATTGAAATAAACCACTCGGAGTAGTGTCTAGAACATAACGGTCACCAAATAAACAGTAAAAAAAATACTTTTACTCTAGCTGACCTTAAATCAAGTAAGATTGCTGATATTTTAAGAACCCCTTTACTTATAAAGGAATTGGACCCATGCAAGTAGCCTGGTCATAATCTGCTATACTGAGTTTACTTCTGAATCTATCCATTTCTAAGAGGTTCATTTCTCATTTTAAAAATGTGCTGATGCACATTTAAAAAACTGGATGCATTTTGAGATAGTGCTATGATATCCCAACCATTAATCAGGATAACTCACCAACCTCTTGAACAATCTTAAAATTGACCTTAGAAGATTCCTTCATCTAGATATAAACTTAAGCATGTTGAGGCATTAGATTGTCATATATTGAACTAAAGAGACTAGCAATCTGCATAAACTAGATAAATGCTGGAATAAATCTGCTGCTATTTTTAATAGAGGATAGGCCTTTTTGACATATCATTGCTGAATGTTGTACTTTACAAGATTGAGATTGTCTGAAGTGATTCACTATTCTAACCAGGATCAATACTAAAAGGGATTTACTAGTCAGTTCAGTGTATAAATCTATGATTAAAGCTGGTTCTAGAGAATATAGTATTAACACTGGAAAGTTTCCTTTTCTTGTTCACAGGAAGGAATGAACTACATTTATTTGCAGGACGATAGAGAAAGCAATTTTTTTCTTACCGTGATTATTAATGTTATTCAGTCACATAATTATTCATTGATTCATTTCTCAAATATGATGTACAGATATTTTGTTACTTATAAGGTTATATTACACAGATCCTTCTCTTGAGGAGCTTACAATCTATCAAAGAAAGTTAATTATGAACCTAAATAAATTAATTTCTGTGTTGAAATAGGCAAGTGTCATAAATATATTAAGATAGAGTCTTAGAGAGGGAGAATATACACCTGGTTTGGAAATCATAAAAGGTTTTATAGAAGTTTTGTGTATTAGATTTGGGACTTCAAAAAATGGATAAATTTGTATAAAGCGGAAACTGCATATTTTTAACTTTTTATAATAGATTTTAACCTTTTAAAATAGAATGATAGAAAGAATTATTAGGTATAGACAGTAAATCATTTAACTAGACATTTCTAACAAAGCATAATTTGAATGTCACATACAAGATTGGAATGTATTTCCCAAACACTTCAATCACTTCCAAGTTAATTTTGAGATGATTTTATCCTTCTATCCTGCAAAGAAACACTTATGTGTCTTCTGTCAAAGAGTAACAGTACACTCAAGAGATTACAATATTGTAGGTGTTTTATGCTGAAATTTATCTCTCTTGCATATTCAGTATGAGTGGATAAAATTCTGACAACTTCTGTGTGACATCTGATTACAGTGTGAAACAATTATTCGAAAGAATATAGTCAATATTTATATATTTAAAAAATATAATATTCTCCCCTAGCACTGGAGTTTTTCATTTCTCTATGATGGGTAAACTGGGTCTTAGCAGGATGTTCTTGCTGATCTTCTGGGGGAGGGGCCTGTTGCCTTGATTCTGAAGTATCTTTGCCCCAGGCAGAAATGCACCGCTCTTGCTAGGGGACGAGGCTAAGTAAGCTGTTCCTGATTGCTCTATGTGGCTTTTGTTCCCTGGAGGCTTTCTGGGCTGCTTTAAAGGAGAATGAAAACAGCAGTTTCCCAGTCTCTGGCTCACTCAAACTGTGACTGAGCATTTCTATCTCACACACACAACCCCATTTCAAGTACAGCAGTTTCCTGTGGTATGCACCCCCAACACTCCTCCCAGGGTGGGGGGTGGGGTTTCACTGTAGTTCTGTTGCTCACTGTGTCCCTGAACAGAGAGCAGTCACCAGACCATGCCATGGTTCATAGTTTATGGGAACCCTGAGCTGAGAGCCCACTCCTGGGTTCAGTGATTGCAGCTGCTTCCCCACTCCAATGCCTGGGAACTCTGCCACACTCAGGTACCCCAGGTCTTTCTGTGACCCCAGGGATCCTGAGACCACACTGTCCCACCTAGGATTCTGCCCCACTTTATCACCTGAGCACATTTCAGGCAGGGATGTCCCTAACCAGAGAAGACTTCTAAAATTTCTGATTTTATACTCTACTGCTGTATCACTTTCCAGCACCAGCTTACAGAGGCCCCCCCCCCTGAAGTTTATCATCCAATATATAGACTCATATTCACTTCTCCACACCTCCTACCTTGATGAAAGTGGTTGCTTTTCTATTTGTAGAGTTGCAGCTATTCTTTTCTTAGATCTCCGGGTGAGTTCACAGGTATTCAGAATGATTTGATAGCTATCTAGCTGAATTCCTAGAACCAGAGGAAGTTAAGGTATCTTTCTTCTCCACCAAAATACACTCAGAATATAGTGTATTGCTCAGTTTATTTTCCTTTTTTAAAATTTTTTTTTACAGTTACATCCGGTAACTGTAAATGTATTTAATTTTATTTTTGAACATAATAAATATGTTTTTTTGATTTTCTTTTTTCTTTTCTTTTCTTTTTCTTTCTTTTTTTTTTTTTTTTGGTCTCTGGTATCTTCTGATTTGTTTAGTGTATATATATCTCTGGGGGCATCATTGCCATTTTAGAATTTTGATCTCTCATTCACCTATTCTTTTCTGGACAGAATGACAAGGTGAAAAAACTCACCTCAGAAAAGAGAACAAGAGACAGTACTGACTGCCAGGTACCTAAACAGTATGGCTATAATAAGTAAGAGATCAGAACAAGAGTTCAGAATAATGACAATAAAGATAGTGGCTGGGCTTGAAAAAAAACATAGAAGACACTAGAGAATCCCTTTCTGGAGAAATAAAAGAACTAAAATCTAATTAAGTCAAAATCAAAAAGGCTATTAATGAAATGCAATAAGAAACAGAGGCTCTAACTGCTAGGATAAATGAGGCAGAAGATAGAATTAGTGAGATAGAAGACAAAATGATGGAGAAGAAAGAAGATGAGAAAAAAAGAGATAAACAACTATTGGATCATGAGGGGAGAATTTGAGAGACAAGTGATACAATAATGTAAAACAATATTAGAATAATTGGGATCTAAGAAGAAGAGGAAGGAGGGGGGAGGCAGAAAGTATATTGGAACAAATTATAATAGAGAACATCCCTGATCTGGGGAAAGAAACAGGCATTCAAGTCCAAGAGGTACAGAAAACTCCCCCTCAAAATCAGTAAAAATAGGTCAAAACCCTGACATATAATAGTGAAATGTGCAAATCTCAGACACAAAGAGAAAATCCTGAAAGCAGCTCAAGACAAGAGGTCCATAATCTACAAGGGTAGAAACATTAGATTGGCAGCAGACCTACCCACGATGACCTGGCAGACCAGAAAGAACTGACATAATATATTCAGCGTGCTAAATGAGAAAAATATGCAGCCAAGAATATTTTAACCAGTAAGGCTGTCATTCAAAATAGAAGGATAAAAAGCTTTCAGGACAAACAGAAACTTAAAGAATTTGTGATCACCAACCAGCCCTACAAGAAATATTTAAGGGGATCCTTTAAGTAAAGAGAGAGCCCAAAAGTAACACAGACCAGAAAGGAACAGAGACAATATACAGAAACAGTGATTTTACAGGAGGTACAATGTCATTAAATTAATATCTTTCAATAGTTACTATGAGACATTTAGCCCATTTACACTCAATCAAAAGACACGGTATCAGATTGGATAAAAAAGTAAAATCCATTGATAAGCTGTCTGCAAGAGACTCATTTTAGACCCAAAGACACCTCCAGATTTAAAGCGTGGGGGTGGAAAACCATTTACTATGCTAATGGACATCAAAAGAAAGCTGGGTGGCAATCCTTTTATCAGACAAATTAGATTCTAAACCAAAGACTGTAATAAGAGATGAGGAAGGACATTATATCAAATTAAAAGGTCTATCCAACAAGAAGATCTAACAATTGTAAATATTTATGCCTCTAAGATGGGAGCAGCCAATTATATAAGCCAATTAATAACAAAATCAAAGAAACACATCAATGATAATACAATAATGGTAGGGGATTTTAACATTGCCCTCACTGAAATGGATAAATCATCTAAGCAAAAGATCAACAAGGAAATAGGGCTTAAAAGACACACTGGACCAGATGGACTTCACAGATATATTCAGAAGACTCCATCCCAAAGCAACAGAATACATTCTTTTCTGGTGCACATGGAACATTCTCCAGAATAGATCACATCCTGGGTCACAAATCAGGTCTCAGCTGGTACCAAAAGATTGGAATCATTCCCTGCATATTTTCAGACCACAATGCTTTGAAACTAGAACTCAACCACAAGGGGAAAGTTGAAAAGAACTCAAATGCATGGAGGCTAAAGAGCATCCTACTAAAGAATGAACGAGTCCACCAGGAAATTAAAGAATTTTTAAAAATTCATGGAAACAAAGGACAATGAAAACACAAGTGTTCAAAACCTTGGGATGTAGCAAAGGCAGTCCTAAGAGGGAAGTATATAGCAATATAAGCCTTTCTCAAAAAACAAAGATCTCAAATACACAACCCAACCTTACACAAAAAGGAGCTGAAAAAAAGAACAGCAGATAAAACCTAAACCCAGCAGAAGAGAACTAATAAAGATCAGAGCAGAAATAAACGCAACAGAAAAAAAAAGAACAGAATGGATCAATGAAATTGGTAGTTGGTACTTTGAAACAATAAGATTGATAACGTCCTGGGCAGATTTCAAAAAGAAAAAAGAACCAAATAAAATCATGAACGAAAGAGGAGAGATCACAACCAACACCACAGATAATAAACAATTGTAAGAACATATTATGAACAACTATATGCAAACAAATTAGGCAGTCTGGAAAACAATGGATGCATTTGTAGAGACGTATAAACTATCAAAACTGAAACAGGACAAAATAGAAAATCTGAACAGACTCATAACCAGTAAGGAAATTGAAGCAGTCATCAAAAATCTCCCAACAAACAAGAGCCCAGGGCCAGACAGCTTCCCAGGGGAATTCTACCAAACATTTAAAGAAGAATTAATACCTATTCTTCTGAAACTATTCCAAAAAGTAGAAATGGATAGAAAACTTCCAAACTCATTTTATGAGGCCAGCATTACTTTGATCCCAAAATCAGATAAAGACCCCATAGAAAGAATTACAGACCAATATCCTTGATGAACATGGACACA
>CM052899.1:129836784-129877429 GCA_028534135.1 Potos flavus | reverse complement strand
CAGACAGCTTCCCAGGGGAATTCTACCAAACATTTAAAGAAGAATTAATACCTATTCTTCTGAAACTATTCCAAAAAGTAGAAATGGATAGAAAACTTCCAAACTCATTTTATGAGGCCAGCATTACTTTGATCCCAAAATCAGATAAAGACCCCATAGAAAGAATTACAGACCAATATCCTTGATGAACATGGACACAAAAATTCTCACCAAAGTACTAGCCAATAGGATCCAACAGTGCATTAAAAGGAGTATTCACCACTACCAAGTGGGATTTATTCCTGGATTGCAAGGTTGGTTCAACATCCACAAGTCAATCAATGTGATACAACACATTAATAAAAGAAAGATCAAGAACCATATGTACCCTCAATAGATGCAGAAGAAGCATTTGACAAAGTACAATATCCTTTGTTGATTAAAACTCATCACAATGTAAGGATAGAGGGTACATTACTCGATATCATCAAAGACATCTATGAAAAACCCACAGCAAATGTCATTCTCAATGGGGAAAAACTGAGAGCTTTTCACCTAAGGTCAGGAACATGGCAGGACTGTCCACTATCACCACTGCCATTCAACATAGTACTAGAGGTCCTAGCCTCAGCAATCAGACAACAAAAAGAAATAAAAGGCATCCAAATCGGCAAAGAGGAAGTCAAACTCTCACTCTTTGCAGATGATAGGATACTTTATGTGGAAAATGAAAAGACTCCACTCCAAAACTGCTAGAACTCATACAGGAATTCGATAAAGTGTCAGGATATAAAATCGATGCACAGAAATCAGTTGCATTTCTATACACCAGTGAGACTAAAGAAAGAAATTAAGGAATCAATTACATTTACAGTTGCACTAAAAACCATAATATAACTAGGAATAAACCTAACAAAAGTGGCAAAGGATATGACTCTGAAAACAATAGAACACTCATGAGAGAAATTGAGGAAGATACAAAGAAATGGAAAATGTTCCATGCTCTGGATTGGAAGAGCAAATATTGTTAAAATGTAATCCCTATCAAAACATTACCAGCATTTTTCACAGAACTAGAAAAAACAATCCTAAATTTTGTATGGAACCAGAAAAGACCCCAAGTAGCCAAAGGAATGTTGAAAAAGAAAACCAAACCTCATGGCATCACAATTCCTGACCTTGAGCTCTATTACAAAGCTGTAATCATCAAGACAGCATGGTACTGGCACAAAAACAGACACATAGATCAATGGAACAGAAAACTCAGAAGTAGACCTTCAATTCTATGGTCAATTATTCTTTGACAAAGCAGGAAAGAATATTCAATGGAAAAAAGACAGTCTCTTCAACAAATCGTGTTGGGAAAATTCAACAGCCACATGCTGAAGAATAAAACTGGACCATTCCTTACACCACACACACAAATAAACTCAAAAGGGATGAAAGAGCTAAATGTGAGCCAGGAATATATCAAAATCCTAGAGGAGAACAAAGGTAGCAACCTCTTCAACCTCAATTGCAGCAACTTCTTGCTAGACAGGTCTCCAAAGGCAAGGGAAACAAAGGCAAAAATGAACTCTTGGGACTTCATCAAGATAAAAAGCTTTTGTACAGCAAAAGAAACAGTCAAAAAAACCAAAAGAAAATCAACAGAATGGAGAAGATATTTGCAAATGTCTTATCAGATAAAGAGCTAGTATCCAAAATCTGTAAACAACTTCTCAAACTCAACACCCAAAGAACAAATAATCCAATCAAGAAATGGCAGAAGACATCAACAGACAGTTCTCCAAAGATGACATCCAAATGGCCAACAGACATGTGATAAAATGTTCAACATCACTCGGCATCAGTGAAATACAAATCAAAACCACAATGAGATACCACCCCATACTAACCAGAATGGTTAAAATCAGCGTCAGGAAATGACAGATGTTGGCAACAATGTGGAGAAAGAGGAATCCTCTTACATTGTTGGTGGGACTGCAAGCTGGTACAGCCACTCCGGAAAAACAGTATGGAGGTTTCTCAAAAAGTTGAAAATAGAGCTACCCAATGACCCAGAAATAGAACTACTGGGTATTTACTCCAAATATACAAATGTAGTGATCCAAACGTGCACCTGAATCCTAATGATTATAGCGACAATGCCCACAATAGCCAAACTATGGAAAGATCTCAGATGTCCATTGACAGATGCACAGATAAAGATGTGGTACATATATACAATGGAATATTATGCAGCCATCAGAAAGTGAAATCTTGCCATTTGCAACAACATGGATGGAACTAGAGGGTATTATGCTAAGCAAAGTAAGTCAATCAGAGAAAGACAATTATAGCTCACTTATATGTGGAATTTAAGAAATAAAACAGAGGATCATAGTGGAAGAGAAGAAAAAATAAAGTAAGACAAAATCAGAGAAGAATGCAAACCAGAAGAGACTCTTAGTCATAGGAAACAAACTGAGAGTTGCTAGAGGGGAGAGGGGTTAGAGGTATGGGGTATCTGGATGATGGACATTAAAGGAGGGCATGCAAATAAATATAAATGTAATTATATAATATGTAGTCTTTTGTGATTGACTCCTTTCCACTTAATACACTTTCAAGACTCAAACATGCTGTAGCATATATCAATACTTCACTCCTTTTTATCGTCAGATATTCCATGGTATGTATATATACCACATTACATTTGTAATTTGATGGGCACTTGTGTTGTTTTTACTTCATAGCTATTATGAAAAATGCTGCTGTGAACACTTATTCACAGATTTTTGTGTCGATGCAGGTTTTCAATTTTCTTAGGTATATATCTAGAAGTCCAATTACAGGGTCATAGGGTAACTATCTTTAACATTTTGAGTAATTGCTCAAGTATTTTCCAATAAGGCTTCACCAGTTTACAATTTCATCAGCCATAAATGAAGGTTCCAATGTCTCTACATTTTCTAACACTTGTGTCTATCTTTATTTTAGCCATACTAGTGGGCTTGAAGTGGTTATCTTACTGTGGTTTGAGACTATTCATATAGAACTGAAAATATAATTTTTTTGGAGGAGGTTATCACCAAATAATGCAGCTATAATATAGAATGAGAAAACAAAGGGATTAAAAGTCTTATCAATTACTAGCCATTAACACATTGCCTTTCTGATGAATAATCAATAATGTATTCCAGTTTTGAAGAAGGTGGTAGCAGGGTAGGAGAGGCAGAGTAGGCTTGCCTCATCCCATGAATACAACTAGGTAACTATCAGATCATTCTAAATACCCCAGAAATTGACCTGAAGACTGGCAGAACAAACTCCACAACAAGAAGTAGAGAAAAGGTCACAAAAAAGAAGGTAGGAAGTGCAAAGACATGTTTGAGAGAGAAATGGATCATGGCCACTGTGGTGGAGAGAGAACCATGGTCACCGAGAAGGTCAAGAGACAGACTAGAACTCAGAGGGGAGCACATGGGGAAAACAAATCCCCATCACAATTGGCTTGGAGAGCAAGAAGGGCCCAATTTCATAACTTATGGCACCCAATGGGGCTTAAAGCCTGGAGCATTAAAGGTCAGAAGACTTGGCTGGGATAGAAATTTGAGGACATTGTGCATTGTGTTGCTCTTTGAGAGAAGGCAGGATAAACAGCCCATGGTCATACAGCATGGAAACAGTGATCTGAAGAGAGTCAGCATCAACAGAGAGACCACTCAGTACCAGCATAAAAGGCCACTCTCCCAGATGACCAGACCAAACCCCTGCTCAAACTGTTTCCAGATGTAAAAGTTTTGCAATGCCTCAGTTCTTGCAACAGTGGCAACAGGTCTCATTTCATATGCAAATCAGAACACACCTAGGTAACCTGCACCACGTTCAGGCCAGGGACCAAACACTGCCCACAACAGAGAGAGCAGGTGAGTGGCAGAAAGGATAAAGTGACCAGGACAAAACAGCAGATCATGTGCAGCACACTTTGGAGATATTCCCAGAAGTGCCAGGCCCGAGGAAACAGGGAATACCACATGTCAGGGCATTTCAGGACCTCTTCTTCATAAGGCCATTACCCTCAAAAATAGGAGATTTAGAAGACTTTCCTAACACAGAAACAGGCACAGAGATCTAGACAAAATGAGACAGAAGAATAGGTCCCAAATTAAAGAATAGGACAAGGCCATGGCTAGGGATCTAAGTGAAACAGATAAGTAATGTAGTAACATATGGATAGAAAATTTAAAGTAATGATAATAAGAATACTCACTGGACTTGAGAAAAGGAAGGAATAATAGAGATAAAGTTCACAATAAATGAAATGAGAAATACACCTGATGGAATGAACAGCAAGATGGAAGAAGCAGAAGAAGGAATTAGTGACCTGGAAGACAGAGAAATGGAAAGTAACCAAACTGAACAAAAGAGGGGAAAAAAATTAAGCAAAAGGAGAATAGACTTAGGGAGCTCAGTGATTCCATCAAATATAGTAACATTCTTCTCTGAGACTCTTATAAATAAGAAAAGAGGCCAGAAAATTAATCAAAGAAATGGCTGAAAATGTCCCTAATCTAGGGGAGGAAACATATCCAGATTCAGGAGGCACAGAGAACTCCCATCAAAATCAACGAAAGCAGATTCACAAAGACATATTGTGATTTAATTGGCAAAATATAGTGTAAAGAAAAATATTGATTTATTTAATTTTTTGGCAGCATATAGTTTATTTATCATTTTTAAAGTTAATGTACTTTTTTACTTAAATTCAATTAGACAACTTACATTAACATCATTAGTTTCAGATATAATGTTCAATAATTTATCAGTTGTGTATGACACCCAGTGATCATCACATCATATGCCCTCCTTAATGCCCATCACTCAATTACCCCACGCTCCCACCCATCTCCCCTCCAGGAACCCTCAGTTTATTTCCTATAGGTAAGAGTCTCTCAGCCATGAGAAAAGCTGACTACTTATCATTTACATCAGTGTGAATGGGAGGGTATTATGCTGAGTGAAGTAAGTCAATCAGAGGAAGACAATTATGATATGGTTTCACTTATATGTGGAATATAAGTAACAGGGCAGAGGACTATTGGGGAATGGAGGGGAAAAAAGTAATGGGAAGTCATCAGAGAGGAAGAAAAAAAATTAAAAGCAGCAAGACAAAAGATGACAGTAACTTACAAGGGAAAACCCCTAAGGCTGGCAGATTTTTCAGCAGCAACTCTTTAAACCAGAAGGCAGTGGCATGATATAGTCAAAGTGCTGAATGGGAAAAATCTGCAGCCAAGAATACTCTATCCACCAAGGCTAACATTCAGAATAGAAACAGAGATGGAGTTTCCCAGACAAACAAAAACTAAAAGAGTTCATGACCACTAAACTAGCCCTACAACAAATATTGGAGGAGACTCTGAGTGAAAAGGAGATACCAAAAGTGACAGTATGAAGGTAGGAAACACAAAAGCAGTAAAAATGAATATTTCTTGGAAAAAGAAATCAAGCAGGGGCACCTCGGTAGTTCAGTTAGTAAAGCGTCTGACTCTTGATTTCAGCTCAGGCTATGATCTCAAGGTCCTGGGATTGAGCCCTGCATCAGGCTCCCTGCTCAGCAAGGAGTCTATTTCTCTCTCTCACTCTCACTCTGTTCTCTCTCACTGTCTCTCTCAAATAAATAAAACTTTTTAAGAAAAATAAGTCAAGGAACTCATAAGATAAAAGGATATAAAATATAACAATGTATATCTAAACTGTGGGGAGGAGAGGCATAAGAATGGGTTCAAAATTAAATGACCATCAATTTAATATAGACTTCTATATGCAGAAGGGGTTATATACAAACCAAATGGTTTTTATATATCAAAAAATCACTAATATGTAAAGAATCCAGAGAAAGAAATCCAAACATAACACTAAAGAAAATCCTCAAACCATTAAAGAGAAAGAAAGGGTCAGACAAAATCTTCAGAAACAACCACAAAACAAATAGAATGACAATAAATACATGCCTACCAATGATTACTTTGACTATTAACGGACTAAATGCTCTGATCAAAAGACATGGGGTGAGAGAATAGATTAAAACAAACAAACAAACAAACAAACAAAAAACAGTCTATATGCCACTTACATGAGGCTCATTTTAAACCTAAACATACCTGAAGATTGAAAGTGAGAGGATGGAGAAATATCATGCAAATGGATGTCAAGAGAAAGCCATAGTAGCAATACTTATACCAAACAAAATAGATTTTAAAACAAAGACTGTAACAAGATACAAAGAAGGACACTATATAATAATAAAGGCGACAATCCAATAAGATATAACAACTGCAAATATTCATGTACCCAACATAGAAGCACTCAAATTCATAAAACAGTTAATAACAAACATAAATGAACTAATTGATAGTAACACATTAATAGTAGGATACATTAACACCCCCACTTACGTCAGTGGGCAGATCATCTAAATAAAATATAAACAAGGAAACAATGGCTTTGAATGACACACTGGACCAGATGGGTTTAACAGATATATTCAGAACATTCCATATTAAAAGAGTAGAATACACATTCTTTTCAATTGCACATGGGACATTCTCCAGAACAGATCACATATTAGGCCACAAAACAGCCTCAACAAATTCAAGAAGATCGAAGTCATAACATGCCTATTTTCTGACCACAATGATATGAAACTAGAAGTAAACCATAAGAAAAAAATCTGGAAAGACTACAAATATATGAAGGTTAAATAACATGCTACTAAACAACCAATGGGTCAAAGAAATTAAAGAGGAATGAAAAAAAACATGGAAAATAATGAAAACAGGAACATAGTACTTCAAAATCTTTGGGACGCTGTAGAAGCAATTCTTAGAGGAAAGTTTAAGGTGATACAGAGCCTACCTTAAGAAACTAGAAAAATATCAAACAATGTAACTTTCTATCTAAAGGAACTAGGGAAAAAAAAGAACAAAGCCCAAGGTTAGAAGAAAGGCAATAAAGATCACAGTGGAAATCACTGAAATAGAAATTAAAAAATAAAGGTCAATGAAAACAAGAACTGCTTCATTGCAATGATAAAATTGGTAAATCTTTAGCTAGGCTCATCAAGAAAAAGAAAACCCAAATAAAATAAGAAATAAAAAACAACTGACACCACAAAAACACAAAGAATTGTAAGAAACTGCTAGAAACTACTAGAAAATTTTAAGTCAAAAAATTGTGCAGTCTAGAAGAAATAAATTCCTAGAAACATATCATCTAAGGCTAAATCAGGAATTGAATTGATAATTTAAAAAAAACTCCCCAAAAACCAAAAATCCAGGACCAGATGGATTCACAGGTAAATGCTACCAAACATTTAAAGAGTTAATACCTATCCTTCTCACACTACTCCAAAACAAAAACAAAACAAAAACAAAACAAACCCCAAAAACAAAAACAAAACCAGAAGAGAAAAATCATTCTTTAAATTCATTCTATGGGGCTAGACATTACCCTGATACCAAAAGCAGACTAAGGCTATACAAAAGAATTAGAGGCTTATATCCCTGATAAACATAAATGCAAAAATCTTCAACAAAATACTATTGAACTGCATTCAACAATACATTAAAAGGATCATTCACCATCGTCAAATGGGATTTATTCCCAGGAGGTAAGGTTGGCTCAATATACACAAATCAATGTGATATAGTACATTAACAAAATAAAGGATAAGAAACATATGATAATTTCAATAGATGCAAAAAAAAAAAAGCATGACAAAATTCAACATCCATTCATGATAAAAACAGTTAACAAAGTGGGTTTATTGGGAACATACCTCAACATAGTAAAGGCCATATATGAAAAACCCACAATTAATATTATACTCAATAGTGAAAGCTGAAAAGCTTTTCCTCTGTGATCAAGAAGGTAAGATTGTCCATTCTTGACACTTTTGTTCAAGGTTACTAGAAGTACTAGCTGCAGCAATCAAACGTGAAAGAAGACATCCAAGTTGGTAGGAAAGAAGACTGCCAATATTTACAGGTGACATTATTACTATATATAGAAAACCCTAAAAATACTCCTCAAAAAAACTATTAGAATAAATGAATTCTGTAAAGTTACAGGATACAAAATTAATACATAGAAATATGTTGCATTTCCATATACTAACAAAGTATAAGAGAAATTAACAATCCTATTAACAACTGCATCAAGAAGAATAAAATACACAAGAAATTTAATAAGGATGTGAAAGATTTATACTCTGAAAACTATAAGACATTGCTGAAAGAAATTGAAGAGGATACAAACAAATGGAAAGTGTATTTGATCAAGCACTTTTAACCACTACTTGAGCATTTTGTAGAGTATACAGAGTTTTTTTCACCCTTATTTGTATTAGTTTCCTATGGCTGGTCTAAGCAGTTATCAAACTTTGGGGCTTAAAACACAATTTATTCTGTTACAGTTCTGATGCCCAGAGTCTAACATTAGTTTCACTGGATGGAAATCAAGGTGTCAGCAGGGCTTCATAACCTCCAGAGCCCATAGAGGACATTCTGCGCCTTGCTTCATCTATTATTTAGTGGTTGCCAGCATACCTTGCATTGTGGCTACATCACTATCATCTCTACATCTGTAGCCACATAAAGCTATCTACATGGCTGTAGTTCAGATATACTCTCTTGTACTTAGAGATAAAAATTTTGTGTTTTAAATTTTGCTTAAACTAATGATAAATCATTTCATATTTCTGTGACCTGGTTTTCTTAGTCTCAACAAACTTCCTACTAGATCTAATGTAAATTATTGTCTTTGGAAATTACTATAAAACCTCATGAAGAGTGTGACAAAATTATAATAATTACAATATTTCAAGAAACCTTTATTGTATACATACTCTGTATCAGAATCGGTGCTCATGACATTAAAGATGACTAGTGAGTTAGTGTCCAGTGGAGTGACAAACATGGAAACAGGTATGCAGGCTATAATGTAATGAGGACCATCTGGGTGAAGCTGAAAGAGGTTCAAATAAGCTTAACAAAGTGTTTGGTACCAGGCCTGACACTTTGTAGAAAAACAAATATATTGGGCGAATGAATGGATAATTCTCACAAGAAGACTTTTCTAATTTTTTTTAAAGGAGTATAATTTTACTTTACTGATAAGTTGATGATAGAATTCCCGGAAAAGGAAAAACACTGGCAAAGTCAAAAAATAGTTTGGTGATTCAAATAGAAGATATAATTAGGATACCTTCATACCCTTCAAATATTCGGAACCCAGAAGAGTTTTCGTTTGTGGGTTATAGCTATTAGTATTCACTCGATTAGATTTAAACTAAGAACTCTAAAAAAACTATTTACTCATTTTAAACAAAAACAAACCCATTGTGTATTAACATAAATTCGTCTAAAAATGAATGTTCAAACAAAATAACTTAGTAAGAAGACTAAATCTCTTTAATTTATAGCTTAAGATGGTTAACTCTTAATAAACTATCTGCTTCAGCATTTCATCTGCTGAGTTTGTTGTTGAAGTATATGAAGATAAATGCAGATATTAAATTCCAGGTGTCTGTGGAAGTTTTTGGTAGTACACCAAAATATGCAAATGAGAATTTCTTAAAGATTAATTGCCAGGGAATGCCTTGGTGTCTCAGATGATTAAGAGTCTGCCTTCAGCTCGGGTCATGATCAGGTCCTGGGACTGAGCCCCATATCACACTCCCAGCTCAGCGTGGAGTCTGCTTCTCCCTCTCCCTCTGCTCCTGTTCCTGCTCCTTTTCTCTCTCTCTCTATCTCTCTCTCTCTCTGTATCTGTCTTGAATGAATAAAATCTTTAAAAAAAAAAAAAAAAAAGATTAATTGCCAGGCTAGTGGCTAGTTAAGCTTGCAAATTAAACAATGTGCTTTTTTTCTGGGCAAACCTTATACTTTGCTATTCAGCAAAATGCATTGTGTCTTTCCCATTTCATAATATAGAAGCTTAGATTCTTTTTTATAAGAAATATTAATAAGGGTTGATATTTAATAAAATTTTAGTACTTTATCAAGAATTTTATTAAGGGGGCCTGGGTGGCTCAGTCGTTAAGTGTCTGTCTTCAGCTCAGGTCATGATTCCAGGGTCCTGGGATCAAGCCCTGCATCAGGCTTTCTGCTCTGTGGGAAGCCTACTTCTTCCTCTCTCACTCCCCCTGCTTGTGCTCCCTCTCTCGCTGTGTCTCTCTCTGTCAAATAAATAAATAAAATCTTAAAAATTAAGTGAACTGGCTTCTTTTTTCCCCTGTAAGTGTGTGTGGCAGTGAATAATACAGTAACTATTAGTATAGTTTTGTCCCACTGAAATGGTTTTGGAGATCCCCTAGGATTACTGAACCAATGGATTAGCACATGAGTTTGTTACTTGAATTATCAAATTTTAACAGTACCTTTTAAGAGAACATTAAAACATCTCTCTTTTGTAAGGGGTCCCTCCGTGGCTACTTTTTCTATCAAGACACAAATACTTCTGTCTTCTCAGCCCCCCAAATTGATGTTAAAGTAAGCTCTTTACTCAGAGGAGCCTCAGACTCTTGCAACCCATTTTAGGCAGTGAATTCTACCTTCCACATACTACTAAGTCAATGAATTCTTAAATGTATGAGAAAATTAACAAAATGTCATAATAGAACTGAAAAATGAGCTGCTAGAGAAGGAAACTGACAAAATGGTGAAATACTGATAAATCTAAAAACAGGATAGAGAAAATTCTAGAAAACAAAGAACTTTAAAAGTATAGCTGGTAGTCTATTAGGTTTAGTACTAGTTAATAACTTTGGAGAATGTGTTATTTTAACAGAAGAATCTTTTTTCTTTTTTTGACTTTTAAATAAATATATTTATATCAGCTCCAAACTAGAAACAGCCCGAAGAGCAACTGATGAATAAACATATTTTGTATATTCACACAATGTAATACTAATCAAAATAAAAAATACACTATGTAATAAGTATAGACCAACTCTACAACATGCAAACATGTTCCTAAGCAAAAGAAGCCAGCTTAGAAAAAAGTATATATTATGGATTTATAGAGTTTTAGAATAAGAAAACTAATCTGTAGTTAAAGAAATCAGATCTGTAAAAAAAAAAAAAAAAAAAGAAATCAGATCTGTGTTTGAGAATATAAATAAAAAAAACATTTAAAAGGAAAATTAGAACGCTGTTTGGGTGACAGAAAGATTCTATACCACATGGTACAACTCTGGATACCTTATCAAAAGTACTAAGTACTATTAATTGTACTAAAAATAATTTTATTCAATATCTTTGAAATTAAAGGAAATAGTCAAGATTCATGCTGGAAGAAATAGGTTCAATGAAGAGAAAAACTCATTTTGAGGATTGTAAATAACTGAAGCATATTTTGAAATCTCATCTTTCAATCTATTCATTCCCTACATAGCCCGTAACTTTAGGAAATTTTTTTTGAACTCTGTACATTTCATTGTCAATGCTATTTCCCTTCTCTAAGAAAGTTTTGAGAAAAAAAATATTTTCAAAAGTTAGTGTTTTGCTTGGTATGGATTTAAATATATAGAGCACAGAATTGAACATTTGCAGAAGGAAATTAGACTTTCTTAGCTCTATTATATGGAGTTGTTTCAGTACTTTTAAATGAATTACAGATACATAGTAAAATGTAAATTACAAAAAAATGTTTATAAAGTATTATAAATGCGTTATGATCACCTGTCACTTAAAATACCTTTGTGCTTTCTCAAATCATTTTAATAAAAAATAGCTGAAAAATGATGTTAAAGAATCTGAGAGATGTAGAAACAGGCCAATAAAATTACCTGCCACTAAAAGTCAAAATTAGAGACCAGATTGAATTTCACAACTCTTGAAACTGAGATCTAAGTGCAAATTATCAAACAACAAATAGTGTTTCCATTTGGTTTAGATCTCAAGGTCTCTTTTATACTATCTTAATTGAATCTACCTTCTGAGTTATCATTAGATTTTATGTATCCTCCTTCAATTTCTACAAGGAAAACTTATTAAATTGCCCATTGTTGATATAATTTAAATTTAAGGTGAACTGTTAAGCATTACTAAGATTTAGGATGTTAATACAAATCATATTGAAATCTCCAATTTGATGTCCTTATAATAGCTTAAATATCAAAAGTATGATTAAATTAGTATATTCCAGTAAAAAAAAGTATACATTTCACAATCATTTAATATTGTGGAACCAGTCCCATAAACAGGATCAGTTAGCAAGATTGTGACTATAAGAAGGGCAAACATCTAAAAAGACCATTTTTTAATATTTTTCGATAATGTTCTAAGTATGGTACACCGGAAAACAAGGTTTGACTGCCAAATGTACCCCTGAATATTTCTTGTATTATTTCAGATTTCTATATATCTCCTCCCAGTGAAATTTAATTGGCTGAAAGTTTCCTACAAATATTTCTTTAAAATAGCACTTTTACCATTATAAATCTTCATCTCTAATGATGTTTAGTCAACAATGACATGACATTTTCTAATATGATATAGATTCAATCTTTTGTATGTTGAGGATTAATAGGATCAGATATTCCCACAATTGAGAATTTGTTTCCCAAATCAACATTAAAATTTAGTCTCACATAACCTATCTCTATGGAAAACATGCTTAAACTTTCTTCTCAGAAGATACTGAAGCCAAGGCTCAGTTTTACTTTAACTAGGTCAGTAGTGATGTGTAAAGTACATAGTTACAAGTGTCTCATCAGCAAAAAACTCATTCGACAGTCTTCTACATTTTCCACACACAGCAATTTGTAGACTACTGGTAACAACACACGAGTTGACTTTTCTTGAAGATCTTTTTGGATTATGAGAAGTGGTGTAAAGAATCTCATCAAGAATGTTACAACCTGAGGTATTTAATTCCTTGAATCACATTAGAAAAAGCAGATACAAATGTTTCACTGTGGCTGTTGCTTTTTCACTCCTCCCTTTCTGAGACTAAACTGTCATATTATGGTCTATTCTGTCTCTTGAGCATAATTATTATCTATAGTTCTATAAAAGCATATTCTGTAGCCAGCAAGAATCCAATAAAAGTACATTTTGAGGCCAATTTAAAGTACTTCCATATTCAGAATCCTAAAATTAAGAACCAGATTTGTTTTTCTTCTAAAACACTATTGTTGATGACATTTAGAGCTTAAAAGGTACTGCCACTTTAATATGGAAAGTTCTACAAGATAAAGCCTATTTAATTCCTAACACAATTAATTACAGAAGTAAAATTATGATCACCTTCTTTAAAAATTAAAGAAAAAACCTTGAGGCTTAGAGTTTAAACTCCGTGTACAAGTTCTCATAAGAAAATACACTAGTGTCTAAGAATTTACACTGAACCAGTTCATTCTGTAATGGATCAATAGGAATTCAATGATTAGGCTCCATCATAAACTGATAAAGGTAAGGATATACTTTTTTTTTTTTTAAAGATTTTATTTATTTATTTGACAGAGATCACAAGTAGGCAGAGAGGCAGGCAGAGAGAGGGAAGCAGGCTCCCTGCTGAGCAGAGAGCCCAATGCGGGGCTCGATCCCAGGACTCTGAGATCATGACCTGAGCCGAAGGCAGATGCTTAACCCACTGAGCCAGCCAGGCGCCCCAGTAAGGATATACTTTTAAAGTGATAAAGGTAAGGATATACTTTTAAAGTGATAATTCCATGCTAAAATGTTAAACGAGTTACAGTAATCATCTAGTAGATGATAAAGCTATAGCTATGGGATTGGAGTATATGAATAGAAAATATTTATGTTGTGCCAATCATGGTGTTACTGCTAAGAATACATTGCTAAGCAAAATAGGATTTTATTATTTGTGGAATTTATTCTCCTGAGAAATTCTTAATATGGTATAATATGGATAAGAAGAATTTAAAAACAAAGTGTCTGTGGATTAGTGGAAGAGGCAAGTTTCTACATTGTCTAGTTTGCTAGTTTCCTGGAACCATGTACATTTGCATGCATGGCTGTTTTTGATCACTAACTGCCTAAGTTTCAGTGAATTCTCTGGGATTACAAGGCCAATTTTCCAATTCATATATCATGAGGGCCTATTTACTCTTCACTTTTCAATTACATCCTCAAGCCATTTCCTGATAATGTTTATCTACAACAAAAATGAAACTAAAGGTCAATCAACAAAATGGTCTTTTTTGACAGCTCTTGTGAAACACTGATGAAAAAAGAATTTAAATATTGTTTGAAAGAGTTTGGGAATTCTTAATGTTTTTGTAGATTATAATTATCCATGGTGTCCTCATTTTTCTTGCCACTATTAAAGTATTGGAAAAAGACAGGTATCTCCTATCCAAGATAAAAGATAGTGTCCAATCGTGTGATACTCAATAAATCCAAAGATCAGGATCTAGTTTCAATCTGTATAAACTATTTGGAAAAAAAAAAAAAAAGAAGAAGAATGCCAAAGAATGTCACTTAGTAAAAACAAACCAATCTCGAATCACCAGACAATACTGTGTATTATATTCATTCAGCAAAATTCTGGTGATAGAGACTAATAGGTGTTTAGTAGGTACCCAGCAACCGAGGGCAGGGAAACGACTGTATTCACTTAAGAGATTAATGTTATGATCATGACATAAAAATTGAAAGAAGTATCAAATGAGACACAGGTGTTACAGTTTCTATGACTTTTGCTCATAGTATCTTACTCAGATGGGTAGTGCTTAGCACTGTGTTGGTGATATATACAGTTCATATGCTTCCCTGTATTTAACTTGCAATTTCTTCTGTAATAGCTATAATTTTGAATACTTCGAGTGCTGTTCAACTGACAACGGGATTGTGAGTAGAACCATGCACTTTTCTGAAATGACGCCAGATTTTTTTTTAACCTTTACAGTTTTCAAGTATTTAGGAGCACATAGTGTTTATAAACCTACTACGTTAAATACCTTAATTGCTCCTGAAAACACTCCTAATCTGAAGCACCAACCATGTCTGTTACTATTCTTCCCACCAGTTTCCTAAGCAAAAATACAAACTTCTACCAATTCTCTTTCACTTTCTCTCTCTCTCATTCTTTCTCTTTTTTTTTTTTTTTTTTTTTTTTTTTTTAAGTAAGCTCCATGCCCTGCATGGAGACCAACATAGGGCTTGAACTCACAACCCTGAGATCAAGATCTGAGCTGAGATCAAGAGTCAGACACTTAACCAACTGAGCCATCCTGGCACCCTCAAACTTCTACAAATTCTTAAGGATCAAAATATGACACCATTTTGAGAAAAGTCTGAAGGCAATATGGTCTGAAAATTTTAAAACAGAACATTATAGAAGAGGGAGGATCAAAGAAGCAAACATAGGAAGACCCTGAACTTAACCTCCTCCATGGACACACCAAATCTACACCTATAAATAGCACAATTCCTCTTGAAGAAGAACGGAAGGCTTACTGAACAAATTCTGCACAGCCAAGGATAAAAAAAAAGACAGGAGAAATGGAGACACAGAAACTATGGAAACCCTACCCCTGATGCTGCAAAACTGCAATGGGGAGGGGGAGGGTTGAGGCACTAGGAGTAGATTCATTTACCCTGAGGCACAGGGGAAAAGCCACACACACACACACACACACACACACACACACACTTTAAAGGGGCAACTAAAGCTTAAAAGAAATAGCCCTGGAGCATCTCCCAAACTACAGGGAAGCTGCAGAAATGCTCTCTAGAGTAGGGAGGGACTGGCAAATGCCGCACTTTACATTTCTCCTCCAGCTTGATAGCACAGATGAGAACAGAGTATGGTCACCCTGGCCAGCCACTTGTCTCAATGAGCCCCTGGGTGCCAACCTATACCAGCCCCAGCCATCCCCCCTCAAGACAGGCTCCACCACCCACATTCACTCAAGCTCCAGAGGTACCAACAAGTTACATAGCCAGGTATGTATAGCCTGGCTATAGTACATAGCCAGGACACTCCCAGACAGCACCCACTATGGATCCAGCCATCTCGTCAATGCAACACAGGCACAAAACCCTCCAGGACATAGCTGCACCTGCTTCAGTCCCAGATGACTCACTCACCAGAGATCCCCTGTGCGGAGCATCCCCAGACTTCTTAGCCTGCACCTGCTGAAGCTCTAGACATCCTGCTAAGGTGTCCCCTGTGTGGAGCACTCCTGGGCCATCTGGCCTGTGCCCACTTAGGTTCTAGTCAACCCAACAGGGTGGCCCCAGTGCAGAGAGTCACAGAAATCCTTGTGTGCACTCACCGTAATTCCAGCCAGCCAGCCATTGCTGCCAGGTATGTGCAGGCCACAGAGGAGACATTCCTACATAAGGCCATCCCTTTAATACTATAAGAAGTATCTATCCTATATAATTATAGAAACAAAGCGTAACAAAATAAAGAGACAGGAATATGCTCCAAGCAGAGGAACAAGATAAAACTCAGGAAAAAAAAAAAAAAAAAAAAGATAATCTGGTAAAAAGCTTAAAGTAATGGCCACAAAGATGCTCACTGCACATAAGTAGATACTCAGTGAGCAGAACTTTAACAGAGATAGAAAATATAAGAACCAGAGTTGAAGAATACAATAACTGAAATGAAAAATATACAGAAGGATTCAACAGATTGGAGGCAGAAGAATAAATCAAAGATCTGCAGGATAGGGTGCTGGAAAGCTCCAAGCTGAAAAGCAGAAATGGTGGGGGGGGAAGAAGAATTTTAAAACATGAGGATAGATTGAGGGACCTCTGGGACAATATCGAGTGTACTAATATTTGAATTATATGGGTTCAGAGAAGAGAGAAAGAAACAAAAACTCATTGAAAGAAATAGCTAAAAACTTACTTGATATGGGGAAGGAATCAGATATCCAAATCAAGGAAGTGCACAGAACTCCAATAAGGTAAACCCAAGGAGGTCCACACAAAGACACATAATTAAGAAAATTAAAGATAAAGAATATTGAAAGCATCAAGAGAGAAGCAAAAATTTACAGATAAGGGAAATCTCATAAAGTTATCAGTTGATTTTCAGCAGAAACTTCACAGGCCAGAAGGGAGTGGAATACAGTTAACCTTCTGAGAAGAAAAATAAAAGTCAAGAATACTCTACCCAGAAGATTATCAACCAAAATTGACAGGGAGATAAAGAGCATACCAAACAAAATTTAAAGGAATTTATCACCACTAAACCTTACAAGAAATGTTAAAAGGACTTAAGTGGAAAAGAAATGGTCATAATCACAATTAAGAAAATTATACAATAAATAAATTTCTTGAGTAAAAGCAAATATACAATAAGATATGTCAGTGACTTATAAAGGTAGTATGAAGGTTAAAAGACAAAAATAGTTATCTAAAAATTAGTTAAGAGACTCAAAATAAAAAGATGTAAAATATGTGAACTTAAGCAACCATCACTAAATTGCTTAATACAGATTGCTATATACTTAGGATGTTATATATGAACTCATGGTAACCAAAAACCAAAAACCCAAAAAATAAAGGACCCACCATAACACTAAAGTCACAGGGAAGACAGCAAGACAAAAAGAAGGAACGTACAAGAGGAAGGAACCTACAAGACCTACAAGAACAACCAGAAAACAAACAAAATGTCAATAAATACATAACTATCAATAATTACTTTAAATGTCAATGGTCTAAATGCTCTAATCAAAAGACTTAGGGTGACTGAATGGATAAAAAGCAAAACTCATCTGTATGCTGCCTAGAAGAGATTTACATCTGACCTAAAGAGACGTACAAATTGAAAGTGAAGAGATGGAAAAAGATATTCGAAGCTAGTGGACATGGGGGGGAAAAAATCCAAGGTAGCAATATTTAGACAAAATAGATCTCAAAACAAAGACTGTAACAAGAGACAAAGAAGATCTCTTGAAAAAGATATAATGATGAAGATATAGTGATAAAGGGATTGATCCAAGGAGACATAACAATTGTATATATCTGTGCACCCACCAGAGGAGCACTTAAATATGCAAAGTAAATATTCACAAACATAAAGGGAGAAAATGACAATAATACTGGAATAGTTGGGGACTTTAACACCTCACATCAGTAGACAGATCATTCAGATAGAAAAAAAAAATCAGTAAGGAAACCACATTAGGCAAGACAGAATTAACAAATATATATAGGTCATTCTATTCAAAAACTACAGAGTACACATTCTTCACGTTCAAGTCCATGTGAAACATTCTGCAGGAGGAATCACATGTTACACCACAAAAGAAGTCTCGATAAATTAAGGAAGATTAGAATCATATTGAGCATTTTTTCCAACCACAATAGGTATGAAACAAGAAATTACAAGAAAAAAAAAAAAAAAAACTAGAAAAAACCATGAACACACGGATGCCAAACAACGTGGTATTAAACAAGAAAAGAGTCCATGAAGAAAAGTTGCTAGTCATACAGGCCTACCTAAAAAAAACTAGAAAATCTAAAATAAACAATTTCACCTTACACCCAAAGGAACTAGAAAAAGAACAAAACCCAAAGTTAGATGGAAGGGAATAGCAAAGGTTAGAGCAAAAATAAAGGGAAAAGATCTTTAAAAAGAGAGAGAGAAAAAAAAGGCATCCAAATCAGCAAAGTCAAACTCTTACTCTTTGTAGATGATATGATACTTTATGTGGAAAACCCAAAAGACTCCACCCCAAAATTGCTAGAACTCATACAGGAATGCAGCAACATGGCAGGATATAAAATCAATGCACAAAAGTCAGTTGAATTTCTATACACCAACAATAAGACAGAAGAGAAATTAAGAAGTCAATCCCATTTACAATTGCACTCAAAACCATAAAATACCTAGGAATAAATCTAACCAAAGAGGCAAAAGATCTGTACTCAGAAAACTATAGAACACTCATGAAAGAAATAGAGGAAGACACAAAGAAATGGAAAAACGTTCCATGCTCATGGATTGGAAGAACAAATATTGTGACAATATCTATGCTACCTAGAGCAATCTACACATTTAATGCAATACCCATCAAAATACCATCAACTTTTTTCACGGAACTGGAACAAATAATTCTAAAATTTGTGTGGAACCAGAAAAGACCCTGAATAGCCAAAGGAATGTTGAAAAAGAAAACCAAAGCTGGTGGCATCACAATTCCTGGACCTCATGCTCTATTACAAAGTTGCAATCATCATGACAGCATGGTACTGGTACAAAAATAGACACATAGACCAATGGAACAGAAAACTCAGAAGTGGACCCTCAACTCTATGGTCAATTAATCTTTGACAAAGCAGGAAAGAATGTCCAGTGGATATGTGCTGAGTAAAATAAATCAGACTAAGACAAATACCATATCATTCCACATATATGTGGACTATAAAAAATGAATCAACAAAAAACAAACAGATCTATAAATACAGAGAACAAACTGATGGTTGCCAGAGGGAAGGGGAGTGGGAGATAAAACTTACAGTTCTGGAATGAGTAAATCATAGGAATAAAAGGCACAGTATAAGAAACATATAGTCAATGATATTGTAATGGCAGTGTATAATAGCTACACCTATTCTGAGCATAGCATAATGTATAGAGAAGTTGAATCACTATGGTATATACTTGAAAATTGTGTAACATTGTGTGTCAACTATACGATTTTTTTAAATATATTTTTAAAATGTTATATAACTTAAATAAACTCAAAATAGATCAGAAACTTAAATGTGAGGACTGAAACCATGAAATTCCTAAAAGAAAATATAGGCAGTATTCTCCTGGACATTGGCTTTAACACTATATTTATGGATTGGTCTCCTCAGGCAAGAGAAAGAAAATAATAATAAAAAAACAAAACGAGTAGACAAAATAACAAATAGACAAAATAATAATAACAATAGACAAATAACAATAGACAAATAACAAATAACAATAGACAAAATAAAAAGTCTTTCCACAATGAAGGAAACCATCAACAAAAGAAACAGGTGACATAGTAAATTGGAGAAGATATTGGCAAATGATGTATTTGATAAAGGGTAAATATCCACAATATATAAAGAACATATATTACTTAACACCAAAGAAATCCAATTAAAAAATGGGCAGAGGATCTAATTTTTTTTCAAGTATTAGCTACAAATGGACAATAGATACATGAAAGGATTCTCAACATTACTAATCATCAGGAAAATGCAGATTAAAACCACAATGAGACATCACTTCATACCAGTCAGAATGGCTAGTATTAAAAAGACAAGAAACAGTAACTGTTGGCAAGGATGGGAGAAAAGGAAACCTTGTGTGCTATTGGCAGGAATGTAAATTGGTACAGCCAGTATGGAAAACAGTATGGAGGTTCCTCAAAAAATTAAAACTAGAAATACCATATGATCCAATAATTCCAGAACTGGGTATTTATGCAAAGAAAATGAAAATACTAATTCAAAAAGGGATATGCACCCTTATGTTTATTGAAGAATTATTTATAGTAGCTAAGATATGGAAGCAAACTAAGTGTTCATTAGTTGATTAATAAATTGCCCCCTCCCCACCTCTCCTTACCCCCTTTCTCTCTCTCTCTCTCTCTCACACACACACACACGCACAAGCACATGCACACACCATATAGGAGTACTACTCATCCACAAAAGAATAAGATAATGAGGGGCACCTGGGTGGCTCAGTGGGTTAAGACCTCTGCCTTCGGCTCAGGTCATGATCTCAGGGTCCTGGGGTGGAGGCCCGCATTGGGCTCTCTGCTCAGCAGAGAGCCTGCTTCCCCCTCTCTCTCTGCCTGCCTCTCTGCCTACTTGTGATCTCTCTCTCTCTCTCTCTCTCTCTCTGTCAAATAAATAAAATCTTTAAAAAAAAAAAAAGAAAAAGATATTGACATTTGCAGCAACATGGATTTACCTAGAGGGTATTATACTGTGAAATAACTCAGAGAAAGACAAATACCATATGGCTTTATTTATGTGAAATCTAAAAAAAGCAAAAAGAAACAAACTCATAAATACAGAGAACTGGTGGTTGGCAGAGGTGAGGAGGATGTGAGGATGGATGAAAAAGGTAAAGGGCATTAAGAAGTACAAACTTACAGTAATAAAGTAAGTCCTAGGGATAAAAAGTACAGCATAGGAACTATAGTCAGTAACACTGTAATAACACTGTAGGTGACTGAATAATGTATAGAATTGTTGAATTTATATGTTGTCCATCTGAAACTAATATAATATTTTATGTCAACTATACTTCATTAACAAAAGTTTTTAAAAACTCATTGTAGAAACATTTTGAGGGTAAATGAACACATTAATCTCTTAAGAATCTGTTAAATGAAGATTATTCTCTTTAGAGAATCTTTAAAGAAGCTAAAGTAAGGGAACAACATACATCTCAGTGGATGTTCCTTTATATCAACAATATGGCATTTATGCAGCTATTCCATTTTTAACATATATAAACTGTTACATATACCTTTAACTGTATAAAAGTTAACATTCAAAAATATTAAAATGTAAAATTACAGCTAAAGGACACTCTGGGATTAGAAGGCATTTTTTATTTCTTCCTTTCCCATACCATACAATCAATCAAGTCCTATCTATCCTACTTCCAAGAGAGTTCTTTTAATCCATCTACTTTTCTGCACTTCTATTGTAACCCCCCAGACTAAGCCATCCTCGCCATACACATTAGGCATTCAATAAGTATTTCTTAGATTAATAAATTAGTGAACAAACTACTCAGAGTCTTCAAATAATGTTTTAAAAAACAGGAACAGTGATAATCAACATGGTAAAGAACACTCAAGGAAAAACCAAAAATTTCAATAATTCTTTGATTTTTTTTTAAACACCCTAAGAAAAACTGGAATAGTAATAATGATAACAACTGACAAAGTTCAGGTATTTTACATTCTATTTTGATTCTAAAAATAAAGAAATTAACATTAGAAAGGTATTATCATTCACATATTGCACATAAGTAAGGTTCCCAAAATGTTTTATAACTTGCCCAAAGTCAAATATATTATTTATTTATATTGGCAAGTATATATACTTCCCCAAATATATCTATATATAGGTATAGATATATAATTTTTAATGATCAGGAGGCCTTCTCTAAAAACAATAAGGGCCACCAATATGTGTACTTCAAACAGCATATGAATTTTTACATTTATAGGTTTTTTTCTGTTTAATGAACTTCTTCACTCATTAACAGTCTGAAACTTATTTTCTAACAAAATATTAAATATCTTGTTTGATTATATATAGATATATATATACTTGACCTCCAATTATGAGTTTTAATGTCATTTTTGGTATTATACTCTGAATATACACCACACTAATTCCAAAATTACAGAATAAAAACATTTCAAAACTTTGTTTTATAGAAGTTTTATACAATGACCAAAAATGTGCACAGAATCAATTTCAATAAACCTTATAGAAGTACAAGCACCAATGTTGAAATTGCCTTTGTATATAAGTACAAAATACATTTATGTGCATGATATCTTAAAAGTTTTTCTGGAAGAGACTTTTTAAAATACTGTTTTCATAATTTGAGTCTGTTCACAGCTAATCTTACTATAAGATTATATGTAGGTGATTAAGAACTGCACATCCTAAATAACATCAGTATATTTCCCTATGTTATACTTACTTCACAGGTTTAAAAGGTCTCTGGGGAACTTCATTGGCAGCTTTTCTATGAAAGATTTCTCTGGGCTATTCTATTCTGGACAATAAAATAATTTCAGATACAAATTAGCTATGCAAAGCTGAGGTGGTGATGGGACCATACAAAGGACAATAGACTACAGCCTTTTGAAGTGTGTTCACAATTTCTGAATGCAATAAAATCAATAATCATTTTCCTTCATTTAATCAGTTCCAAGATTCACTATGCTGGCTCTTTAAACAAAAATGTTAATGAAGTTGAATTAGTTTCTTTAAGAGGAAACCCATGACTTCCATCAACTCGATTTTTATCCTTGACCAGTGAGTCATCGGCTTGCCAGCCAGTGGTTAAAAGCAAAGGAGGAGGTTAAAAACAAAAGGTATTTCTTGGAAATCTCTGTCTACTATTCATGCAAGAGTGCTTTGTTTTGCCAATAAATAAAATCAATTCTCTACCTTGTGTGCCACTAGTGTGGATGGAGTTGCTGCATTCATTTAGTAAATCAAATTCTTATCACAGGAGTACTGGACTAAATGTTTTTGTTCCAGAGAAAACAAGAAATAAAACCACAGCCAGTACTGATATTTCAAATTTTTAAATCCTAAATCTAGCCCTAAGCGGAGCTGATAAGGAGACTATTCGTTTCTCATATTTCTCATCAACTTAATTATTAATACTTAAGTCTTTCTGGATGCTTTGAATGTCTAGCTACTTCTGCAGATAAGGGAAAAATCAGACCTCACTGAGCAACTTTTCCCCCAGAAAATCCATGGTATAGAGGTTACTTATTACTTAATAATCACTTTATATCAACTCAATGCTTCATCAAGTGGAAATAAATTAAAAATGCCATTCCTCCTTTCTTTTGTATTTCAAGCATATTAGGCTATTCAAGTTAACATTAATATGACTTATTCCATCTAATGGACTTGTTTTAAATAAAAGGTAAGATCAGAGGTAACCTCTTTCATTCCATTTTTTGCACATAGGTTCATGTTGTCATTCATAAATGAATTGAGAGTTTAGTTCTAAAATGACCTGCCCCAGAGAACTCTCACCAGTATATTCTGAATTGCTTCAGTTCATTTAGGTCCTTAGTAGCCTTCCCATAAACAAAAATCCAGTCATAATAGATGGAGCAGATACAGGAATTCACTTGAAAGTTCAGGAAGGATAGAAACTGGGAAGAGAACATCACTGGAAATCTGGGTAACCTTGCTTTACATACTTCTTACTAGTTTATATGCCAAATGGGATCTTGTTGTTTTTCTCTATTTTTGTTTTTTCCTTTTCTAAATACAGCTTCAACTTACCGATAATTCCCCCTAAAATGTATTCTTAGCACTTAAGTGTTTATCATCTTAACAGTTCAGCTACCACATGTAAACAAATTTGTGTTCTACTAAAAAATGTCCAGAAATGAGAATCTGACTGTTTCAGTCAAAAAACACTGGGTCCTCTAAGGGTGATCAAGTAATGAAGGAAGGAGGGGAGGGGAAAAGGAGGGGAGGAATGAGGAAGAAAATGAATATGCAGTCAGTTATCTCTCATCCAATTGGCTTGGCCATTTGGTGAACCTGGGATATCAAGAATGTTTATTAGAAACTTCAATCCAGATAAGTATTAAATACTCCATATGGCACAGAGCAATGTGTTATAGAAGATATAAAATATGAATCTATCCAATAAGATTCTTAGTTTAACAAGGACATAGGTATTACATATAAAAAGTGGAATTTACAACATTTATGACAGGATTTTCAGTATTCCACTTTATATTAAGAAATGATTGGTCATTAACTGTAAAATTATCTTTTTAGAGAGAAAATGAAGCAAATAATAGAAGAATTCTTGTTAGAAATGTAAGATTGTAACTCATGATACCAACTTGTTTTGCTAAGTGGATTTTGACATGATACAGACACTGACTTTCTCTAAAATTCAAAGTCTATTACCTTCCCAAGAGGCATGATACCTACCAAAATGAATGCTAATATGTGTGTATATATATATATGTATATATATATATATATATTTACATGGAAATATTAAGTGTATAAATGTGACCTCCAAAATGATTCAATTCCTCAAATACCCATAATAAGAAAATATGTTAAAGGATAATAACTATAGCAAATATGTTAAAATATCAAGCAAGGTTTACTAACAAAGTACTTTTAAAATCTTTCACAAGGATCAATAATTTGGCACCAAGATTATTTTAATTAATAAAGGCAGATACAGTTTGATTTAGACTGTTTACAAAATTATAAATATGGGTTAGCTACTCAAGGGAAGCATGACTATTCCCAGGCTCTGGGTACTAAGAAATTACTCCCTTACATTCTCAAAAGACAATATATAGTTAATATAATGAATATCCTTAAAAATGATCTTCATAGTGACTACAGTAAGGAGAGACATGAGGCTGCTGCTTTCATCATACCTCAGTGTAGGCTGATACATTATGCCAAAGTGCAACTTACTAAAAAGCAATCATATTCTGGGGGAACACAGAGGAGAAAAGATCTAAGAATAAAGGATTAGGATCCATTCCTGCAGCTATGTGATGGTCAGAAGAAATTCAAATATACATTGAATAATATTAAAGAACTGACTGCATAACTCCTAGACAATATGCTATAACTCAGTTACTACCTTTTACTCCTAAGTGTGATGCGTAAGTTTGAGAATATCTGACTGAGTAGGTATTTTATTCTATTTGTCAGATTCAGGCCATATGCTTTTACTGTCAAATCAGGAAGGATTATGTTTTACATCTTTTATTGAAAGACCGGGAACCTGATCAGGATACATGCTTGAGAGACAACAACAACGACAACTATTATTATTACATCATAGGGATTGGCCTGGGTCTAAAAAAAAAGTTGATTTCTACTCTAATTTGCTATTGTTGAGCTACTTTAATCAACTATTTACTTTTCCCAAGAGGAAATACATTTCTCGGATTTTTCCTCTAGAGTAACTTATTTAAATACAGAGTTTTTATTTTTATTTTTATTTTTTTTTTTTAGTTTTTTTATTATTTACAATTGTCTCATCTGAATTTTTTCAATATGAATATTCAAGTTATTTGTTTATTCATTCAACATTTACTGAGGGCAAATAATATATAAGGATGTGTATTAGTCACAAAATAGGTATATCTTACAATAGAAGATATAAATAAGACATAAGGAATAATTTCCACTATGAAAGGATCTAATTATAAGAGTGCAAATAAGAATAGCTGGTAATAGCTAACATTTATTGAGTGCCTGCAATGTGTCAGGAACTATGATAATTCTTTTATAGATACTGTCTCATACATCACTCCCATTTTACAAATGTGGAAACCAAGGCATTGATAATTTACCCAAGGATTCTGTTATTCCTTAGGGATCTTAGAAAAAAGTTTAAAAGCAGTAATGACATTAGAAATGATCCTGATGCTGAGAATTTCTGAAGGTAAGGCAGAAGTAAATCTAGGCAGAGGAAATAACATGAGCAGAGTCCTGGAGGATGAATTTCTGTGATGTGTTTATCCAACAGAATTTTCCCATGTTGAAGGAACATGAGATAATTGACAGTAACAGACACAAATCTAGCCTTGGTCCAAAGATGAAAGGTCTTGCAAGTTAAAGAGATTTGGAATCTATCTTGTAAGCAAATGGTAAAGCAAAGAAAAACTAGAAAAAAAAGTCAAAGAACTTTAAGCTGGGATGTAGCATGATGAGACCCCAAGATATCAATATATAAATATTATGTGTATTATTTTACATATTTTAAATTTTAAGTTCTAAAATACTTTCTCCCCAAAATAGTATACAAAATAGGTTCATTCTTTAATAGGTATATATTTGACTACATATTTCACAAAAGTGGGATAATTTTTTATACATGTTCTATAAATTTTTAACTTTCCCCCACTCACTTAGGAATGTATTTTAGAATTTTCAAAATGTCAGTGCTCAAAGATTTACTCTTATGCTTTAAAATTGCTTCCTGGTATCACTTACCATGAACCTCCCCATTCTTCATCTGGATGCTCTGGGATAATATACCCATTAAGAAAGATTTCTACAGGGGTACCTGGGTGGCTTAGTCCATGAAGCCGCTGCCTTTGGCTCAGGTCATGATTCCAGGGTCCTGGGATCCAGTCCCTCATCAAGCTCCTTGCTCAGTGAGGAGCCTGCTTCTCCCTCTACCCTCCCCCCACCCTAGTTGTGATTTCTCTCTAATAAATAAATACAATCTTAAAAAAAAAAGATTCTTGCAAATAATATTGCTGGGTTAAAAACTGAGAATATTAAATGCTGTAGATATTGTTGATTTATACTCCAAAGAAGAGTTTGAATTTCCACTATAAGCACTTTACCTGTTTCCATGGATCTCAGAAACCTAATTATCTTTTAAGATTCTGACAAATTTGTAAGTGATAAACAGTGTCATCTAATTTTTTTTCCCCGACATCTGCTGCCCTACACCATATAAAAGTTTCAGCCTTAACACCTTACTCAGGATTATAAATCACCTATTTCTATATTTTATATTAGTTCATTCATAAATTTAGAGCTTATAAAGAGTGAGCATACATCTGAAATACATTTAAATTTAAAATATGATTTTATTGTAGTTTCGATATGATACAAATTGCATTAAAGCAATTTATTGAATAATTTTTATTTTCTCCAGCTTTGAAACACAATTTTATGATATAACATTGATATATATACAATCTATATCTAGATATAATTTAATCTATTTCTATACTAGATATGAATTCATTTTAGTCATAATTTGAGTATATAATTTCTTATATAATATATGACTTATAAAGTTGTATTAGCTAATTTATAGCAATTATTCAACCATGTGAGAATTGTCATGTATTTCCACAATATCAGATTAATCAGAATTTTCAGCTAAAAATACAGTATATTTCTTCTTTTGAGCCTTGTTTTGTATTCAGTGACAGTTTGTAACTATTTTTTATAGTTTGTCATTTCCTTTGAGGTGTTTTATGGTTTTATTGTATTGTAGATAACTTTATTTGTACTTTGTTACTACTTGGTTATTATATGGGGACAACTCTCTGAACTTTTATTAGTTTTAGTTCTATTCCCATTAATTCTTACATTTTCTCATTTAAAGAGTTGCCTTGAAGTAATATTATTTGTTTTTACTACATTTCCAGTATCATTTCCTTTATTTATCTTGACTTATCACATGAGTTTGGAACATCAGGACAATGCTGGATTACATGTAAAAGCTTTGCTTATAGCTCCATAATGCTCAATAGTTTATGTTACAATATATTTAACAATATTTTCTAATATTTTTTATTAGTTAAAAATTAAATAACTTCTCTAAAAACTGCATATTTTAAAGTTTGTTAGGACTCAATAATAAAACTGTCACATGCCTTTGCAGACAATAGCTTTACTGTGTTCATTTTATTCTAAGAGTAGTTTATGGTATATATTGCTATATAGGCCCATAGTTACAATTCTCACAAATTTGTAACTTCATTTAAAGTTTTAAAGTATCACCAGATAATGTTACATACTATTATTAAATTAAGATATCATAATGCACTTTTAAGAACTAAAACTCCTGAGACTTACTCTATATGAACTTTTCTCTTTATCATTTTATCCAACCTCCTAAGTCTCGTGCTGCAAACACCACAACCATCGGGCTTTATCTGCCCAGAGTAAAGACAATTTTTGATTGAAATTCTGCTTTTATTGAGGTGCCAACTAATATCCTTTCACACTAATAAAAGATCTCTTCTTGACCAGTCACTAGAATTAAAGCTGCAGGATCAATTTTGAGTTTTTTTTTTATTACTTGCTCTTCCTAATGGTCCATTTATATCAAAAATATTTTTAAAGCAAATTGAAGCAGAGCTATGTGGAAGACTCATCAGTCAGTGGGAGATGGGTGCAGCCTCTGAGGAGGATGAGAAGATTACAATCCACAGAGTGTAATGAGAATGCAGTCGGTAATGTTCATACCAATTCTCATTACAATCTTTGTCACTGCAACGGATTCACGGTGTATCATTTTCCATCCTTGTTATATTCTTTGTTAGAAAAATGAGACATCATTCATGCCATCTGCCTTTCTTCCTCACACCCCTCCTCAACACTTTATTGTATTTTTCCACAGATTGCATTAGAGGGATAAATTTCATAGCTCATACGAAGTCCATGGGACTGTCTTGATAAATACCAGAACACAATCCTAACTCATGAATCCACAGGCCATATAATGAATTGTAATATAAAATATCATAGTTATAGAAAAATGTACTGCTCTGAAATAAAAGTAAATGCAAATGTATCCCTTGCACATAGGACCTAAGTAAGCAAAATTTTTATAAGCCCAGGGTGCCTGGGTGATGCAGTTGGTTGAGATTCCAACTCTTGGTTTCAGCTCAGGTCATGATCTCAGGGTCATTGGATCAAGCCCCACTTTGGGCTCCATGCTCAGCACAGAGTCTGCTTGAGATTCTCTCTCCCTCTCCTGCTCTTGTGTGCTCCCCTCTTCTCTCTCAAATAAATCTTTTAAAAAAAATCATAAGCCACTTTAGTAACTTGGAATGAGAATATTGCAAATTTTTTTTTTTTTTTAAGATTTGATTGGTGGGGGCAGCAAAAGGCAGAGGGAGAGGGAGAGAGAGGATTAAGCAGACTCCGAACTGAGTGTGAGCCCAATGCAGGGCTCAATCTGACAACCCTGAGCTCATGATCTGAGCTGAAACCAAGAGTCAGTCACTTAACCAACTGTGCCACCTTGGTACCCCAGAGAACACTGTGCATTTTAAAAATTAACCATCTCCTAAAAGAAAATTTTAAAAAATTTAATCAAATCCTATGCTTCCACATCTCCTCCTTTACCAATGGCCCACATATGGAAGTGGGCTGATAAAGAAATGTGTTTTTAACCAAACGAAATACCTGAAGATTCTGAGGAACTTAAGAGTTTCGTCTACAATCTTCATATACATTGAAAAACTTTTAGTGCTTTTCTCTAAATTTTTCAACAAAACAGAAAGCTTGTTATACTGATATATTATTATGTTACGTTAGTCACCATAAAATACATCATTATTTTTTTTAAAGATTTTATTTATTTATTTGACAAAGAGAGAGAGCAGAAGCAGGAGGAGATGCAGAGGGGGAGGGAGAAGCAGGTTCCCTGCAGAGCAGGGGAAGCCTGTTATGGGACTCTATCCTGGGACTCCAGGATCATGACTCGAGCCAAAGGCAGTCACCCAACCAACTGAGCCACACAGGCACCCCTACAGCATTAGTTTTTGAAGCAGTGTTCCAAGATTCACTGTTTATACTGATATATTTCGAGTTTGTTCTAAAGTTGTTCAAAAGCAGGACTTTGAAAATACTGAGCTAACCACTTTTTAATATTGTCTAATACCTAATGAAAAAGTTGAGGCTGCTTTTTAAAAATTTAATGTGTTTAAACAAATAAACAGTAACAAACAGCTCAACCATTTCTCCCATGTTCCACCATCTCCTTCTGGAACCAGCAATCTGTTTTCTGTATCTATTGAGTTTTTTTAATATGTGTAATTTTAGTTTGCACATACAAAGGAGATCACATGGTGTCTGTTTTTTCTACCTGACTTATTTCCTTTAGCAGAATGTCTTCAAAGTCCATTTAGGTTGTTAAAAGTGGCAAGGTTTCATTTTCATGGCTGAATAATATTCCATTATATATAATTACATATGTGTGTGTATGTGTGTGTGAGTGACATCGTCTTTATCCACTCATCTATTGACAGACACTTAAGGTTGTCTCCATATTTTGGTGTGTAAATAATGCTGCAATAAACATAGTTCATCTATCTTTTCAAGTTAGTGTTTGTTTTCTTCAGACACCCAGGAGTAGAATTGCCAAATTATATGGTAGTTCTCATTTTTTGAGAAATCTCCATACTATCTTCCTTACTGGCTTATACCAATTTACATTCCCACCAACAGGGCACAGGATTCTCTTTGCTCTACATCCTTGCCAACATTTAATCTAGTATTTTGATAATATCACCTCATACCCATTAGAACAGCCATCTCATTGTGGTTTTGGTTTGTATTTTCTTATCATTACTGATGTTGAGCTCCTTTTCATGCACCTGTTAGCTATCTGTCTTCCTTGGGAAAATGTCCATTCAGATCCTCTGCCCCCTTTTTAATCAGAATTTTTTGTTTTGTTTGCTGTTGATTTGTAGGACTTCTTTGTATTTTAGATATTAACCTTTACCAGATATACAATTTGTAAATATTTTGTCCCCTTCAGTAGGTTATCTTTTCATTTTGGTGATGGTTTCCTTTGCTGTGCAAAAGTTTCAGTTCCACTTATTTTTCTTCTTACCATTCTTGCTTTCAGTGTCAGATTAAAACAAAAACAAAAACAAAAAACAGATGCCTGGGTGGCTCAGTGAGTTGAGCGTCCAAATCTTGATTTTGGCTCAGGTCATGATTTCAGGGTCCTGGGATCCAGCCCTGTGTTGAGCTCTGCACTCAGTGGGATAGCTGCTTGAGATTCTCTCTTTCCCTGTCCTCCTCGCACCTGCACATGCTCTCTCAAAAATAAATCAACTAAAAAAAAAAAAAATCAATGACAAGGCCTCTATCAAAGGGCTTACTACCTAGATTTTCTTCTAAGGGTTTTATGGTTTCAAGTCTTATGCTCAAGTTTTTAATTGATTTTGAGTTAATGTTTGTGTATGGTCTAAGATAGTGGGCCAGTTTCATTCTTTTGTATGTGGTTGTCCACTTTTCTCAATATTTACTGAAGAGACTGACCTTTCCACATTGTGCATTCTTGGTTTCCTTTTTGTAAATTAATTGACCATATATATGTGGATCTATTTCTGGGCTTTCCCTTCTGTTCCATTGCGTGATGTGTCTACAGTATCCTATGTTTTAACTACTCTATCTTTGTAAAGTCAGGGAGCACAATAGCTCCAGCTGTGTTGGTCTTTCTCACATTGCTTAGGCTATTTGGGGTCTTTTATAGTTCTACACATATTTTAGGATTGTTTGTTCTATTTCTGTGAAAGAATGTCATTGGAATTGTAGTAGAAATTGGATTAAGTCTGTAGATTACTTTGGGTAGAATGAACATTTTAACAATAGTAATTCTTTAAATCCTCGAGCATGGTATATCTATCCATGTATTTGTAGCTTTAATTTCTTTCATCGATGTCCTATAGTTTTTAAAATACAATTTTTTCTTTTCCTTAAGTACATATACCCCTAAGAGCTTGATTTCTTTTGATATAGTTATGAGATTTTAATTTTTCTTTCTGATAGTTATCAGCATATAAAAATACAGACTTTTATATATTGATTCTTCAACTTTACTGACTTTGTCAATTGGGATTTCCTCTATATAATATTTCATCTGTGAATAATGACAGTCCTATTTCTTTCCAACTCAAACACTTTTTCCTGCCTAACTGTGCTGTCTAGGACTTCTAATACTTTGCTGAATAAAAGTGGTGAGAGTGGAAATCCTTGTCTTACTCCTGATCTTAAAGGAAAAGCTTTTCACCATTGAGTACAATATTAGCTGTGAGCTTGTCATATATGACACTTATGTTAAGATACATTCCTGCATATCCACTTTATTGAGAGTTTATCATAAACTGATGTTGAATTTTGTGAACTTTTTTTTCTGCACCTATTGAGATGATCATAGAAATATTAAAATAAGATTCATATATTAAAATATCCTTATTGCTTCCCTTAAGTACCCTCAACTATGAGGTCAAAGAGATCATTTTCAATCCAAATAGTCTACAAAATGTAATTTGAGTCATCTTCATTTTCAATATTCTTTAGAACTTAGGTCAGTGCATTAGACTCAGTCCAAATAGCTGAGTCTACCACAGAAAATTCCTGAATAGTAATGACCTGTTAGTCACCAAGATGGCAGAACAGGAAATTCCAGCTTCTTCCTCCATCCACAGACCAAACAAACAGTTACATTTGGATCACTATACTCAGTGAAATCCAGAAAGTGGGTGAGAATTTTACACAAGGAGCAACTACCCATTCAATATGGGTATTTGAGAGCAAATACCCATATTGAATCAAGTAGGAAAAACAGACACATTGGTACCAAAACCCCATAACCCCCACCCACAGCACAGTGCCATGTAATCAGGAAGGAACTTTCTACTCCTACGTTCTTCTTGAAGAGCAACAAACAGAAGAGGGAACCCTTCTAAACTCATTTTTTGAGGCCAGCAACACCTTGATACCAAAGCCAGACAAAGCTACCACAAGAAAACTATAGGCCACTAACAGATGCAAAAGTCTGTCACAAAATACTAGCTAACAAAATTAAATAGGACATTAGAAGGATTATACACCATGACCAAGTGGAATTTACCCCTATGATGTAAGGATGGTTCGATATAGACAAAAATGTGATATAGTACATTAACAGGTAAAACAAACCATATTAAAGATAAAAAAAAATGATCATCTCAATAGGAAAATGCATTTAACAAAATTCAGCATCTTTTCATGAAAGAAAAAATCAAGTATGAAAGGAATGTACTTCAAAACAGTAAAGGCCAATGAACAGGAAGACATTCTGTATAATATTGTTAAATCTGTGCTATAAAAATTTATCTACAGATTCAATGTTATCCCTGTCAATATTCCAATGGCATTTTTCCCACAGAAACTAAAAAGCATTCCTAAAATTCTTAAGGAACAATGGATACCTCAAAAACCCAAAGCATCTTGACCAAGACAAAGCTGAAAGTATCATACTTCTTTTTTTTTTTTTTAAGATTTTATTTATTTATTTATTTGACAGAGAGAGAGAGAGAGAGAGAGAGAGAGAGAGAGAGAGAGATCACAAGTAGGCAGAGAGGGAAGGGGAAGCAGGCTCCCTGCTGAGCAGAGAGCCCGATGCGGGGCTAGATCCCAGGACCCTGAGATCATGACCTGAGTCGAAGGCAGAGGCTTTAACCCACTGAGCCACCCAGGTGCCCCGGAAGTATCATACTTCTTGACCTCAAACTCTAATATAAAGCTATAGTAATCAAAATAAGGAAACAGGAAATAGGGAAATAGGGAAGTACTCCATAAAAACAGATTAATAAGGAAAAACATGGAGGACATTGGGAGAAGGAAAGAAAGGGTGAATTGGGGGAAATTGGAGGGAGAGACAGAGCATGTGAGACTGTGGACTCTGGGAAACAACTGAGGGTTTTGGAAGGGAGAGGGGTGGGTGGATGGGTGAGCCTAGTGCTGGCTATTGAGGAGGGCACATATTGCATGGAGCACTTGGTGCGGTGCATGAATAATGAATCTTGGAACACTGAAAAAATAAAAAATTAAAAAAAAAAACCAGATTTATAGACCAATGAAAAGATGATCTCTTCAGTAAGTGCTGGGAAAACTAGATATCCACATACAGAAGAAAGTTGACCCTTATCTCGCACCATATACAAAATTCAACTCAAAGTGGATTAAAGAGAAATGTAAGACATGAAACAATACAACTCCTAGAAAGAAATGTAAGGGAAAAAGCTTCTTGACTTTGGCCTTGGCAATATTCTTGAATGACATCAAATGCACAGGCAACAAAAATAAAATGAGATTGCATCAAAACTAAAGCTTAACAACAACAACAACATCCTAAAGCTTATGCAAAGCAAAGGGAAACATCAATAGAGTGAAAAAGCAACCTACAGAATAGAGAAAATATTCACAAACCATTTATAAGGAGTTAATGCCTAAAATAAAAGAAATTACTACAGCTCCAAAAAAAAAAAAAAAAAAAAAAAGAGCCTGACTTAACAATAGGCAAAGGACTTGAATAGGCATTTCTCAAAAGATACCAATCACCAACAGGTAGGCACATGAAGATGTACAAAGATCTGTAATATCAATAAGATATTTAAAGCACCATTGCTTATTTATAGTCAACCTTTGATATTGCACATAAAAATATAATTTGGAGGTATGGCAATACACCACTCAAATCTTCTATGGCAAGAATCACCATTGACCAACTGCACCACCGCACCCACCTCATCTTTTCTCCAATGCCTCACTTCCCTTACGTTCCTCCTTGTCAATAATTAAATATGGCTGAGGATATTACTGTAGGCTCATCCCTACACTAAATGTGAATCCTACAGTGGTTCAAGGACTCCCCAGTAGCCTTACCAAAATGGTCTTTGGAACACTGCCACAGTCTAACACTTCCTAATAGTAGATAGGAAGGCCTGAAATATGGTCTGAAGATTATCCTTATCCAATTATCTTTCACAGGAGTTTCTTCCAACAAATCTTTCACACATCTAATGCTCTCTTGGCCTGGTTTCTTGGAGTGTCCAGAATGGCATAGATAATGTTAAACTGTTTTAGATAATCAAAAATAAAAGTTTTACTTTCTCTATTTTAAAAAAACAACATTAGCAAATATTTTAGTTACTATGAGGCAGGTACAGCCCTAAGCACTCGAGAGGTATTGTCTTATACAATTCTCATAATAATTCTGAGATTATTACCAAATCCATTTTAGAGACATGAGAATAATTATAGGACAGGTTATATTTCTGGCAGAAAACAGAAGACATGCTTAAAATGGGCAATTGAAGAAAGTTTAATAAATGGATAATATGCAGTGTGTTAGCCATTTGAAGAAATGGCTAAAAAAAAAAAAAAAAAAAAGTGAGATATCCTAGAGCTAAAGCCTAGAGAAGACTCACTAGCCCCAGCTCCAAGCAATGTCAGGAGAGGGGGAAATACCTACATACCATGAGGCTTGCAATTGAGGGAATGAAGGAAAGGCCACCACACAATAGGGTTTTTCCTTTTGTGAGAGAATATAAAGTTATCAAGGAGAGAAAATGGGAATAATTATACAGAACTCTCTCTCTCTCTCTCTGCCTTCCCGTTTCCTACCATTTCCTCGTTAGTTGACCCTAACCAGAAGCTGGAGTTCTAGAGAACCCATTTGATGCAGCCCATATAGGACAGCCTCCTGAGACATAGAGCAGGTGAAGAAGAATAAGAAACACCATCTGGAGGAGAACAACAACAACAAAAAAGATATTAAGGATAGGAAGTTTGTGATTTAAAGGCACATTGCCAGTATTTCCCATAAGAGCATTAGAACCTGAGCTTAAAGTTGTCTCACTCCAAAGGTTTGTTTTTATCATGTATTATTCAGAGTTCCTCAGAGAAACAGAACTGAGATTTTATCATATATACACAGCCCTATCTATTAATAGATCAATCTCGATCAATAGCCCTTTCTCCATCAATAGCTTTATATAGGTAGAGATACATGTATATACATTTATATATACAGATATAAAGAGATTTTTTTAGTAAGGTGTTGGCTCATATTTTTATGGAGGCTGAGAAGTTCCATTATCCACTGTCTATACACTGGGGATGCAGGAAAGTTGGTAGTATAGTTTGAAGGTCTGAGAACCAGAAAGGTAGAAGTCAGGAAGAGATCAATGTCTCAGCTCAGTAGACAAAGCTAATTGAACCTGCCTCTGCCTTTTGTTCTATGCAGGCTCTCAAGGATTAGATAATGCCTACCCGCACTGGGGAAGGCCATCTGCTTTAGTCAATCCACCGATTCAGATGCTCATCTCTTCCAGGAGCACCCTCACATACACACTGAGAAATTAGGTTTAAGCAGCTCTATGGACATCTTATGGCCCCCTATCAAGATGGCACATAAAATTAATGATCACAAAGCACTACGAAATCATACTTTCCTCAAAGGGAGGTAGTGTTATGATTTAGTACTCCATTAATTTATAAAGAAATGAAGCACCTCTTAAAGAGAAAAAAAATCCATTATTTTAATTTGGTCAATATTGATGAAATTGTGATTTCAAGAACAATTTCTAAGCCAGATATTTGTAATAATAATTGGATAAAGGTCACCTTGAAGACCCTTTTCTGATACAGATTGCTTGAAAAGCTGGTATGATGTTATTTACCCACAAAATTGACCATCTTAATATATTTAGTTAGGGTTGTAGATATTTAGCTGTCTTATCCCTTTTCACATATTCCAAGTTCAAGAGCCATTCAGTAGCTTGAGCTGAGTAAGATGAAAACAGAGAATAACACCTTGCTTTCAACTGACTGCAGAAAAGAGAAAAGGTCAGGATTGGCAAAAGATTGCAAAGAGACAAACTCAAGTCACAGAGAGTAAAACACAGTGCTGTAAACTTCAAAATCTCTGGCACCATCAACCACTGAAAATATTTTAGTAGCACAAAGCCATTTTTAACCGGCAATGATATAACTGAAATTGATCACTTAGGTAAGGGAAGCAATGTTGCAGCTAATATGACCCTCAGCACTCACTTTCAGGTCTCAAAAGTACTACGAAACTAGAGTTCAAATTTATTTCATAATAAAAAAAACTTAATTTTAAGATTTTATTTATTTGTGAGAGAGAGAGAGAGCGCACAAGCAGGCAGAGTGGCAGGCAGAGGCAGAGGGAAAAGCAGGCTCCCTGCCGAGCAAGGAGCCTGATGTGGGACTCGATCGCAGGACCCTGGGATCATGACCTGAGCTGAAGGCAGCCGCTTAACCAACTGAGCCACCCAGGCGTCCCAAGTTTTCTTTCTTAATAGGTATTCTATTCTAATTTAACCAGTTGAAATTCTTTGAAATATTTAGTAAAGGTTTTAAGATAAAGAATTTAAATGGGAAATCTATATTCCATCAGAAATATGGAACCCAGGCATTTCCCCAAATCCTCCAAAATTTCTCCAAATTTTCCCCCAGAATAAAATCAAAACTCTCTCTTAATTGACTTTTTAATATAAAAGATAAGTGAAGTAAGTACACTGGAAACAGGAAGACATAACTTGAGTCTGGGACACCATTATCGTTGTAGAGAGGAGACTTGCAGAGAGGGGCTAAATTGTACCATTTTTGAAAAGTAAATAAAACCAAGTGACTGGAATATACTTTTAAGCAAGCTCACAGTCCCATGTGTTTTTAGTTATAGGTTACGCACCCACATATTACTCTGGGAAAACACACATTGGTAGTGTAGGTTGAGTGTTTAGGCTTAGATGTCAGTGAGTGGAGCTAAGCATTACTTCCCTAAACACATCTGTTTGCATTCAAGTTCTTATGTAGGAACTTGGTCATCACCTAGTTGAGACTGGGATTTGAATTTTGATCTTTGACATTCCAGACACGTTAGGTGAACTGGTGAGGCCCATGGTTCTTCTGATAGCCAGGAAGAAGAATCAGACTTTGAGAAGAAGATAGAGGTCCGGGGGAAACAGAGCATGTGTGTGAATGTAAACAGCTGAAACACTTTAGAGAAATGGTGTTAGACAATTTTGCAGTAACTACTGATCTTGACATGGAGCAAAGCTATGCCAGCGGGAACCAAGGCATTAGGGCAAACAGAATAAGGTGACCCAGTAAGGACCCAGGGGCTTTAGCATGGCTCAGTATCATCACAGCCCATGCAGTAGTCATGACCAAGCTGCACTATGGACACTTGAAGCACCACAGACACTGAGTAGAAGGACATATGCCTTTAAGGGTTGAGCTGCCAGAGCTCCATCTTACCCCCCACCAGAGAGCTCCATTTTATCCCCCTCCTAGAGAGCAACAGCAACAACAACAAAAAAACACTACGTCATGAAAAAAGTGTAAATCCCCTGAAATTAAGAAAAAGTGCAGAAAATAAAAACCAGAAAGTTGTAATGGAAGGAATGTTGAGTAAAGTTGCAGAAGGAACTTCTAGAAAATATTTTTGTCCAAAGTCCATTTCTTTTTGATCCCTTCCTCAGTCATGTATATATCAGGATTAATATTTCCTTGATGAATATAATCAACATTTAAGTTTCATCCATTCACCCATTTTTTAAAAAATATTTTATTTGAGAATGAGAGAAAGCACAAAGAGGAGGATGGGTAGGGAAAGGGAGAAACAGACTCCCAACACAGGGCTTTATCCCAGGGTCCCGGGATCATGATCTGAGCCAAACACAGATGCTTAACAGACTGAACCATCAGGTGCCCCCACTCATCAACTTTACCTAAACATGCTACTGCCTCATTTTTTTTTTACTCGCCATTTTTTTCATTTGTCCACCATAATTACCATGGCAATCCTTGACACAACAAACTGAATAGGGGTTTAAGAAGTCAGATTTTTCATAGCTCCCAGCACAACCTTTGCAAACATGACATGCAGATATCCTGAGTTATAAATTCCTCATTTAGTAGTTCCAACATTAGATTTTACATTGAGAGTTCTAGAATTTGGAGTATTGATAATGCTGATATTCTATGTTCAGTGTCTCAATGGTTCAACCTCTAAAATGAAAGAAATATTTCCCATTTCCACTTTCTGTCCTCATGGGTATGTTTTTAGAACTAATGAGATAATATTTATAATCCTAGGGAGTAGATAGCTTTCTTTCTCAAGACATTAGTGTGCAATTTAGTGCTTATGAAGAAGCAATTTACTGAATGGCACCCTAGTGGTATAAAAAATATTTCAAGGACTATTCTGTTTTAAGTGAAAAATTGGTAGATTCTGTATAGCAGAACTTGACAATACTTATAGTTTAAAAAGTTTTAAGTGATTAAAAAACCTAATATATCTTCTCTGAAATATATTTCTTGAATTTATACTTTCCTTTTTTCTCCTCTTTTAAAGACAAGTATTTTCTTATACTTCATTTGTAACTTCTCCATATCACCTTTACTTTTCCATAGATTCCTTTCATTAACGTTAACTCATGAAAAATGTTAAAGTTTATATGTAACTCCTTATTGTTTTCCTTTTTGTTTCAGCTCATCCATTTACCATTTCTCTCAAATGTCCACCATTACAATAAGATGTAAACATATGCTTAATCATTTAAAAAATAAAAGTTAATGTGGGGGAAAAAAGTAAATATTTTAAATACAGAAGCAGGACTCAAACTCAAATTAAAAAAAAAAATCAATAAAGATTTATCTATTTATTTTAGACAGAGAGAGAACATGAGAAAATAGGGGGAGGAGCAGAGGGAAAGAAATCCTCAAGCAGTTTTAAAACCAGGAATAGTACATTTCTGTGAGCATGATAACTTTCATTTGCCTGTGTCAGATATCCTGACACTTAAGGTTTATATTGTGATTGTGTTATTACTGCCAATCTCCTTAAAACTGGTTTTATTTTAAAGTTATTTATGTATATATCCATTAGTTTTCAAACTTGATTTTAAGCAAAAAATGCCAAAGGAAAAAGTCTAGGTATTTTTATAAACGAACTTGTAGCAAGGAAAAGAATTCTACCAGTCTAAGTAAGGTGACAAGCGAATAGGCTTTTACCATTGAGTAGTTTTCATGGTTTATAAAATTCTGAAGTTAATTTTTTTTTTTTTTTTTTTTTTTTAGATTTGAGAGAGAGAGAAAACCCCTGTGAACAGAGGGAAGAGCAGTGGGGGAGCGAGAGAATCCTCAAGCAGACTGCCCACTGAACACGGAGCCCAATGCAGGGGCTCGATCCCAAGACCCTCATGACCTGAGCTGAAAGAATTGGCCACTCAACTGGCTGAGCCACCCAGGTGCCCCTGAAGTCTTTTTTAATGAATGATATACACCATAAGAGTTACTGGAAGAGATGGTAACTAGCTATTACATGAAATCTGGGAGCAAGAAGCAAAAAGGTTTCCGAATACCAGAAAATGAAAAATGGAATGTATATAGTATTTCTAAAGAAAAATATTAATAATGCCAAATTATTCTATTAATATGATGAAAAAATATTTCTCTTAAAGTAGGCATATGTACACAATTAAGTCTGAAGGTTATCTAAATAGAGCAGTTGAGAGACTACCAAGTTATCTTAAACCATCACAAAGGCACTATAGATCTACCTTGAAGCTGGTTAAGTCTTTGGA
>CM052899.1:129772489-129836684 GCA_028534135.1 Potos flavus | reverse complement strand
CTAGGTTATCCTGTTAGGTAGAGGGAAATAATGATTTGGAAATTTCTTTGAAAGGTACAACTTTGTGCAACTCCATAACTCAAATCTAGAATTTTAAGATCACCTTTTTTTTTTTTTTTAAGATTTTATTTATTTATTTGACAGATCACAAGTAGGCAGAGAGGCAGGCAGAGAGAGAGGGGGAAACAGGATCCCCACTGAGCAGAGACCCTGATACGGGGCTCGATCCCAGGACCCCGAGACCATGACCTGAGCCGAAGGCTTTAACCTTTTGGTTAAAGGCTTTAACCCACTGAGCCACCCAGGCGCCCCTAGGATCATTTTTTTTTTTTTTAAGTAAATTACAGACTGTTTTTGACTTATTTTTTGCATGATAAGATTGAAGAGTTGAATCCTGAATTTTTAGAATGTTGATATTAAGAAATGAAATATTAAAATTAGACATGCCTCGGAAGGTCCACCAACATCTCAGAGCTTTATGGTGTTTGCTTGTTTGTGAATTTTTCTCTTCAGTATAGCTTCACTTGACCAGTGCTCTAACTCAAGAAAATGAAATTGCAGGATACCAAGTCAGAGGTCAAGTAGAGACTAGTTTAAGGCTGGTGTAAAGCCTTATTTTTCCTCTAGCATCCACAAATCCCTTCCAAAAGCAGTGTTTAAGAAGTTTTAAATGAATGGATGAATGCCTAATTTTTCTTTAGTCTCCCACTGTTTCCCTAAAATCACAAAATATTCATTTTAACATATATTCTCCAACTCCAAATTGTACTATTGGGCTTCTTAGATTGAAATTAAATTCAGGTTTACGGTTTGTAAGCCAAATTAATATTATACATATAAATGTTTCAATACTTCATACATTCAATACTTCATCCAATATTCCATACATACAAGGAAAATGGACCTAGATAATGTCTCCATGTAGATTTTTACATCAGTAAACTAAGAGGGGACTTAACTTTGAATGAATGTGAAACTTACACGCCCATTTTCTGGAATAGATGCCTAAAACCTTATTCTTCTTTTATTGAGATAACATCTATCCATGGAAGGACAAGGGCAGAGTTGTTAAGACCAACAGCTCAGGACTCATTGCTTGGATCAGGATTTTAGCTCTTCCAATAAATTAACCTTTAAAATGTCAGTTTTCCCATACATAAAATGTATATAGTGATAGCTCCAATTCCATAAATTCCTCAAGAAGATGAAATAATATAAAGTGTTTTGTCTAGCATATATAAAGTGCCTAAAACTTAACTGGTACCTCCCCATCTTCTATATTTAAACAGCAGAATTAGATTATACATATTTTGATAGATAGGCTTTGCTTCTTTTAAAATATAGTGTTCCAGCTTCAGATATGCAGTCCTTTTCCCCTCACTATATTCAGTTTCTCTCTCTCCCTATCTATAGTTTTCCCCACCTCCATTCTCTAAGCTCCTCCCCACTTCTTTTTAATCTTTCAGGGTCAGGAAATTTCATCAATTTGTGTTTTTATTCATTCATTTATTTTTGTAACCAATTTTTCTCCAAAATGGTTTATAACATTTAATCATTAAAGAAAAAAAAATTGTCTAGATATAAAAATATGAAAAAAAAATTGAAGTGTGCAAATTGACTATGATTTTTAAGGTGTTTTCTTTTTCCTTAATCTTGGTTGAAAAAAGTCAGTTACTGGCTCTTTCTTCATTAGAAGCTTCTTTCATTTTTTTTTAAACCTAAGCAATGATGAGATGAGCCCAGGTAATACAATACAAAGAATAACCCACACTGCACAGGCAGGGCACTCTGTACAGTGAAAAGGGATTTTGTAGCTTTTCTGTAAGTGATGCATGTTTGAGAGAAAAGGACTCCATTTTTCATGACTCCTATTCGGCAAGATTGTGTGCATGAGTTTTAGAGGACAAGGATCATATCTACTTGATTTTTTCCCAAAAGTTAAGAGAAAAACCTTAATAGCTCATTCAATAGGTAAATAACTTCTACTAATGGTTTCATGCAGTTAACTAAATTATCTGATGATTTGAGCGGTAATTATAGTTACAGCTTTTATCTTTCTGACTTCTGCCAGCTTAGGCTCTGCATTCCCTCCCTGTAACTACGAACAGTTCCATGATATGTGATCTTAAAGGTATAGTATATGTTGCCCTCTAGTGATTCATATGAACATTGGAAAAGTCAGGCTTCCTCAGCTATTCAGAACTGTATGGCAACTTGTCATCAGGCAGAATCTATATATTATTTTCTGTTTATGTAAGTCCTTATTAGCTTTAGTTTTTACGTTTTATTACACAAATCAAATTCAATTCAATTCTCTGTTCTTCATAAGAACGGCAAAATAAAATAAGAAAAATTTGTTTCGGTTACTTCTAACTATATTTTTGTCGAGTGCTTTTAACTAGAGATGTCATTAACCTAAACTCATGATTAAAATTTGATCATTTTTCTTTAGTATTTCCTAAAAATAAGGTTAAGTAGAATTGAATATAACATAGAAAAGGTCGAAAGTAATATATATTGATGATATATATGTACTACCTATGCAGCAAAATTACCTGGTATATTTGAAATACAGAGCTTTTTTTATTTTTTTTCCCCTAAAATACAGATTCTTTATCCCCAAATCTGGATCAAAATATCTGAAAATGGTGCCAAGGAAGCTGCATTTTTATTTGATTTCCAAGTGATTCTTGACCATTTGAAACACTGCCCTGATCAGAGCCTTTCGGATTCCTTCCCAAGTAGTTTCAAGTTTCCTTTTGCTCGACTAATCTTTCTTGTCTGCCATAGTTTCTCTTTTATGGTTATTAAGCAAAATAGGAACATTTTATCTCCGTTCATGATTTTTTTCTTAAGCAACATGGTCTCTTCTGATTTTATCTTAACCTGACTTGAGGCAAAAATTTTGGCACAACTGTTAAAAACAGTCTCCTCAGAGTAATTTGACTTCTAAAGAAATAGGAAGACTTCCTAATTTACAGTATATCACAGTTACTAATTTTTTTTTTACTTTTACAAATTTAAGTAGTAAGCATGTTTCAATTTACCATTACTCAAAACATCTAGTACGTTGTTTATAATTATTTTCAACTAGTTTTTTTCCTTTTACTGCTAGGATAGTGTCTTCAGATATTATCACTCTCCCTATTTATAGCAGAAAAATCAAGACAGTAAAATTAAGTCTATTAACTCAGTTGCTGAGTCAAATCAAGGAGAAATAGAATTCAAATATTCGTTCTACTAAATCAAATTAAGGCACTATTTGAAAAGAAATGTTAAAACTGTGAACATTCCTTGAGTTGGCATTGAGGCAATGAGAGAGATTAAAAATTTCTATCTTAGGGGCGCCTGGGTGGCTCAGTGGGTTAAGCCTCTGCCTTCCGTTCAGGTCATGATCTCAGGGTCCTGTGATCGAGCCCCATATCGGGCTCTCTTCTCAAGCAGGGAGCCTGCTTCCCCCTCTCTGCCTACTTGTAATCTCTCTCTCTCTCTCTCTCTCTCTCTCTCTGTGTGTCAAATAAATAAATAAATAAAATCTTAAAAAAAAATTTCTATCCTAAAATATTTCACAATATTATTTCAGTATTTTTATTGTTAAATTGTTTTAAAATATTGATAAAATTGCTTACCTGAGAAATCATTAGAGATCAAAGACCAGCCTGCCACTTAAAATTAGGAATAAGACCTCTTAAATAGCTAAGAACTTAACTAAAACCAGAGCGAGAATCAAATACTATATTTTCAAGTTGTTAAACTAAAAAGAAATCATACTTCCCATGGTATTTTTGTCACTGTTTTTCCTCCATTTTAAAAGTTTCTATTTTAAAATAACTTTTCAAATCCTGTATCTTCAAACAGTAAGAAGAAACATTCTAAAAGTGAATGTAAGATTTAACTTGAAATTCCCATCCTGTCCACAAGAACTTTTAAACGATTTTAAAAACTTTGGTGAATAACCTTGGTATTTTCATCCCAAAAGGAAGCTTCATCTACTGGTGCCAAAACTAGCCATTTAGCCCATTCTAAAGCAATCAAATCAATTCCCTGAAATCCAAGTTATTTAGTTGGTAACTTTTAAATCAATAAACTATAGCTAATTTTACTAAAGTTTTGTTTTCTTATAATTTGCTCATAAAAAAAAGAAAAAAAAAATCAATACAACTAGCAGAAGCTCATTACAGACACCAGCAAGACAGTTTGGTTAGCACTAAACTTTTTCCATTTCCCACCTCCACGCTCCCTGCAAGGTTAGGTCCTTTTTTTACAGCTCTCTTTCATTCACATTGCAATGATTACTTATTTAGTACCTGCTAGGTATGAGAGAAGTTCATATAATTCTGTAGCAAGTATCATGGTAATAATTCATATTGGCCTCATGTCCTCAAAAAGCTTTCAACTTAGAATGAGAAATTCCAAAATAAAGAGGGGGTTGGTAGGAAGGGAAGGGTGGTGAAAAAAGAGAGGGAGAAGTGGAGGGGGAAAGGAATAGGGGTAGGGTGGGGTGGGATTGGGGGAAGGGAGGAAAAAAAAAAGACAAAAAGAAAAAGAAAAGGAAAACTTCCAAATTCATTTGATGAGGTTAGCATTACTCTCATATCAAAACCTGATAAAGACTCCACTAAAAAAAGAATACAAGCCAACATCCTCTTTGAACATAGGTGCAAAAGTTCTCGAAATACTAGTAAACCTAACCCAATTATACATTAAAAAATATAAACCCTTCACCGTGATCAAATGGGATTTATTTCTGGGTTACAAGGATAGTTCAATATTTGCCAATCAATGTAATACACCACAATAAAAAGGATAAGAACCATATGATCTTTCCAATAGGCACAGAATAAGGATTTGACAAAGTACAACATCCACTCATGAAAAGGAAAAAAAAAAAAAGCCCTCAACAAAGTAAGTTTAGAAAGAACATATCTCAACCTAATAAAGGCCATCCATGAAATCCCCACAGCTAATATCCTTCTCAATGGGGAAAAACAGAGAGCTTTTCCTCTATAGCCAGGAACAAGACAAGAATGTCTACTTTCACCACTGTTATTTAACATAGTACTGGAAGTCATAACCACAGCAATCAGGACAACATAAGGAGATAAAATGCATCCAAACTGGCAGGGAAGACATCAAACTTTAACTATTTGCAGATGACACAATACTGTCTATATAAAACACCTGAAAGACTGCAACAAACTGATAAACACATTAGGTTGGAGGATACAAAAATCAATGTACAGAAATCTGTCGCATTTCTATATACCAATAATGAAGCAGCAGAAATTAAGGAATCATCCCACATACGATTGCACTAAAAACAATAAGATACCTAGGAATAAACCTAACCAAAGAAGTGAAAGACCTGTACTCTGAAACCTATATAACACTGAAGAAAACAAGACACAAAGAAGTGGAAAGGCATTCCATGCTCGTGGATTTTATGAACAAATATTGTTAAAATGTCGATACTACCCAAGGCAATCTACATATTTAATGAAATCTCTATCAAAATGCCACCAGCATTTTTCAAAGACCTAGAACAAACAATTCTAAAATTCGTATGGAACCACAAGGGACTCCAAATAGTCAAAATAATCCTGAAAAAGAGAGAGCAAAGCTGGAGGCATCACAACCCGACTTCAAGTTATATTACAAAGCTGTAGTTACACTACAAATGCTAGTATGGTACTGGCACCAAAATAGACACGTGGATCAACAGAACAGAACAGAAAATCCAGACATGAACTCATAGCCTTATGGTCAACTAATTTTTGACAAAACAGGAAAAGTTCTCCAATGGGAAAAAGACAGCCTCTTCAACAAATGGTATTGGAAAAACTGGACGGCAATATGCAAAAGAATGAAACTGAACAAGTTTCTATTACCATACACAAAAATAAATTCAAAATGGATTAAGACCTAAATGGGACACCTGAAACCATAAAAATCCTAGAAAACACAGGCAGTCACCTCTTTGATGTCAGCCATACCACTTCTAGAAGTATCTCCTAAGGCAAGGAAACAAAAACAAATATGAACTATTGGGACTTCACCAAGATAAAGATTCTGCACAGCAAAGGAAACAATCAACAAAACTAAAAAATAACCTAAGGAATGGGAGAAGATATTTTCAATGACATGTCTGATAAAGGGTTAGTATCCAAAATATATGAAGAACTTATAAAACTTAATACCTAAAATAAACATGGGCAGAAGATATGAATAGATATTTTTCCATAGAAGACACAGATGATCAATACACACATTAAAAGATGCTCAATATCACTGATCACAAGGGAAATACAAATAGAACTACAATGAGGTATCATCTCACACCTGTCACAATAGTTAAAACCAACAATACAAGAAACAGTGTTGGCAAGGATGTGGAGAAAGGAGAATCTTCTTGCACTTGTTTGTGAGAATACAAACTGGTGCAGCCTCTCTGGAAAACAAGTATGGAGTTTTCCTTAAAAATCTGAAAATAGAACTATCCTGCAACCCAGGAATTGCACTACTAAATATTTACCTAAAGAATATAAAACTACTAATTCAAAGGGATACATGCAACCCAACGTATATAGTAGCATTATCTACAATAGCCAAATTATGGAAGTAGCCCAAGTGTCCATCAACTGGTGAACAGATAAAGAAGTGATTATATGGAATATTATTCAGCCATAAAAAGGATGAGATCATGCCATTTGCCATGACATAAATGAAGCTAGAGAATAAGGTGCTAAGTGAAATAAATCTGTGAGAGAAAGACTAATACCATATGATTTCACTCATATGTGGAATTTAAGAAACAAACAAAATGAGCAAAGGGAAGAAAGAGGCAAATCAAACAGACTCTTAATTATAGAGAGCAAGCTGACGGTTTCCAGAGGGGAGGTGGAGTGGAGAGTAAGGGAAATAAGTGATGGGGATTAAGGAGTGCACTTGTGATGAGCACCAGGTATTGTATGGAAGTGCTGAATCACTATACTGTCCACCTGAAACTATTACATTGTATGTTAACTGGAATTTAAATAAGATTTGAAAAAAAATTTTTTTTAAGTTCAAAAATTGCACTAGGAGAGTAGATCCTAAAAATTCTCATCACAAGGAAAAATAATTTGTTTATAGGCGATGATGGAAGTAAAATCGTAGTATTTCACAGTATATAAGTCCTGATGCTGTATACCTTAAACTTCTAATTGACATGTAGCACTACATATCAAAACTGAAAAAAAAAAAGCTACCTTAATCAAAGTCATGCCCCCTCCTTGAGTAATCTCGCATCCAATAACTGTTAAATAAAGGTCTGTCCTTTGTGTCTAAGTAGGACAACTCTGAAGAAACATCCCAGATCCAGAGCTTTCCTGAGATGGGTTAAAGTCTATTTTGGAAATGCATCTCGGTTCTACTCCACGTGCACAATTCTACTTTCTTCACACCTCTAGTAGATGTTGATTCTGAGGGCACTCCTCAATAATCCTTCTGCATAGGAACCTCTATCTCAGACAATTTTGGAGATAATCTGACCTTTCACAGTATCCAGCTAGAGTAGACCCCCTCTATTTGAATAACAAGGGCTTTTCAAAGTCAAATTCTCAAAATTAAGCTCATTATCTACCCCCCAACAACAGGACTACTTATGTTTCCTTTGTGAATATTCTATACCATACATTCCAGTGTTAACCCTCCCCTTTACCCTTCTTAAAAAGGGTCTACTTCATCCACAGTCTGAAAGGAGTAAGCCAAAATACTGCAGGAACTATCACCAATTCAACCAGAAGTGGTCCTTTTACTCTGTCAGTCATTTATAATAGGACATAAGACAGATATCTAGTCCATCCTTTGGCTCCAGAGTAATATTGGGGCAAGATTTTATTACATGCCAAACCCAAATCAAGCAGAATCTGATGCTATAGAATGGGAAAAAGAAAACACCACCATAAACCTTACTGAAGAAGCCACCTTATAAAGGGAGTAACAAATTTGTAGAAGGAAACATAAATAAGAAAGTGATACAGATGGATAGACTTCATATCTGATTACTTCCTAGTTCCCTTTATTCTAATTACTACTTTTTGAAACTTGCTTTTGCAAGATTTCTCTGAAACCTTTTGATAAGTGTTATATCCACCACCAAGCAAAACATAAGATATTTACTATGGTTAACACCAAAATGTATCCTTTTATTTCAGTCAGAAACCTGAAAGGGATTGAAGTCCTGTCCCCCAGAGCTGATTAGCTAAAAAAAAAAAAAATTCTTCCATTTCTGTTGCCACTATTCTTTCTCTCAACCTATTTCAACTACCTAAGCTCAGAACTTCCCTCTTCCTTATCTGTCAATATAGACACCTTCTTCATGGTCCAGCCTCTAGTCTTGACCTTCTCTAAATCAATCTTTCATATTTATTTGTGAGTGTTAACACTAACATACTAATCTGATCATGTTTTCTTATTAGAAGTCCTTCAATGAACCCACTTCCATATCTATAAAATCAAACAAACTGCTCTGATAGTACGCTATATATGCTCTTCTATGGCCCTATCCTACCTGTCCAACTACATCATCTGCCACAAGCACTCCTGGACTTTTATAATCCACTATTAGCTTTCTCATAGTTTCATAAACTTGCCACATTTTCTTATGTTTCTTTTCTTATGCACATTCTTCCCATTGTTTAGAACATTCTAATTTTACCGGCTTAGAAGTCACTATAACCAACTCGCTTATGAACTTCATCAGGACAAGAATCATGCTTACCTTAGTCACTACTACTTCTTCGCATAGCACAGTAGCTTACATGTAGTGGGTCTATCTCCTGTGTTATGAATTAACTGAACCCTTTATTCAGTTACAAGCATTTTGGCATGCTTTTTGCCTTTCAACATTTTGCACATAATTCCATCATTGCACTTAATTTATTGTATTATAATTTTTGTGTGTGTATAACTTTTTGCAAGAATGAAAGTGTTGAGGGAATATTCCATAAATTTTTATGTTTTCAAATGTCCAGAAACTAACAATGTACTTGGCATATTGTACTTAGTAATATTTGCTATATGAATGAGTGAATACTCCTAGGCTGTAGATCTAGACAAAGCATTCAGCTTTCAGGAGAAAGGCAAAATCTCTGAGGGATAAAACCTAGCAGTTCCTTCTTTGGAACAACGGAAACAATGTGCATGGACTGAGAATGAGAATTTCCCCTGAAACCAGATTGTAGAAGAAGGAAGGAACACAACAAGCAGTGTTTACAGAAAGCAGTCTGTTGACTCAGGAGTCAGGAGTGAGAGAGGCTCCACATTATCAGCAGCTGTGCGATGCTGACTCAGGGGGGCTGGGAGTAAGAAAATGTGACAAGAATGTACTCTCACACACAACCCTGTGCCATAGGAATAACTCTTGCCAGCTGATAGTAGAGTTCTGGTTCCTTCCTATCCCTGACATGCCCGATAGGCACCCACACACAAACATCTCCAACAAACAGGCCCAAGAGGAAATGAAAGATGCAACAATTTAAAAAGTTGTGTCAATGAAACTCTACAGAAACAGTTCAAAAAGAATGAGTAAAAGGAACAGGACAAACAGTTGAAGAGGACTTATGGAGAAATATTTAAAGATATTGTGATAACTTCAAAAAATTTAATAAAACAATGAACTCTGCAAAATAGTTCAAAAATGAAAGATAAAGGCTCAGAGAAGGTATGAGGAGAAAAATGGAATGAGAGAACATGAGCTGGCAGGAAAAGTAGAGGAGGAAAAAAGAAAAAAAGAAAAAAGTCCCCACAGAAATGCAAACTATCAGATACTCTTTTGACCTGCATCTTTCCTTCCTGCTGTAAGTCAGGTAGCATCAAACCCAGTTAAGAAAATGTCATTTAAAAATAGAAGTTTTCTAATGGCAACAAAAATGAGCTATGTAAGAATAAAATTACAAAAGAGGTTACGACCTTTCCATAGAAAAGGAAATTTTGCAAGCTATAACTAAATAGAGATACAGCACTTAGGAATAGAAGTCTCATTAACAAAGTAAATTTTCCGAAATGACAAACCTCTTATATAATTCAGATTAAAATAAGAATGGTTTTCCAAAGATTCCATCAACATTATTCTCAAATACGTATGCAAGATCAAAAGGCTAGGAATAGCCAAACCAGTAATAAACACTAAAAAGGTTGTAAAAAGGATCTGACAAAATGTCTTGACTTATTACACAGCTATTTTATTGAGGACAGTATGGTATTGTCATGGAAACAGTTAAGATGTTGTAACTTCCACATATGGCTCTTACTAGATGCAAAACATATTAACCTTATGATGAAGATACTGTATTTTATAAGTGAGAATTTAGAGTTATAAGAAAGTTAAGCAACCTGCTCAAGGTAACAAGTAGCAGATTCAGCTTTTTAACCCATGGTCCAGATTCTGAATTTTAAACTGCCATGCTTTAACAACAAAGAAAAAAAAAAAAAAAAACAATAAGGAAATGGAACAGACCTATGCATAAGCGGAAATCACATAAAGTAGAGATATCATTGCAGGAACTAGGAAAAAATGGCTAGTAAATAACGCTAGCATAAAAAATGATAAAGGAAATTGGATTTACATATACGAATTCCAGATGGATACAAATACAAAAAGATAGTTATAGAATATAGAGGATATATTTTAACCTTAAGATGTGGATGGTTTTTTTTTTATAAGGTACAAGCACAAACCATAATAAAAGATTAGTCAAATTCAATTATTAAAAATAATTTCTGCTTACCAAAACACCATAAAAATGTTACTAAACTGAAGTCATATGAACATAAACAGAAAATACAAAAAAAAAATAAAACTATAGAAACATGGGGGCATGAACAGAAACTTCGCAAAGAAAACCAAAATGGTCAGAAACTTCAAAATTTAGAGGACAAACAAATGCCTTTTAAATAAGGAATTACACCACGTAGAGCAAACTAGCACATTTTAAAGATCTACCACTATCAAGCATGGTGAGCATATGCAGCAATAACACTTTGGTGGTGAGTCTCAATTATTGAAAATACTTTTGGAAAGAATATGCCATCATGTGGTGAAGCAGAAAGTGCTCAGATTATAACCTGGTAGTTTCACTTTAGAAATGCTGACTTGGAGCTATATTCCAGAATGTTCCAAGAAGTCTCCCAAACCCTTGTACAAATAAGTTTGACAAGTCCATCCCATGCATTTACCACATTTGTCTTGCCTCTCAAATATGAGCATAGTTTATGTTGATTCTGGGATCCCTGTTGCACTGTTATGGCCCCTGCTTGCTTTGGTAGCACAAAAAAATTTCTTAACATGTAATAGTTTTTTCCTTCAAAAAAGCCAACTTACATTCACCTTTCAACTTCAATCAAACAGACCACTATTTTACATTCTTTAATGTTGTGGCACACCAGAAATCTCTGGCCCCACCACTTTCCATTTAGTCACTTAATATACTTCTCCAGCCTCAGGATCATCGAAAACTACGATTAATTTGGCTTCTAGCAGGAGGAATGTATAGTGGTCTGCAGGAGACTCAGAGGTTGGTCTGTTAGTCTGGCTTCAATCTAATTCATATGAAATTATTTTCTGAGCACCCATATGTAAAATGCTCATTATATAGAATTTACCAATTTGGATATAGAAAATTTACCAATGTGGATATAGAAGAGCATAGAAAAGCAAGCTTTGACAAAGAAAATAAAAGCTTGATGTAGGATATGAAGGGGGGAAATACTGAGTTCAATGAGACTTTATTTGGTCTAGTATGGGGGAATATGCCCTAAGAACCTAATACTTACTGATGTGACAAATGAGCTAAGTGAGAAGATAGGTGTAAGACAACCCATAGAAGAGAAGAAGCATCTGTAGGACCTGAATAACCAAATCCATAACACATTTGAGGGGAAAAATAAGAGATTAGTATGGTAGAACTGTAAAAAAATGAGGTCGAGGCATGGGACTAGAGGAAGAAAATAAATCATGCAAGGTTTGTGTGCCACAGAAAGTTCACCAAATTGTATTTCAAGGCAAGTGAAATTATTAAAGGGTTTTTAATCATAGCTGCATCTTTATTAAATAGGTTTAACATACCATCATGGCTGCCCTATGGAGACTAGATTGTTATTGACCAAAGGAAGAAGGAAGTGGTAGGAGGCCAATTCCACTAGGAAACTGGCAATGTAAATGAGATTTCGATGGGTCCAAGACATACTTAGGAGAGAAGTAGAACTTGTTGCTAATCAAATATAGTGGGTTAAGAAAAAGGAGAAGTCCAGGATGGCTCTTAGATTCCTAGTTGAGTAACTAAAAGGAGAGTGGTATTATAGACATGAAAGGAAGAAAATTGAGGGGCATAGTACGATTGAGATGCCTGGAATAGATCTAGCGTGAGTCTGGCTGCAGGTCTTAACTACCCTTACTCTGTTCCATTAGAATAATATTTACAGGGGCGCCTGGGTGGCTCAGTGGGTTAAAGCCTCTGCCTTTGGCTCAGGTCATGATCTCAGGGTCCTGGGATCGAGCTCAGCAGGGAGACTGCTTCCCTTCTCTCTCTGCCTGCCTCTCTGACTACTTGTGATCTCTCTCTCTGCCAAAAAAATAAATAAAATCTTTAAAAAAAAAAAAAAAGAAGAATATTTACAGCAGCTAGTATTTAGACAGCACCTCAATGTCCCACTCAAGGTGCTGTATCAGTACTAATTTAGTTATTTCTATGAGAGATTAACATTACAAAAGTAAGACAATAATGGTTAAACTGAGGCACTAGAAGCCCTAGTAATTCACCTACATTCTCACACCCAGAGTATAGAGTCACTGAAATTGGACTCCAAGCAACCAGACTCTAGAACCAGGGCTTTTAAAGAGTACTACCCTACTGCAACAGTTAACTAGGTCAAACTTCATTCAGGGCAGTGTGAGAACAAACACTAGATATACTAAAAATGTTGTTCCTTTATATTCTCACATCTTCCTTATGGAAAAATCAAATACATACATAGGGATAAGAATATGAACAGGCTTATATAAAGAAGGGAATCATGGGTTGAAAACAATGAGGAAGAAGCAAATATACAACCACAAAAGGAGTGGCAAAGCTGACAGTACTGTGGGTCCCCTATTAAAGATTTAAAAAAAAATTTAATGAGCAAACTGTATTTTGCAGATCAGATTATAAAGTAAACAAATTGTGTTTCCAGGAAATCTCATCTCTGAATAAAAGTGATAATTCTAAATTAGTTGCAGGCTGGGATGCCCCAAAGTGCTGTTTTCTTCATTATAAGGGAGTATGTAGCCCAGTTCTTTCCTTGGGGTTCTCAAGAGTGATAAAGAGATTCTAATACTCAGTTATTCATAATCTTGAGGGGCGTGGGAATAAAAGCCCACTGTCTCCTCCTACAAGGCTATGAGACCATTGTTATAATGCTTACCCAGTGGGCCTAGTCAAGTGCCAAGCATCACATAAACAGGAAATGTTACCTTTGAACTGTACTGAGGGAGTATAGTTTTGCTAATACATAGGTCACACATAATACCTGAGTACATATGAATTTATATAAATGTAAGTGTCTGTACATTTATACATATGCATACAGAATATTGGTTAGTGGTCATGATTGTAAACAGAATCACTCTGGCTGAGTTAAACAGAAAATAAATAAATAAATAAGTGATTTAGCTGAGTCACAGAATCACCAAAGCCTGGAGAACTGTCTTGAGGCAAGCCTTCCAGAGATATAATCACATCCAAGAAACTGTATGATAAAGATACCGTCACCACTGCAGTTGCAATGACCAAGTACCAAATTGCCAAAAATTCAACTTTTCTGTGATGGCTACCACTGCTAGCAAAGGTGTCATATCTGCACAAAGAACTTAGCCCCCTGCACTTACTGCCAGTCCAAAGAAGGAAGCCTCATCTAGATTGAGCCTTACTTAGTTACGCTTGCATCACTGAAAAAAGAGTTAAAATTTAAACTCCAATATTACATGTTAGAGAGGTTAATCTTATGATGTGGGAAATTCCCCAACTGTAGAAAGAATGTTTAAAAAAAATAAATAAATAAATCAGCCAAGAATAGGCAGTTTGACAAGTGTCCACCAGATGCATACAAATAGACTCAGAGTTCTGAAGATTATTTCTTACATGTGAAGTGTTTAGAAGCATTCCTGGCATTAAGTACTATGTAAGTGTTTGGTACTCTTTTCTTTCTTCCCCTTTCTTCCTTTCCTTCTCTTTTTTCTTTTTTTAGTTATATCAATAATTTGAATGAATGTTAATGTGGTTATTCAGTATTAAAGGAGGATTATAATTGAAATGTTCTAACCTGTAGCATCTTCTCTACCGTCTTCAGTCTTATGTTTATTTTGACATTGGAAGCCTTAAAAATCCAACCAACCAGCAGTTTTGAGACTATTGGAATCATAAAATCTTGCAGATAATAATTACATTATACATGTGCAAAGTGGTTGGCTTTGTAACCTCACCTATTAGATGCATAAGTTGCATTGGTTTCATGTGCTATCATTGTGATTCCTATCTTCACAATTTGAAAATATCTATACACAGTTTGCTAGACGGTGATTGTTGGAATGGTCTTCGATGTTGCCACAGAGAAATAGCATACTATAGAAAAGTCAGATGTTTAGAGAAATGTTCACCTGAGTCCTCACAGATAAGGATTCAACAGCATACTGCCTTGCTGGGTAGCAATGGCAAATTGAAAATTCATAGAACTGGAAGAGACCTCGTCCAAATCTAACAAATTCTCTACTTTCCACAAATGAGGACACATAACATGAAAGGTTTATGCAAATACAGATTTTGGACTAAATCCTAGACCTCTGGTTTTCGTAATAGTGCTATCCCATTCTTATTCCTTAGATTTTCATTATAAAATGGAGATTGCTCATACGAACTGTTTTTTCCCCTAATTTATATATTCTTTCTTTATGCACATATTTATTTTCCAGAGCGTCACTGAAATCTACTACATGCCTAGAGATTGAAAGAAATAGAGTTTGGGGTTATTCTCAAGCTCACCATCTAAATTGATTTAACACAGCTGAAGGAAAAAACAAGCAAACCAAGTTTCAAACACTTTAAATACTGAACAAGATATAACCTTTTATCAATTTTCTTTAAAAATACCAGTAACTTTAATTTTCTGCAAAGAGGAACGGCATATAAAATGCACATTATTAACTAGTATTATTAAACATTGTAACTATTAAGAGTAAATGTATTCTTAAAACATGTTTTGTACTCTAGGACATCTTGAAGTTAAAACATTTTAACTGAAAACATTTTAATCTTGCTTATACATTTCCCTATTGTGAAGTTTTATAATATTCATATTGTTTATGCTACTTCTTGCCTTCATTTAGCTAATGTGTTTGGTAGAGGCACACATGCTTTAGAGATTTATCTCATAATAGCTTTTTATTTTGAATGACTAGTATCCATTAAACACCCTGGTGGAAAGGAAATGTTAGAAATGTGTATATAAAAATAAGATCATTTCCCCTTCCTTTAAGGCACAGATGTACCTGGAGTTCTTTATTCCTGAACTTTTATTTTAAAGTCTGAATTGGAAAAAAAATGGAAATTTTTTTAAATTAAAATTTTACTTAACCAAAAATAAAATTTAAAAAGGACATAGCTCAGAAGGCATTGAAATAGACATTTTCAAAGACTGATAGCAAGAATATGCTTGTATCTACCTTTAAAATTGTATATCTCATGAGAAATTTTAAGAAAATCAATTCCACGTAAAAGAAGAATGGCCTATAAGAATATTTGTTTGGTTAGGTACATATTAACTATACGTTAACCTGATTTGTTTTTTCATTTTTAATAAGAACATATTAATTTACGACAGTGTTAGGGCCAGTAGGAATCCCTTTGCAGTTTTGGGGATAAATTATTTATTGCCTATATTCCCTAACATACAGAGAATGCTGGTATCAAATTGATGTTGTAGTTATAACTACTTAAGTATCTTTTGATGTCTGGTTATATGTAACAATTAGACATTTTTAGTGTACATTAAAAATCTATAATACTAAACTAGCACAGATTAGATTTATGGCTACCCATTTCTCTTTTGTGTTGGGGGAAAAGATTTTATGTGTGTTTTAATGAGAAAACCTACTTTCACTTACTCAAAAGAAAAGCCATAATATGATTTTGAAATCAAGGACATATTCATCAGTGTAAGTTCCAAAGTTAACTTCCAAATTGCAAAAGTCAGTAGACAGTTTGTTGCTTTTTATTTTGATATCCACAGTGTTTAACCTGTTGAACTCTTCATTCTTCCAAGCTCCTTCCTTTCTTGGACCCTATGAAATCCTCTCTGGTTTGTTTCCCTCTTATTTCCTTCACAGACCCATTTTGAGATCATTTATCTTAAAATTTGATTTCCATATTTTCCTTCCTTGTTCTTATTTTTGAATTATTTATTCAAAACAAAAATTCATATCTTTCTGTATACCAGCACCAGAAATGTGCGAGAATCTCAGCATGAGATAGTTAATAAAAGAATTCAGCAGTTTTATAGTTTAGTATCTTAGGGAGATACAGGCAATAAGCATCATTAAACCGTGATATGGTTAAAAGTATTGTGTGCTATGGGAGCATATATCAGGGTTCCAACATAAGTAAGTATATGTTGGGGGAGTGAGGGTTAATATATGCCAGAAGAAGTAACATCTAAATGCAAGTCTGAAGGATGACTGGGTGTTAGTCAATTAAGGAAGGGAAAGAATAATATCCAGAAGAGATGAAAGATTATGTAGGAATACCCAAAGGTGAGAGAGAACATGGTGTATTGGATTAACAAAGAAAATAAACATTTCCGAAAGGCTAAGGAGGCTCATGTGGTGAGTGTTGCTGGAGTGAATATTAGTGAGATAGAAACAGGAAACAAGCAGGGTCAGATCAGGGCAGGATCCTATAAGACATATTAAGGGATGTGGGTTTTACATACATACATACATAAAACAGCGAGCATCCACTTGCTCTTTTAAATTCAGGAGACACAGAAAGATGAGATTCATAAGTAGAACTCCCAGTGATAGATAATCCAACCTTTAGCTCCTTCTTAAAATTCTCTTCAATTCTAGATCCTTCTATCCATTGTACTAAGAAACTCAGTTGGAAATCCCACAAGAGTCTCTACATTAAATGTTTGAATGTGACTTCTCTTTCTCACACCACCAAACCCTCTCTTCTTTGTTTGCTAAATTCCATGCCTCAGGAAAGACCATTATCCTTCAGTTACCAAATTCAGAAAAATGGAAGTGCTCAACTTCTGCTCTTCTCTTAGTATTTCACAACTGATCGGAAGTGGATCTATTAGCTTTGCTTCCTTAAAGTATGTAAGAAATGCCCAATCTTTTCAGAGCAACTGCTTTAGGTAATAAAATAATTATTTTTCACACTGATTAAAGCAATAGCCTCTAACTTGTGCCATGTTTGAGTTTGTTTTTGTTTGTTTTTCCCTCCACCCTGCATTAGTGTACCAGTCACATTGCCATAGAGTGATCCTCCAAGAAAGGTAAGTCCTGGGGCACCTGGGTGGCTCAGTGGGTTAACATCTGACTTCAGCTGAGGTATGATCTCAGGGTTCTGGGATCAAGCCCCCCATCAGGCTCCATTTTCACTGAAGAGTCTGCTGCTCCCTCTTCCTCTGCCCCCACCCCATTCATGCTCCTGTGCTCTCTCAAATAAATAAAATCTTTAAATAACTAAATCCATGAGTCAGCACAGAATCATGTTTAAGGAGGCTATTAATTCAGTTAGTTGATTTCTAGAATTGAACTTTAAAATTCCCTTGCACTGTATGTGTGTGACAACAAAAAATAGCCCCTTCTTTATAAAAGTGATCTAAGAAGGCAATATATATAAACAATTCTTATATTACCTGCAATGTATTATTTTTATCAACCCCATTTAAAAGATACTCAAACTACTTTGTTTCATGGGCTACATCCAAATATAGCATGCAAGGTACTTCACGATTTGAAATCTGTCTCATCATACACCATTTCCCACTCCGTGTTAAAGCAATCCAACTTGCTGACATTCTTGAAATGAACCATGCTTGTTCCTATCTCCATCTTTACAGATAGTTCTCTAAGCTTGGTTTTGCATAGTCTGCTACCCTTCTCTTCCTGGCTGAGCTTCAGTCATCTGATTGAAATTGTGTCACCATCAGTAGGCAGCTTGCCATAAACCTACATCATAGACCAAATAGAATAGGTAGCATTCAGTAGGATCCTATCACAGTATTTACCACATTAAGTTCTCTATTATGTATTTGGTTTTCTATTATGTATGCATGATACCCAGTAGAGCTAGTGACCTATAACCTGTGCTTTATAAATTCTCATGAAGGAGGGAGGAAAGGAAGAAAGGACAGACCACAGCTTTCATTGTGTTAATAATCCATTATTTTAAGTTGTTTCTGTTGAACATCTATCAGGTCTCCCTAGTCCCAAATACTCCATCATAACTTAGTAATTCAAACTCCTATATAAATTTAAGTAATAATATTGAGAAATTCTGATAAGATGTACATATGTAACTTATAGTTCATGATGTCATTTGGGCCTACTATAATTCTGAGTGAACCTTGTTCTTATCTAAAGAGAAATATATATGCAAAAATTAGGAGTATTTTTGTGTATATAATCTCACACACCCATTACATCTCTCTCTCTCTCTTTCTCTCTCTCTCTCTCTCTCTCTCTCTCTCTCACACACACACACACACCCCAATGTGCAGAGAAGTAATCACCTAAACCTAAATTTCAGTTGAGCACTTATTATGTAAGCATCTTGTGCTTTCTTATCACTTCAGCTATTATAGTGCATGATTTGGTCTCAAATCAGCTGGTAAAGAGACCATGTTCCTTCCTTTTTCATCATAGTCCATAAGAAATCCAGCGTGTCTCTTTTGTTAGTAGGGTTTACAATCAGTCATGGGAGAGATGCTAAAAGTTATTACACACTGAAAATTAATTTACCTCAGTATTTTAAAGTACATTTCTGGTTTTCATAAAGTTGAAGTTCTAGTAATGACTACCTTCTCCACAGAGAGCACTTAGCACTTCCTCTGTTTCAATCAAGAGTACATAATTGTGTAGTCCATTTAACTAAGCCAGTGGTCTGTGCTTAAATGGATTCAACATATCAAGAATGAATTTTCAAAACTATCTTTTCTTCTTAGCTACTAAGTAGGTAAGTTATTCAAACTTCACCTCAGTGCTTAATATATCCCTTCTAACACAGAAGGAAATTGTTAAATTTTCCAATTATGCATATTTATTTGTCTGTATTCTAGATTTCAGGCTTTATGATGCTATATATTTGTTTTGTTGCTACTATATCCTCATTGTGTAACAGTGATCTCCTCAAAGTACTCAGTACATACTGACTTAGTGAATGAGTTATGAGTAAAGCTCTTATTTACAATTCATTAAAGTATTTGTATTATTTCTTGGTTGAGGTAGCTAATGGTAAGGTGAAAGTATAGAGGAAAATTTTTTTCTTAATTTTGTCTAAGGGTAGACAAGACCTTAAGCTAATTTTTCTCAGAACACCTAAACCAAGAGAAGTTTCCTTGCTGATAATTCAGTTAACTGGCTCCAAAGAGCCATTTCCCACTTAAACACAAACAAGACAATAAACAAGACCAAATCAACAGTGTACATTACTTATAGGAAGGGAAGCAAATAACATGTACTCTCCCAAGTGTAGAGCTTGGAAATAGGTTTGGCATATTAGAAGGATTAGTACTCACTAGCTCACAAGTTACTAACACCCCTGGTTCTTTGAACATTAAGGGTTTTTGTATTAGCTTTCTATTAGTGCCATTACCTGATGAGTTTCACTCATTATTGAATATCAACTAAGTAAAAATAAAGTCAAGTATTTTATGAAAATTTTGATGCCCACAGGTTAAGTACATGTTTACAATGTACTTTGGTGTAATATAAAGCAATTTGTAGTATTTGTTTTACATTCGATGCGTGGATTTCTATAAACTTAGTTTTTGGGTCTAGAATTAAATAAAATAATTTTACTTATAATTAAGTTTGATATTGACTAAAATGTTTGAAAATAAATTATATAAATCCCTTGGGAGGGTATTTAGTTCCACAACAAACCTTCTACTGGCAGGATCTTGAGCTACTGATAATTATTGAAATTTTAAGTAAAATTACTGAAAGCAGGAATGGGAATCAAGGAAAAGGACTTCTCTTCTGGTTCCCCAGCACTGCCACAGTCTCCAAGGCTTTTAGAGCCAATACTCATAAAAATAAGGGGGTAACTCTACATGAACCCTTCTAATTTCCTAGGGCTATAATTGCTTTCAAGTCTGTTCTTTAATGACTGTTTAGGCACAAATGAAGAGGTAAACATTAACAAATTTTTTCTAATACAAAGGAAAAATATACAGAAAAAGCCCATAAGTTTAATCATCGAAAAAATTTGATTTCATGTTTATACATTGTTTATAATGCAGTTAATACCTAGAGACCAACTCTAAGTCTTGTACTTTGCAGAGACTGCTCAGTTTTACAGTTAGTCTGGATTCATTTGATCCTTGCGCTTACCTTTCTTCTATTATTTTTTCCACATGGGCTACTTTATTGATAAATCAAAAGGAAAAGGATCAAATAGACAAAGCAACAAAGCAGTAAAGTGCTCACTTCAGGGTTGTAGCCAATCTAATTAATTTTTCATTTGGTTCTCATGTATTAGAGACCAATCAATTTGAGATTATGTTTACAGAGTTATAAAAGGAGAGGAGACCAGGCCCTCAATTTGTTGTCTAGTCTGTCCAAATTAGTCAGTTAAATGATCCCGGGGGATACCATAAAGTATATGAATAGGTTCTTGTAAATACCTTTTCTTTTAATTACAGATCAAATTGTCAACACTTTCTGCAGACCTTGACTTTGGTAGAAGGGCAAAGTTCTGAAATCAAACAATGGGGCTTTATTCTCAGATTTTTTTTGTTTTTCCACTGACATAGTTAAGTTAAAATGTCTTTAAGAAAGCCATTTTAGCATGTGGAGGTTTGGAGTGCATGAATGGACAATGACTCAAGGAAAGAACTTTCCAGTCAGATAAGAAGAGGTATTAAGATTAATGGACTTTATTCCATAAGAACTTGTCACTCTTAGGGATATATATAATTAATTCAGAAAATAGAATTTTGTGGAAAAAGTAGGAAGAGACAATATTTCATGGAAATAAGGAATCTCGGAAAATGGTGTCTTCTAAAACGGAGTTCCCAGAACATTAAGTGGAACAAAAATAAAATTCATGTGTTGATTAAAGTTTGGTGGTACACCTGTGCAAAGTCTGAGGCACATCAATATCCTCTAAAACCAGTATTTTAAAACAAAACCAAAAATACTGCTCCAGGAACTGGCAGTTTAAGATCATTGACTTGAGAATATCTAGTAACCTCTAGATTCATCCCTAAATTCTAGCTCTGTCTTGCTATATATTGAATTGTCACCACATTGCTAAATTCCATCTTAACTATTCTGACACTGCATCATTGCTCACCTAGCCCACTGCAATACATCCTAATTACTCTGGGTAACTCCAATCAGGACTATTGCAATACCAACCCCCCCCCCCCCCGGGGGACTGTGTTAACACATCCTTTATACATGTTAAAGTTACTTTTTTAAAAAATGTAAACCATACTCCTATCAATGTTAATATTTTTAGAACTCTGGGTTAAATTCACTGACTCTGTGAAAGTCTTTGGAAACTTCGCTCATTCCATTACACTCAAGGAATCAGAAAAGGTTATATATAGTCACTTCACACCATAGGGGGTACCATAAATAACAGGACTCACCCAGAAATCCTTGCCCAAATAATCAGTCTCTGGCTCAGGAGAATGTTATAGACGAGAGGTCAACACACCTCACTGGATTACTATGTGCTATTTATATATCTATATATCTATATCTATCTATCTATCTATATATATATACACACACACACACACACACACACACACACACACACACACATATGCTATTATTAGAAAGAAGAGGAAAAATGAATATTTAATATGTCTTGTACAACACTTCAGGCTTTTGTAAAAAAAGTAAAGGCAAAAAAAAAGTAAAGGCCACTAAACAGAATTCCTAACTCCTTACAGGATATAGATTTTTAGTAATTTTAAAGTAATGTTATTTTAAAAAATCACTCTGTCATTCTAGAGATAAGAGTCTTCTCCCTTTTTTATATAAACTTGGTTAATTGAGGGAATTCTTAGAAAATAAACCAATACTACAAGATCACATGATTTCACAAAAGGAGAACATGATTTCTGAAGTCTCTTTATGACACGCTGGAATTTTTTTCCCCTCACTTTTGGAAAGATTAGCTGGGTCAGGATACTCTTTAATCCTATGTATACAATGACCCGAAATTCATGGATCTCCTAGGATACAGTTTAAAAATTGGATCAGAGTTGAGTCCTTTCAGAGCCTCAAGAGAATTTCTGTTATGCAAATTTCTTTGGGGCTTTATGAATTAATTAGTACCTGGTTAGGACACAGGTGAAAGAACTTGGTTTCTATTTCTCACCCTGAGATTTATTAGTTCAATGTGTCCCAAATTGTGTGAAATGATTGTTGCTGACTTACATTCCAGCTTTGGGGAGGAGGGTGGAGGAATGGGTGAAATAAGTGATGGGGATTAAGGAGTGCGTTTGTGATAAGCACCTGGTGAAGTATGGAAATGTTGAATTGCTATACTGTACACTTGGAACTAATAGTACACTGTTTACTAACTGGAATTTAAAAACCTTAAAACAACAAAAAGATAAAGGTTTCGGTTATAAGTACTAGTTGTAAGTACTAAGGATGTAATGTACAACCTGATGCTTACAGAGGACACCTCTGTATGAGTTATAGGAAAGTTAAGGGAATAAATCCTAAGAGTTCTCATCACAAGAAATTTTTTTTTCATCTTATTGTATTTATAAGAGATGAAAGATGTTAGCTGAACCTATTGTACTAATTATTTCCCAATAAATGAAAGTCAAATCATGCTGTACATCTTAATCTAATACAGTGATATATATCAGTTATTTTTCAATAAAACTGACAAAGTATTTTTAAAAAGTACATTTCAGTTTTAACTGAGGTTGTAAAACAGTGAGTAAAATACAGTTAAATAGACTTTACTTTTTTTTTAAATCAGGCTTACTAAGGTATAATTAAATATAGTAAAATTCACCCTCCTTAAATTTCAATGAGTTTTGACAAATATTCACGGTATTATAACTACCACAATAAAGATGAAGAACATTTTCATCATCTTGCAAAGTCCTCTCACCACCATTTGCAATCAATCTCCCCAACCCTCAGCCTCTGCAATTTTGATCTTTTTTTTATTTTTTTTACCGTTTTTAATAATATAATTGGAAACATACCATATTTTGCTGTTTGTGCCTGACTTCTTTAAGGATTTTGAGATTCATACATATCGCCACATTTATTAGTTTGTAATTTTAAAATTTCATTTTTTATTTCTGAGAAGTATCCCATCCTAAGGGTGTATTAAAACTGATTTGTTTAGCACATTATTGACATGTGTTTCCAAATGCTAAACAATTTCCAAAGCAACTGTTTTATTTCGTATCTCCATCAGGAACCTACTTTAGACCTTCTGAAGCTAAAATTCTTGAGATAGATACCATGAAATAGCATTTTAAGATAAATACCAAATTAATTCTTACACACATAAAAAAAGATTCCTATCTCCTAGTCTGATATTATTTATAACTGTAACTATCTTCGTAGTGATCAAGGACTATTTATTCGATCATTAAGTTTACCAATTACCTACACAAACATAATAGTTACATGGCCAAAATATACCATACATTATTTTCTTTTACCACTGTAAAACATTACCACAAACTTGATGGCTGAACAACACAAAACTTTACCAGGGGGTTCTGTAGATTAGAAGTTTAAAACACTTTTTACCTTGCTAAAATCGAGAAGTTGGCAGGGTTATAGTCCTCCTTGGATGACCTAGGAGAGAGTATTTTTCCTTACCTTTTCCATCTTCTAGATGTTGTCCACATTCCTTGCCTCGTAGCTCTGCTCCAGAACTGTAAATCCAGCAATCTTCCATCTCTCTGACTATTCTTCCATAGTTGCATTTCCCTCTGACCCCAGCTGAGGCAGGTTCTTCACTTTTAAGAACTCATGATTATATGGGACCCACCTGGTTAATCCAGGCTGTTCCCCATCTCTCAAGGTTCTTAATTTAATCCATCTGCAAAATCCATTCTGCCATGCAATGGCGCTTCCAAGGAACAGGACGTGGAGATCTCTGGGAGTCTTACTCTGCCTAGTACAGAGCATAAATTTCCCATGAAAGCTTTAGAAAACATTGACAGTTTGCTTTCTTACCAAAAGTCTGGACTTTTGTTGGGGAAGGTCATTGAAAAGACGTGACTACCGGTTGACATGTGAGCTGGACCCAGACAACCAGAGGCTCCTCACCCCGTCCCCTGTCTTTGGAATGTGGGTTCCACTTGCCTTTCTCACTCCCAGAGGCTGCTCCAAGGACATAGCCCTTAGATAACGATGCAGTGTTGAGAACACCTGCATGGTATACGTGACTAAACTCAGTTAAGGCCTCTTCATAAAGTTTTAAGATTTGGTGGGGGAGGTGTGGGGATTGATTCATCTTGCTGCTGCCAAAAACAAACCTAGTGTGTAAGTTCCCTTGCTTATTAAAACTGCCACCTATCAACCGGGAGTGGCCAGCCTCTTTCCTCTCTCCCTGCCCTCTGAGTAAAGGGGCCAGTTTCAGATTACACCAGGGAAGCTCCTGAGAGGGTTACAAGCCAAAAACTTTGTTTCTGTTTCACTGGTTTAATAAAATTTGGAGTAAACTGCCCAATGTCTTGAAATATCAATTTTTTTCTATCTACAATAAGAGGCATAAATTTAAATGTTAATAATCCAAAAAAATTAATGTCCGTATATATAGAATAGCCTCAAGAACTTCGTTCATAGCTTCTTTGTTGGGTGTTTGCAAACATTAGGAATAGCAATGTTTGCATGATGATTGCCTTTTTTTTTTTTTTTTTCTTGTGGATCACTGTCAGTAAGGAGAGAGTACAGTCTACTAATCAGGCTTGGAACCATGCAGTGAAGAAATAGCATGCCTGCATCTGGTCCCATTAGTTAAATGCAGATTGAACTTATTTTAAAACAAAATGTATTCCAAGAAATACAATATATGTTTTCCCACATTTCACAAAGCAATTAGACTATTAATGCATGCTACCTAAACAATTTGTTGAATGTGAGAAAATATTTAAAAAGATGCTTTTGAACATGAGATTCCAAAATTACTTTATTTATACTTATATGCATTTAGAAGTTAAAACAAAGAGGAAAAACCTAAGGTTTGAATTTAGAAAATTCAGGTTTCAAACCTGGGTCTACAATGTGCTGATATGCTGATATACTGAAAGACTTGAGATAATTATATAACCTCTCTAAACCTCATCTATTTCTCATCTATAAAATATATAAACACCTCCCCCCAGAACTGTAATGTGTATCAAATGAGAAAAAATTAAAAACACATCTGTTGTCAAAACTAGAGTCCTAGTATGAATATTTTATAGCACCTACCTCCTAGCATTTTTGGATCATAACATGAGTTCTATATGTCATTTAGGACAAGAACCTGAAAATACAAATTGTCAATAAATGAAACACCATTATCATTTCCAATATATTCAAAAGCCTAGTTTCCCCTCCCATTCCAAATATTGGCCAATTGATGAACAGAAATGTTATATACAACTCACAACATAGCAATTCCACTCCTAGATGTAAATTCCAAAGAACCTCAAATATGTACATGAGAGTACATAAAAGAATGTTCATAGCAGCATTATTTGTAATTGCAAAATTTAGTAACTGCTTTAAAGTCACCCGAAGAATGTGTAAATAACATAGTGAATAGTCACTCAATAGAATACTATGTGGCATTGAAAATAAATCAACTAGAGTTGCATAAATAAAATGGATTACTCAAAAATATGTTATTGGGTCAATAAAAATATTACAAAGATATACCTATAAGATATATACTAAGATGTCACTTATATAAACTTTTAAATCATTGCATACCTATAGCAAATATAAAAAAATGTATGTAGAGTTGAGAGTACAATTGCCAGGTAAAATAGAAGATGCCCAGTAGAATCTGAATATCGGATAAATAACAATGATGTTTTTAGTATAAGTAGGTCCCATTCAATATTTGGAACTACTAAAAGGTTTTTGGTTGTTTTTCTGGAATTCAAATTTTCCTGGTGGCTTGTATCTTTATTTGCTAAACCTGGCAACCCAATGAAGGAGAAAGATGCAGAGGGGCTCCAATTGTAATCCTATTTTAGTTCTTAAGTTGGGTGATGGGTAAATGGGTATTTGTCACATTTTTCTTTATGCTATTTTCAAAGTCTTAAATATTTCATAGTATGTTAAAATATTAATAGGCAAAAATGAATCCTGCACCAGAAGAAAATCTCTAGTTAAAAGGTACATCTAAGAGCCAAGTCACACAAGGAATCAGGGAGGGTGACAAAAGGTAAAAAAATAACAAAAGCATATAAAATAGAAATATTATGAAAATAAGGGCAATAAAGTGGGCATGCTATATTTTTGTGTCATTAATATCTTTCATTTGTATGGCATTTTTTTTCCCAAGCAGTGGGCCCTGAGATAGAATGCTTGATAATAGAATTCAACCTAGAAACAAAAACTTGAATTTTAGGTGTTTTCCAAGACTCTAATAATTTCAGTTATATTTCAGTCAGTGAAAATATATTTGGCCACAAGTAAGTACTATAATAAAGGAGATGTTTAAATCTACAGCACAAGATGCAAAGAGTTGGCCATCACTTAATTATTTTAAACCCAGAAGAAAACAAGTGAATAGATGGAACAGAATGAGATGCACATTTTCTTCTCTAGTCAAAATTAGAAAACAGTGGCTCTCAATCATGGGTAGGGGATCACATTAAAATCACCTGGAAAGCTTTAAAAATACCAGTGCCTGGGACTCACCAACAGCAAATCTGATTTAATTGGTATGCAGGAGGAACCAATCACTGGTAGTTGTTAAATCTCCCTGGGTGATTCTAATACACAGTCAGGGGTGAGAGTCATTGCTCTAAAACTTGAAAAGCCTATAAGCTGTGTGAGAGATGGTGTAAAACAAAAATGCTTGCCCTGTGGATATAAGAGCTGGCTCCTTAGAGAACAGATTCAAATATCACCTGAGTCCATTGACTTTATACCAAGGGCTTAATATAAGTGATAGGAAAACGGGTATTCTGGAAGTACAATACCTCACATAGTGCTAAATAAACAGATCTTCACCGAAATAGCTGAAGTGTGTAAATACCCTAAAGGATAATGATACTTGTAGCTTACATAGTAAGCCTTGAGGACTACCTGTGAAATACCAAGAAACTTGGAAAAGGTCTAATTTTAAATGTGGAGAATGAACTCCTACTTTTACCTTAGAATGAAAATACTTCATTATCTCCTAGTAACCTTCTGCCTTTACCACAATGAGACGGATTTAAGATAGCCAGTTTTTATTTCTACTTGAGTAACATGAGCTTTGGTTTATGGCCCTTTCTTCCCTAGACTCATAATTAAATGACTAAATCCCATCCACAGCATTACCTACAGAACGTGATTGGAGAAAGATTAGCCGTTAAAGAGAGAGGGGATTGCTATTATGGCTTTGGAGACCTATAACCACCCACTCTCTTAGGAATCCTATTATGGCTGAGCATTTGTGTTATTGGTATTGCAACTCAATTCACATATATCAAGCTGTAAACTCCATTTACAGTCAATCCATATTTCTAGGTCTCTTCTAATAACTTATTTATTCGTGTGTTTCACTTTGGAAGAAGTTATGTGTTTCAAAATACCTTCATCCATTGCCAGTGACTATGGAACTTCCTTTTGTAGTACAATAAAGCATCTTATCCCTATTAACTAAAATCCAAACATCTGCTGTTTTACCTTTAGTTTTAGAGCTTCATAAAAACGTATGATGATTCATGTGATTTCAGTCTACTTTCAGTTCAAAAAAGCAGTAATAACATAAGGAACTGTTTCCCTATGACAAATGCTGAGCAGAATCCATTTCATAAATCAGGGTAAACAGATACCGTGTACAAATGAATTTCATATATATTCTCTCCTATAATTGAGAACAATTACATCAATAAAGTCCCTTAATATCTTTAAATTCAATTCTTTAAAAACAAAGGTCTGGCCCAAGTTAAGCAAGTGACTGACTACCCATTATCTTCCAACTGCAGTGCTCAATTAGCCATAAACTGTATTTCTTTGAAGAAATAGCTTAAAATGTTTGGTGAGCCTTCATTTTCCTCCCCTCCATTATGTTTGCGTTAAGTGCAGGATTTCTCCTTTTTCCATGTTTAAATTCATTTCATTGACAATAGACATTGCAAACTCCTCAATGATTTCTCCGTGCCAAATGAATTTCTGTCAAAAGGCTCGGATGAAATCTGTCTACTCCTGGTGACCAAATTGATCCAGCTGCAGCACAAGATGAAACAGATCATTCATCTAAGTTTGGCGGTGCCAAAGCCTGCTACCTCCTGCATATCCACAGTTGCCGAAAAAGGAGCAGATAACTTTATCTTACAAATAGAGCTTAGGGTAGTTGAGTGTTTTCATTACCTGTGGACATCAATGGCTTTGGGACATGATTAATCATGCTGGAATCACTTCATTATTTTAATGAGGTTTTTCTCTTTGCTCCATGATAAAAAGTACAGGAGAGAGAAATTTTTCCTCATTATTTCTGCAACTATGGGAGAGTGAAGGAAGTGAAATAGAATCACACAGAAAACCTGCTAAAAGAAAGCAGTCGTTCCCACTGCTACTGATCTCTCCTTCTGCCTCAACAAAGACAAAGGGAAATGTGATGAGGAGAAGCCTTTGTGGACACTCTAAGCTCAAAGGCAACATAGCTGCTGGGCCCTTGGTATATGAAACAAAGTGATTTCATCTCAAAGTCTCCAGAAGTCTTGTTTACCCTAGATACTTGAGAGCATTTTTTTTAAAAGAGAGGAAAAGAGAGAAGAATAAATCTATCTATGCTAACTATACGTAAAAATAAATGACCTCACTAATCAGATCACTTTTCTTCTCTAAAAAAAGGTACAGGATCATTGCTATGTTTAGAAAGTGGAAGAATATAGGATATATTTTTAAGCATGTAAACATTTATACATAATATATAGTGAAATACTGGAACAGCTTTTGTTTTATGAGAAAGCACTTCACTGAGATTAGTTCTGAACAGCTGACAAACTGAGGTTCAGAAGACTGGTCAGCATGGAAGATTTTGTTTTCCTTAACCAATGATTCTCAAACTTTAGTGTGAATCAGAATCACCTGGATCATGGATAGCCGGCCTCCACCCACACAATTTCTAGTTCAGAAGATCTGGGGTGAGGCCTGAAAATTTTCATTTCCAAGTTTCCTACCATTGTTAATGCAGCTGGTCCAAACTTTGAGAACCACCATTTTAAAATCACCAGGCAGTACAGCAGCATGTTATTTTGTGGAAGCAGCCAAGGCATGTTTTTGCATCCTAAGGGCCCATAGGTCCTTCACTGTGAAGAGATTCCTCAGAGAAAGATATTGACTTTTACTAAGTCTGGAATGTTAGACTGGTATTTTACTGTCTTGTTTTCACTATCCAAAACTAATCACTTGTCATTACACAGGTAAAGGAAGCCATTGAGTGGATATCTTTCAAGGACCTCTTACTCTTGCATCCACTCTTACCATACTTACAATGTTAAAGAAAAAAGCATGTGCTCTATCATTTACCATGCACTTTTGTGTTGCTGAAATTAAGTTTTCATATAAATCAAAAGCCTCAGATCTTGACAAAATATCAGATTTTTTGTCTTGCAGATTAAAGCTAAAAGACACATTACATATTAAGTAGTTCATCCAATTCAATTCCTTCTTTACAATGACAGACATCGCAACCCAGATAGTCAAAATGTATTCCCAAAGTCACGCAGTGACACAGGCAAAGGCAAAAATAGGACCCAAGTCTCTGACTTTCTATCTAGTGCTCTTTTTTACTTGAACATTCACACGCTCATCCCTAGATTCTTTTATTCATTAAGCTATGGCATTATACATATAAAATATATGTCAGGCACTGTTAGGCACTGACCATGCAAAAGAAGACCTGTGCTAAGCACTGTACCAAGAGAGGGTACCTATTCGGGCTTCCCATTTAATCATCACAGCTATTTTGAGTATTCCCATTCTTCTCTGGTGTAAAAAACTATTGGTTGAATCCAATTACTCTGACCCCAAATCTAGTGATCTTAATATTGTATGATCCCTGTCTAAGAGAAAATCAAAACCTAAACAGACTTGAAAAAATAATTTCATTGAGATGGCATAAAAGAGCCACAAATGAAAGCAGGAGTAGCACACACTGCCTCTGAAAGAGTGTTAGTAAAGTTGACGTTTGTTGGTCATGAACCACATCCCAGGAAATTAACATACCAATCTGATCTGATCCTTTCAACTACCCTGTGCAGAAGGTACCTTTATCCCTATTGTACAAATGGCAAAAATGGAAAACACAAACAGAAAGAAATGTGCCCAAAGCCACAAAGCAGATGTATGTTTTAAGGTGTAGGTGTCCAGTTCCAAAGCCCCTACTTTCTCCATGTTCTTCACATCGTGTATGCTACACTGAGGTCTACTTCTCTTTTCCCTATCTTGAGGTGAACACAACTCTCTAGTATGTGGATTGCTCTGCCTTTTACTTACCTATTGTCCATAAACTTATACTTCAGAGTGTGCTTCAGAGCCCACTGATAGTGCAAGCTGAAAAAGTGCCTGCACGATGATAGTACTGAAGGTTTTACTGGAAAATTTACTCTTCTTAGATACTTCAGTCCAGGAGATCTTAGGATGTATTTCTTTCCTTTTGACAATCGTATCATTATGAGCTTCATTCTTAAATGGAGCAGAATAGGCAGAGAGATAGAAAGCTCCCTCCTAGGAGAACCACAAACAAAACAGCATTCCAAGAGCATTATTCTCATAAAGAAATTCATTCACTCAGAAGATGAATAGAGTTGATAAGCTTTGTGTCTCTAAAGACTTTCTCAAACTTGTGCTTTCAAAAAATTAATAATACAAAGGAGAGTGCTTTAGAAAATGAGTGGTACAGTAACTACATTCTGTTTTATTAGAGAAAGATAGGCTTCCCTCCCAGAGTAACAAGGTTTTTCACAACTATCAGCCCTCCAGACTGATTAGATATAGTTAAACTCATCATGGCCATGCAGTGTCTGTTGATTCCTGGGCAGATAGTGGAACTCTGGAGGCAAACAGCCCTGTGCACAGGGAGAGCATTATCCTGGGCAGCTGAATGATGCCTGACTGCTGCCCGCTCCTGTGTCACTTTGCTATTCTGACAATGCCATGAGGGACACTGAGCTTTAAGAACCTCCAGAGACTAATAATGCAAGTGCTAATCGTTAGCATCTCCCAGAATTCTTGTAGTTCTCATCTCCTCCAGATTCTCTGGCTGCTGTTTGTGTAATTGAAGAGAACGACACAGCCAAAGGGAGGCAATTTATCTTGTGAGCCTCCCTGTAGCAGAGCAACCTAGTTGGGTTGCATAACAAAAATCCAGGCAGAGGAAATAATTGATCACCAGGGGCCTGTGGGTGTGGTTTCTCCTCTTAAAATAGATCTGAATTGAAAGATAGGGAAAAAAGTAGTTTTAGGAGGAATTAAAAATCTTTAGGCTTTCAAGTGATCTTGAAGAAACATCTTCCCACTGGAAAAAGCAACCTCAGCAAAGAGACATGTAGGAAAAGCTGCATTTATTATTCAAAGCCAATAAATACTAGAGAATGACATCTTAGGCTAAATAGGTCTATCTTGTGCTCACTGGCTTTGAATCACCAAGTTGAAAGGTACTGAAAGATTATTAGTCTAACATAACCAGTTAGATGCAGAGTATAAAATATAATACAAGCATCCTGACACACTCTCAATATTGATTCCGCTATTATTATGTGGCCTATGACAATAAACTTATAATACCATACTTTAAAGAACAAAAGTCATGCAACTGCTGCACCGAAGGACACCTACAAATTTATATACTGGTGCTCTTTTAGAAAACTCTCTAGGAATACAGACATAAATACAGGTGATCCAGGAATGTTTCTAGGTTTTGCAGTTTATCTGATAGCTCAGGAAGCACTAGTAGATAAATAAAAGCAGCGAGAAAAGACTGGAACTGACATCTAATTAGCAATTAGCAGTTTCAACCTCATCTGGATAGTTGTTAGAAATGCTGAATCCTGGGCCCACCCCAGACCTACTGAATCAGAATCTGCACTTTAACCTAACTATGTACAGCATCTGAGGATCATGCTAATAATCATCTACAGATTAGCCTTCTAAAAACTCACTTTCATTTTTGTCCGTGGCACCAAAATATTTTTGTGCTTAAAGAAAAAAGGAATAAAGCATACAAGTGGAAATTAAGGGTAATTGGGCTATGAAATATTATAGTAGGACATTAGAAAATCCCCTTATTCATTTTAAGGGCTTAGTTTCAAGTTTTCTGATTGATTGATTGATTGATTGATTGATGTATCTTATCCCAGGTTTCTTTTTGTCTTTTCTCTTTGCCCTCCACATCTGAACTGAGTTCTGGCAACATCATCCCAACTCACCCCTTCTTGTATGAGGGGACATGATCTGTACCCCCTGGCTTGGGATAGAATCTCTTCATGGTTCTAAGTTCCCAATGATGGAGTTACACTTCACCATAAACCACTTATTATGTAGGCCTCGCTTAGCAAAATCTCCCTTCATCCGGTATGACTTCACCCTTCTTATTGGTACTTCCTTCCCCATTGTTTTACTGGGTCTGCTGCTGGAGCAAGGGGATCCCCCAGGATGAGGCTACATCAGTGTGATTAAGGTAATCATGCTAGACTGATTAAATGCAGAGGAAGCTAAACAAAAGTGGGCTCTTAAATGGGCCTCTAAAAGTGAATATGTTACCAAGGCCATAAAAGTGCTAAATATATTATCTCCATCTCCAATATACCTTGTTCAGAAAAAAAGATTGGAAACAGTAGGATATCTCAAAGGCTATTTTCTGCTAACTGGCATTAACATCCTTATGCATATATAATCTTAAAAATATCAAATAAAAGCCCCAAAAGTTAAGGTACTAAAGAATTCTTACACTGTCCTTGATGGTAGTTGTTTCTTCATGAATTTTCAAAGAAAACAATACTAGGAAAACATTAATAACCCACAAAAAATATAATTATATACCATATCTCACTAATCTATATTTCAGTGAGCTGAACAGTGAGCTGGAAACAAGGTGGGGAGAGAGGCAGAATAATAAGGAAGATCTCTAAAAGATGAGGGCTCTTTTTGTGGAACCAGTTTGTTGGTATCCAGAAAAAAATAAATATACTGGCAAAATTCACAAGAAATCAGAAAGTGGTGGATTTTTGCCTGTGTTTTTGTTTCTAATCTTAGTCCATTATAGTATGCATTTGTCTGTATTCCTAGAATTTACTGTCTTGTAGAATGTTCAAATCAATATTTTGTTTATTTATTTTTAATTGAGGTATAAGTAACATTGTAGCAGTTTAGGTGTACAACAAAATGGTTCACTGCATGCATTCAAATCAACATCTGAAGTAAGCACATGCATACTATGTTCTGTTGTAGTCTTCATAGGCTTTAGGAATTGCAGATGAATGGCTGCAATTGCCAGTTAAACAATCTGATGATGAATTTTAGCTGTGAATACAGTGGGATCTATATCTGGAGTTGTAACACTCTAAATTTTAAGCATAAGATTAATTTAGAACACTTTCATTTACCAGAGATTTGGAAACACAACACAGGAACCTCTTAATCATACCAAATAAGTTGGAGGATTTTTTTGTTTTTGTTTTGTTTTTTTTAGGTAATTTTCAGTAAGTTTTTCAATTCATTTGTCAAAAAGTATGAGATTCTTAGATTAAAAAAAAAGTCAAAAAGTTCCTTGGCCTTCTCAAGTCTAATATTCTCCTCTACTTTGACTCTCAATAAGCAGGATCACTTCCTGGGCTATTTCATCAATGAGGGAAAAAACAACCCCAATATTAAATCTCTCTCTTGATCATGACCTCCTGTTGTTTTTTCATTCCTTGCTCACTCTCCTTTCGACCCCTTCTAGCTTCAAGAGGACCTCTAGCTCCATGGCTTCTCCACATACTCCCAATTCGCAGTTTCCCTGGCTCCCCTATATACCTTAGAGCCCCCATCAATCAACTGTTTCTTCCTGAATTCTTTTAGAGGATTGTCCAGTACCAAACTTCAACTATGCATAAATCATAGCATCTCCTTCATTGAGGCAATGAGGTCTCTCTCAGTGCCTGGAATTTAGTGAGACATCAATAATTACTGTTCTTTTTTTTTTTTTTTTTTTTACTTCCCTTATCTACTTACTTACTTTTATTCAAGACTTGAAAAAAATAACTAGAAAACTCATAAAACTAGTCTAGATTGAATCACTAAGCCATCCATGTTTGTCTCCGCTTAGCCATATCCTCAGAATTCTTAGAAATTACTGCATTTCCCTCACATTGACTTCTCTCATATCTGACAGACATTATCCCTATTTTGTTCATTCTTTTTTTAATTAATTAATTTATTTATTTCAGAGAGAGAGAACAAGCAGGGGGAGGGGAAGAGAAAGAGGGAGAGAGAATCCTCAAGCAGATTCCCCACTAATCATGGCACCCAACATTAACCTTGAGATCATGACTTGAGCCAAAATCAAGAGTCAGACAATCAACTGAGCCATCCAGGTGCCCCTATTTTTTGTTCATTCTCTAAACTCCCTACCTTCTTGTTCCCCTCTTCACAGTTTACCCTCTTCCTTTCTGAGAAAACTGCATGTATTCCACATGAACTCCTTTGACTTCCTCCACAGTCTTTCTCTAAACACTCCTCTGTGTCTTCAGGAATTGTCAAAGCTAATCCCTCTGCCTCATGATTCACTGGGACCCTCTTCTTTCTATTATTCTCATTCTTTTTTTTTTTTTTTAAGATTTTATTTATTTATTTGACAGAGAGAAAGAGATCGCAAGTAGGCAGAGAGGCAAGCAGAGGGAGAGGGGGAAGCAGGCTCCCTGCTGAGCAGAGAGCCCAGATGTGGGGCTCGATCCCAAGACCCTGAGATCATGACCTGTGCTGAAGGCAGAGGCTTTAACCCACTGAGCCACCCAGGTGCCCCTCTATTATTCTCATTCTTATAACTTCAACTGTTCCTTAGCATTGGTCTCAGCTCAGTTCTACCCTAAAAGGAATAATTATTCTCCTGTCACCTCCAAACAGCTCAAACTCACTTTTTATCTATATCTCATACCTTGCCTGTCTATATAAATTTTTTGTGGATGTCATTGTCTCAAAGGAATTTTTTTTTAATTTAAGCTAAACATCTGAATTCCTTAAAATTAGATTGTATCCAGCACCACCAGTTAAGGAAGTGATGGGACTCACCATAACTTGGACAAATCTCTGAAGTTATTCAACTTGCTAAGCAGAATAACAATGGTGTTATTTCTCTCAGTTCCCCTGAGAGAAAAATAAAACTACAAGGGTCCAGACCAAGGGGATACAGAGAAATCCAGGAACTAGGGATCAAGATGAGCCTGGAAGTGCTAGTTCCCCAATTTCTTAGTGCCTAATTTGTAAGAGGATTTAATGAAAAATAAGATTAAAAAAACAATAAGGAAGTCTCCCTTTATGAAATTTCTTCCTTATACTTTTGACTAGAGAAATTTAAGTTAAATGGAAAGCCAACATGTAATTATATTTAATATTATATTTAATATATAAAATACTGTAAGTTATATATTAATTTCTGAAAATAAAAATTAGATAGCCATCAGCTCATTATCAACAATCATAGACATGGAGCCAAGAGGATAAAATATTCTATTTATTTTTCTATTTGTATATATATGAATATATACATATTCATGTGTGTGCATATATATATAAATTTTTTTTTGAGAGAGAGACAGAGCATGCACACTAGTTGGTGTAGGGGGAGAGCAGTGGGAAAGGGAGAGAGAATCTTAGGCAAGTTCCATATCCATCCTGGAGCCCCATGCAGGGCTCAGTCTCATGACCCTGAGATCATGACCTGGGATGAAATCAAGAGTCAGATGCTTAATGAACTGAGCCACCCAGGCACCTCAATATATTTTCTTTTAACAAAGTAAATCAACTCAATAAATGTTGATTGAAATAAAATTGGGATTTTTCATTTCAAAAATTATTTTCTTTAGCACAGTAAGAGAATTCTTCTGGCTTATGTTGCTCATTAAAAGAAATATTAGACAATCAACATAGGAAATTTAAAAATAAAATAAGAAATCTGCGAAAAGGCCTTTGTTTAGACTCCCTGTTTCTGACCAGTGATATGTTAGGAAGCTTCCACATTGTGTGACAACAGTTTACTCTGATACCTTATAAAACAAGTGATCTTTTCTACTTGGCTTATGCAAAATATGGATAGAGAGCATATCCATCAGCCCTCTATTCCTGGAATAATATGTACAGCCCCCTCACACACATTCTCCCCCCTATCATTCAGCACCATCCAAATTAGTGAGCCTCTTCATTTTTGCTACATGCAGTAATTCTAATTTCAGGCACATACAACAGATAGAAAGTTATTTGCTATTCTGAAAGACAGTGCTGTGGGTGTTCAGGTCTTTATTCTTCATTCCAAGGAAGACCACAGAATTAGCTCTTACACATTCTTCAATATGAAAATTTCTCAAAATTCAGGCAGGAACCCATATTTTTTGTCACATTGCTTTTTCTTATCTATCTGCCATCCTTCAGAAGACTTCCAAATACAATACCTCTCCCATTTTGTCTGTATAGATACTACTCTAAAATACTTTAAGCTCCAGGTTATCTTTGAGACAAACGTGTAAATCCTTTACCTTTAAAAATAAATATGTTAATTTTAAATAGGAATTGTTATAGTGAACCCACTGAAATGATTTTTCTTGTTCTTGGCGCCAATGCCCCATGCACATAAGTGAAATAAAGTTGTGGGCTTTGAGACTGGACAGAATGGTATTCCTGCTTTAAGAAAACACAGGGGCTCCTTTTATTGCAAACATTCCCCATGTACAATTAAAGTATTTTCCCTCATTTTAGTGTGCTTCTAAGTGGATGAACTGCTTAAAGCAGCAATACTGGCTGCACATATGTTTAAAAAGCTGCCAGATGATGGCTGTTCCAAGGATAACACAGGACACCCCCATAGTGTGTAGGAGCAGGGTAGGAGAGAGAGAGGGACTGATGCAGAACTGACAGTCCTGATAGGAGCAGATGGTGGTGAATACTCACAAAGCCTTTTAATACACACCACTCCTTATTCCAAGCTATTGTAAGGGGACTTCCTGCATGCCAGAGTTTTCAAAGCTAATTGCCTTTGTATCTGCTGCCATAACTGTGTTTGTCCAAGGGGAAAACGGGGTGAAGGGACAGAAGAAATATAGTGTGGACTTTCTGGCACTCTACTACTTACTTATTCAACTCTCTATTAATTACGTAATTTCACTGTTCATAGATTTCAGAAGGTGCAGCCAGGGATAGATCAGATGACTTTGGGGTTAGAGAGTGGGAAAGAGAGAAGAAATAGGGGAGGGCAGGAGTTGGGAAAGGCTATGTTTAACTTCATGAGAAAGCAATAAAATGAAGCTCAGTGTTGATTTAAAAAAAAAGAGAGGGTGCTCAGGGTGTATCCAAAAAGAAGTTAAGAGAGATTGGGGGCTTCTCCTGAACCAGGGTAAGCGTTCCTGGAGAGACGAGCTTCCTGTATGTATGTATTCTGTGGGAGAGACTTTGTTTCCATGCCTTAGCTTAAAGCACTTGCTGCCCCTCATTTTTACTTACTGAGCACCCACTGTGTGCTGTTAAGAGCTATGAAGGATAGCAAAGACGATGTATTAGTCATGGTTCTCCAGAGGAACAGAACCAATAATATGTGTAGATAGGTAAATACATGGAGATAAATGTTCAGACCTTGGATTATGTAATTTTGGAGGCTAGGAAATCCAAAATCTCCAGAGTGGCCAACAGGCTAGAGATTCAGAGAATAATTAATATTGCTGCTCAGATATGAAGGCAGGCTGAAAGGAGAATTCTCTCTTTCATGTGGGACATGTCTTTTTTCTCTTAAGACCATCACTAACTGGATGAAGCCCACCCTCATTATGGAGGGTGATCTACTTTACTCAGCCCACCAACTTAATTATTAATCTCATCTAAAAAATACACTAACATCTAGACTGGTGTTTGACTAAATATCTGAGTACCCTGCCCTAACCAAGTTAACACATAAAAACAATCAGCACACATAATCAGTCTCCTCATTTAACTTGAAAGGGAATGAACCTCCATAGAAATTTTTTTTCAAGGACTCATCTCTTTTCCATTTATATGAAAATACTTGCCCTCTGTGGAAGTCTGTTCAAAATAAATTTTAGGAACTCTGTTTCCCCGGCATACTCTTTAAAGACTGTTTTATTTTAGAAAATTGTGAAAGACCCCAAAAAATTTCACCCTTTTTTTCCTAATATTCAAAATTACTTTCCCCAACAAACTTCTCAGTTGTAGGGAATTGACTTAAATGAAAGCAATTGCTTTTGCTCCTCCATAAACCTGGGGACTTTCTAAGACCTTGTTAGCCTGAGATTTAATATCTTAGTCCTGGTTATTTAAAAAGTCAGTATGATTGGTATAGTGTATATGTGGAAGAAGTAGAAGAAAGAGACAAAAAGAAGGCAGGTGAATTTCTTGACTATTTCAATCCATGAAACTGAAATTGTCATTGGGTATAATGCATTGAGATTTTCTTTTCTATTTTTGGAGATTCTGATTGAGAATGAAATACAGCTATATTCCTTTAACTAAAATGTGTGAATAATAAATATAAAATTATAATTTATCTTCTACACAACACATCATCTAGTTATGATTTGTTCATTTGAATCACTAAACTTTCCTAAACCATGCAAGGCAGCTACTATTAGACTCATGCTTCAGAAGTGGCAAATGGGATTTAGAATGATTATGAAAATTGCCTTTGGCTACTTAGCCAGTAAGTGGCAAAAACAGGATTTAAACTATTCCCATCTCCTTCTAAATCTAAGGAACTTAAGGGCAGGGCAGCTATATATTAAGCCTCGGGTATGTGCCTCAATTCATTTATCAAATGGAAATAAAGTAACACTTCTCAGAATTGTTTTGAGGATTACATAAGGGAGTTCAGGAAACACGGTGAGCACAGTGGTGGTTGGTATATGGAAAATACTCAATCCTTGTTAGCCTTTAGAATTACTTATTAACAGCATTCACAACTCTAAGAGGGCTGTGGAAGGAGAGGTGAATGAGCACTCCGTCCCAGCACCTAGAAGAGACTGTTTCTTGCACTGCAGTCAGTGAAGTTCAACCACAGAGGCTCCTAACTGTGTAAAATATAATATATCCAAGGTACCCCTTGGAGTTGAGCAATGTCTCTACTTATTATAACAATATAGAAACAGCTGCCATTTTATTGTCAGTGGCCAAAATGTTAGCAGAGGTGAAACTCACAGTCCTGGAAAAAAAAAAAAAATTGAGAAGGAGGTGGCCAATTGGAGCAGTACCCAGCAGGGCTGAGCACCTCAGGTATCTTGGGCCTAATAGCAAGGATTATGTGAAGCCAAACTTCATAAAACTCCCTACCCCACCACATCCTAGTGATATAATGTCATCCATATCATTCATTTGTCTCTCTCTTATCAGAAGTTTAGGGATGGAAATCAAAGACAAAATTAAAATTTAGTTAAACAGTTGGTTACGTCAACCAATCATATTAGGCATTATTCTCTGACAAGTAATCTCATGAATCTTTTAATAATGTATTGATGTTAAAAAATGGAAGGTATATAGAGAAACTGAGAGATATAAAACTTAATTAGATGGTACTTAGGCTTATAAATCAGTGAAAAACTCAGAATCGAATCCAAGTGATGTTTTTATTCATATTGTCTAGTTGGAGAACCAAATGGCATCTCTTATATTTCAGAAAGAACAATAAATCAACCTAAATCTCCTTCACAAACCCTGGATAGTATAAATTCAGTATTCCAAAATGAAAAAAAGCACCTTAGATTAAAATATCAATATAACTGTCTTCTGAGGAATCAAATAAAATATTAAATCTAAAAGAAGTTTGTTTATACTGACAGGCCCAGTGAAAAATATCAAAGTCAGTTTGTCTAAGCAATAAACCTATGAAAATCAAGTTGCCAGACATAAATGCTTATGGATGACAGTGTCTATTACTATGGTGCTAAACAAATATTGACAACTAGACAATACATTTAGAGCATGAAATGCAATGATTCAGCATGCTAATTTTCTCTACTACCTTTTTAAAACATTTTTTTTAATAGTGAAACACAATGAAGATAGACTCCTGAGAAAGACACCAATCTTGATTTACAATTTACCTATTCACTGAGGGGCTAACAGTTCTTGCTATTCTTTCATCGTTTCCCTGCAAGATCTCAAGTGTGCTCAGCTTTGAGAACAGTTTATGCAAAGAAAAGATCATCATTTCTGGTGTCTGGCTTATATCGTGTTCTCCCAGAAGCTTGACTATGAGATTAGGATTCATGTGCAAGTGGTTTATTGAGGTGATAATCCCAGGAGAGTGGGGAAGTGAGGCAAGGAAGGGAAGAAAGCCAATAGAGGGTGTTTCATAAGCAGGTTAACACTGTGGACAACTAGTATTCAATCTAGCCTCGTACTTTTTGGCAGAAGGTGAGAAATATGTCCTAGAGTTTTACAGTGGGAGGAAAGAGAGAGCTAGAGTACTTATGTACTGATTCCCATTTGTCATTTTTGGGCAGCTGGTGGGTGGGGGTTATTAGTAGTTAACTCCCTAGCACTTCTGGCTTGCCTTGCCTCAGACCTCTGGAGTCAGAAAAAACCTTTAGAGTAAAACCTGAAGATACTCACATTTATAAGGCAGTGAATGTCAAAGGGGTGTAGATGGGAAACTGACCGCATCTGCTAGTAGTTCTTAAGCTCAGATGTAGACTACATTAATAAGTACGGTGTGGTCATCAGCCTTTAACACTTTATCTCCTAAACTTGTGTGTGCAGTCCCTCTAATATTTACCTGGGGCAGAGATTCTCAATGACTCTGCTAGCACCATATGTCATGGCCAGTTGTGAGATGTGCAGCACTAATGTATTACCAATAAGAGTTCAGATACAAAATTTGAAAATAATTAACCTCTTTAATGAATTTAAATAAACCCCAGGTTGTTCTTTTTGATTCATCCATCTATGTCCCTGGATTGGTATGTTTCTTAAATGAAAGAGTAAAGAACAGAGTGAACATTTGTACTCTGAAATGCTTATAACCAAGAGTCCACCTCATCTAGCCCACAAACTTAGTGCTTCTGTCTTGTGGACAAACTTTATTTCTTATTTAATGGATTAAAAGTGTTTGGAGTAAGATAAAGGCAGCAATCCATCTCATATGTATTCCTTCTGAGTAAGGGACTTGCAAAGGACATACCAAACACAAATCCTCAAAGAGTTTGAGGCATATGCTCTCTCTTTTTGTGGAAAGTTTTAACTTGCATGAGAAATTTAGTTAGACGTCTGATCAAGTGCTTTCCAAAGGGCATGCAATTATCCAGATTGCGAATAGCATTCCAAATTGGAAAAGACTGGCATGTTATCACATCCAAGTTTAAAGTCAGTCATAGAGTAAAAAAAAAATAAAAAATAAAAAATAAAGTCAGTCATGGAGAAGTAAAGTGCATTAAAATTTTAGCTATCCAGAATAACAAAGAAGAGAGAGTATATACACTTTAGAACATGTAATAAAATGTTCTCAAAGCAGAATTTGTTAAATTTTTTAGGATGTCCAAGAGTTGCTATAAGAATGCAAGTATGTGGTTCAGTGCATTTTTTGAAGTGAAATCAGAGTAGAATTTGTCCAAGAGATCATCATTAGGAAAGATATTAATTATTAATTCAACACTTTGAATGTTGAGTACTCTGCTAATTAAAAAAAAAACCTTGCCATTACAGAACTTAATTCATACAGTCAGAATATACATATCAAAATTTAAATACTAGAAAAAGCACCAGACAACTGCATATAATTACTTTGAAATGACAGCTTGAGACAATAAGGGCTAGAAGTTCATAAGAGGACCTCCTCATAATTGATGACTTGGCTGAGAAGATGGAGGCTGAACTGAACATGAAAGATTTGTAAAGTTTGGATGGGATCAAACAACCATGTGGTTAAGGACAGAAAACAGAAAGGATGAGAAAATAGACCTGACAAGAGTACAACTTAGAACAGTTCCTCACATAATGATTACTGATATAGTAGCTATTCAATGAATAATTCAGCATTCAATAGTTCACTATTGAGTAACTCAGTAAATCTATACTATTTTTAAGACTTTACAACCACCATCAAAAGGATGAAGCCATGAATTTGAGATTCATTTCATCTCTGCCTTCTGCTTAATATTTGTATCAATTTTTTCAAAACATCAGACAGTAGGTCACCAATTAAAGGATTTAATGATCTGAATTTTGAAAATTGTTTCTTAGAGACCATTAGGAGGAAAGAAAATGTCTTTGTAAAAGGCAACTGTGAATAATCCCTTTCCATATTATTAAAGGCTTAATTTTCAAGTCAATCCAGATTTGGGTTTTTCTGAATAGTAAAGAGATGACCTAGACGATAATCAGAATCTTGCCTCTTCTATCATTTTTCTCATTAAATAAGAAGTAGTCAAGAAAAAAATATTATGAATAGGGGTATTATGAAACTACACAGAAAAAAAAATTTGGAAAAAATAAGGAATTGTTTCAAAAGGTGATTTATTCATAACTTTGCAGAAATGCCTGAGGTCCCTGCAAACTTCCTTGATAACCTGAGTTTCTTGAGACCACAAATACAGCTAAAATTTAATGGGTTTTAAAAATTATATGTGAGGCACATTTTTATAAGCTTTCTGTATATTCCCATTTATTCCTTACAATAACCCTTTGAGGTAGGGGATATTATTATTCCTATTTTACACATGAGGAATACTAAACTATAAAAAGGTTAAATTTGCCCAAGGTTTCAAAGATATTAAGATTTAACCCAAGATGTTTGAGGAACATTCCTACATTTATTATAACAGTTATAATAAATTTTAATTTCTTTTCTACCAATTATAATATCAATGCCATTTCTGGACCTGTTGGACTTTTTTTGGACTAATTTTCTTCCTCTTTATGGATCATATTTTTCTGCTTCTTTGCATGACTGATAATCTTTTATTGGATATCACACAATATGAATTTTGTCTTGAGTGAGATTTTTATACTCCTTTAATTCTTGAGTCTCAGTGTGGAATTCTGTAACATTTCTTGGAAATAGTTTCAGCATTTTGAGGCATACTTTTAAGCTTTGTTAGACAGAACCAGTGTAGTCGTTAGTCTAGAGCTAATTTTGCCCTACCACTGATGTAATACCTTATGAGTTCTCTAACCCTGGCCCATTTACAATGAAACTTTTTCTACTTTGATTGGTGAGAACCTGAAAGAGCTCTCATCCTGTGTGAGCACTGACAGTTATTCCGTGCCTTCCTTTCCCTAGATGGTTCTTTCCCTTTTCTCACATCATTTCCTCATATCCATTCACCGATTACCCATTTAAAGACTTAGGGAACCCCCTGCATATCTGTAGAACTCACTCTGTACAGCTCTTTCCTCCCATTGTTCCTCCTTGAAAACTCTAACCATTTAGGCCTTCCTGAATTCTTAGCTCCTTCTCAACTCAGGAACACCACTGGCTCTGTTGGGTTTCACTTTCCCTCTGCTGCCACCTGGAAACTTCAAAACGGAAAGGAGAAAAATTTTAGGGCTCACTTTGTTCAAATCCCTTTACTCAGAAATCATTTTTCTTTGTTGCTTTTCAAAGTCTGTAAACCATTTTTCCTTTTCTTTTTCTTGTTTTCTTTTCTTCTCTCTCTCCCTTCCTTTCTTTCTTCTCTTTTCTCCCTTTCTTCTTTCCTTCCTTCCTTCCCTCCTTCCTTCCTTTCTCTCTCTTTCTTTCTTTCGTTGTTTCATACAAGAGGGTAAACCCAGACCCTACTACTCCATCTTAACCACAAGTAAAAAGGCTCTGCTAGAGACACTCATTTTCAAAGATCTAATCCTAGATATTGCTCTACTAGTGATAAACATCTAAGTCATCTGGGAGATGAAATGTGATCAAAGTTAAGTAGTAGGATTCATAATTGTTGCCATCCTTCGCTGAAGTCAGGTTATGATGGTACACACAAATCGGATGATTTTAGGAGAACTTAATATGAGGAGCATTTAGCAAAGTATGAACATTGTTTAGGAAAAGCAACAAGGAATGAATGGTGCAGTATCTCAAGATTAGCAACAGAAGGTGAGCTGTTGCCACTATAGACCTGAAAGTGGAAGAAAGATTATTTTTGGAACATAGAGAAAGAATTGTCCTTGAGAGAAGCAGAGGAAGTCAACACAGAAATGCAGCCAACCTAAACTTATCTAACAAAAAAGGATTAGGTCAATATAAACCCTGACCTCACAGTAATCCTACCTTCAAGATCTCCTGCCAAAGCCTTCTATTGATCCCAATCAGAAGTTGGAAGTCAAAGGAGTCGTTTGATCTTTTCTATGGGTCAGTTTCCAGAATGATTGGTGCAAAATAGAGAAGTGAAGAGATTTGATCTGGAAAGGCAGAGGAGGATTTCTAAGACATTCCACCAAAGTAAACTGAAAAATATAATGTGTATGTACATTATTATCAACTCTAAAAGCCAATGGAGATGAATTAAAGGAAATGAAATTGTCATGTCACATTGAATATAACCACAGTAAAAAATGGTGACTATGTTAGCATGTCTATATAAATCATATCTTTACAAAGTATGAACAGTAGCCAGATAATTATACACACAGGAAATCTGAATAAGCATCAATAAGCATCACAATCAATTTAACCACTTAATCATTGTTTTAATAGTGGTTTAGAAAGTAGTTGTTAACCTATCATTCATCAAGTATTTTTACATGCTCAGCCTTATACAAGGGAATAGGAGCATATAAGCAAGTGAAATAGATGGTTGTTATGGTCAAGGACTTCACAAATACTATTGAAAATAAAATATGCATGCAACTAAGTAATCAATTTAAATACACATACAAACATACACAACAAGATTTGTTTTCTAAAGATAAATGACTAAAGATTCAAAACCAAGTGACCTCTCACCATATACATATGATGTTCATATAAGAAAACATCAATTACAACTACAAGAAAGGACAGGCAGCTTAACAAGGGCCTTTTCCCCTTCCCTGCTACACCAGACAGGCAAGTGGAGGAAACAAGGAGGGGAAACTCTAAAAAGAATCCTGCCATGTTATCCCCCCATCATAGGTCAAGTTGCATAGCAAGAAGGTTAGCAGTACCATTAAACTAGTAACGGCAGCAAGATGAGGAAGCATTGCATCCAATACAAAATTAAAATATTACTTGTACTAAATTGTTTCAGTAACTGAAAGTACCAGAAAAGTCATGGAAATGTTCTAAATTATTGCTCACAAAGCTCACTGTGCCAAAATAAAAGTAAATTCTCAAAGCACTGTTGGTATCAATTATTGAAGAAAAATTTTGAAAGTTTTGCATTTATACTTCAACAAATTGAGATTCCTCAACAAAAAATTGCAGAATCACAGTATAAAAAATATCATCATGGAATGAAATATATGTAGGTCATTAATTTGTAATTTAGAGGAGTTTTATAAATTTATATACTGCTTTCTTATAGAATTTTGCTGATATAGAATTTTTTACTGGTTTCGCTCTTTGCTGTTGGAGCCCTGGTACTGATGACCTTCGATTTCCTGATATCTCCTCCACTTGATAAAAATGTCCTATATTAGCTTTTACAAAAACAAAAAAATATATATATATTAACAATTAATGCTAACTCGTGGTGTTCACATAAATAGCTACAAAAATCCAACTATAGAACAGAGAGAAAAATGTCAAAGCATATTGGAGTATTTATCAGTTTTTAACATGCCTCTGACATTTAAAAAAAAGTGATAATATAAATTAGCAAATTAAGGCTAAAATATCTTAGTTTGGGAAATAATTTAGGGGCAAAATATCTTAAATTGAATTAAAAATCATGTCTCAAATTTGCTTTTCCATGAAAGGGTCCCAAAAGGACAAATTGATAAGGCTATATGCCTTATCAACTCCTCTATCAAAGAGCTATTCTGACTTACTTGGCATAAATTAGAAACCTGATCTCCACATAGGTATTTTGGAAACATGCAAGCATCAAATAAATCCAGTGATGTAATTTATATAATGGAAAGGCAAATGGTTCACGCTCACCTAGTAGAACTGCCTTCTGACTTTCCTCTGCTTCTTTTGTCTTCTAGAGTTTAGTTCATATCTATCACTTCTGGTCTAGATTTTTTTATTAATAATTGAAGTGGCACTTTAAGGCACTTCATGAGTTCTTTGAATCTACCCAGAGCTATTAAACTGTCATTCTGCTTTCTCTTTATTTACACAGAGTTGATGTGAAGCTATTGGAATTCTTTCTCAATCAAACATATTAACATCAGACACTTTCTACAAAATAAAGGACCATGTCAGAGATGTTCGGTTTGTACCCATTCAGAAATTCTGGCCTAATAAATTTTATGATGAAGAGATACTATCATTAAAGTCCCAAATTTTCTGGGTGCCTCACAGATACAATGAAACTAAAGATTCAGTTTTAAATAGCTTAAAACCTGACCTTCACGGATACTTACGAAAGGATTCAACAATTTGTGAAATCTGTTTTCTGTTTTGTGGAATTAAAAACACACACAGACACCCACACACAAAACATGAGAAATCTACCTCAAACCAAATAATTTTGCTTTTCAAGTGCACAGAAGGTAAGTAGCTTGCTCAGAGAAATAATCAGTACCGTTAAAGAATCAGGAAAAAAAATCCTATTAACTATTCCAAATTTATTTCTATTGTTTTCTGTTGTCTCCCTCTTAAATATAGAATGGATAAAACCTCTTATACAGGGGCACCTGGGTGGCTCAGTCGGTTAAGTGTCTGCCTTTGGCTCAGGTCATGATCTCAGGGTCCTGGGATCGAGCCCTGCATTGGGCTCCCTGCTTGGCGGAGAGCCTGCTTCTCCCTCTCCCTCTGCCTGCCACTCTGCCTACGTGTGCTCTCTCTCTCTCGGTCAAATAAATAAATAAAATATTTAAAAAAAAAAAAACTTCGTACATACCATCACATGGAAATTTTAACAACATAAACTGAGTAAGAAAGGAAGAACAGAGAAAATATGCTACTATAATTCTTTAACATCTTACTTAATATTTCCTAATAACCTGAAATAACTAAGATTTCTTAACTAAAAAATTATTAAAAATGAAATTTGGGAGTCTTAAGAATTTTTAGTGGAATTAGTTATAAACATTTTCTAAAGGAAGTTTCTTTCTTACAAGGCACCAGTGGTTCATTGGATCTGACTCAAGTGTATCAAAGCTTTTCCCTAAATATTTTAATTTTTTCTATTTATCCTTTAAAATTGGCTAAAGAGGACTTCTGTGATGGCAGTCCAAATTTTCTTTTCCATCCAAACTTTTGCCTATGTAAAAATGCATTAAAGAGGTGCCTGGATGGCTCAGTCAGTTGAGCCTCTGACTCTTGCTTTCAGCTCAGATCATGATCTCAGGGTCATAAGGTCAAGGGCCACATCAGGCTACAGCTCAGCAGGGAGTCTGCCCGAGATTCTCTCTCTCTCTCTCTCTCTCTCTCGTTCCCCCTCCATCCCTCCCCTTGCTCTCTCTCTCTCTAAAATAAACAAATAACTCTTTTTAAAAAACGAGTTAGAAAGTGGTTAGAAAAGATTTAAGATTAGGGGTAATAAACATACCTAATCTGTTTTCAATTACTGCCACCCCCTTAAAAGGGTAATTATTGAAAATAAGACTACATGAATTTTTTGAAAAAGAATTCACTTTATTTCATTTTATATAAAGCTTTAAGTTTTACCAGAAACTGAAAGCCATCCATTCCACAAGATTAAAAGCAAGTAGTAAGTGTTTCTATGTCACTATAAATGATCTCCTTAAGGGGGAAAAAGACAATAAAGAAGAAGAAAAAAATACTACCAAGCAATGAGCTAGAATAATGGACTCTTAGAACAGGGAAAATCAGACACTTGTTAAAACTATAAATTGAGATGCTGCATTATTCACTTTCTGTGCAACCACACATATATTTGAACTGCTATTCTAAGTGAGTGGTTCCATAGTGAGACCATATAATGTGCAAAGATATTTAAGCAATTTATCAGTGATATTAAGAAGTATTATTTAATGTGCTGCAGAATACTATAAATTGCACATGGTAACACTCTCATAAATTAGACCTAGAATAATAATCTCTATACTAATGGAGCAATGACTTTCTAAGAAAAGGAAAGTACTTTGAAAAACTCCATTGTTCTTAAGACCATGCAATAGCTCAGCCTCCACAGAAAATTAACTAGCCACTGTTTTAAAAGTTAAGTGTATCATCTTGAAACAATAGTAAGCAAACAGGAAAGAAAAGTAGCAAATGTGAAACAAAGTTTGAAATTTACACTTAAAGAAAAACAAGCAGGCCTCATTTGTGAAAGTTTGGAGGTGTAGAATGTTCAGCATATTTCCCAATGATAAACCCTGCAAACAGGAGAGTCAATCAAGTGACCTCTTTTTCATTTAAAAATGTCCTCCAGCCCATGCCTGTATGGCTTCGTTATTCCCCAGCCCTAATGTGCTTAAAATCTCTCCCGCCTAAACAGTGTTTAAGGGTTTTATGTTGTGTCAGTAATTATTTTCACAGTGGCATCTCCCCAGTGAGTTGCTAACAAAAAAATCCACAGAGAAAAGTGTGCTCAAAAGGAATGAAATTCCACAGCACAACACGGCACTAAAAGAACAAGCACTCGCAGATTTTATGCAGATAACATACTCACTGCACTTTTTCTTCCATTTAACCCACATTTGTCTGAAAAGTCAGCTCTATTAGGGGGATAGGATTTTCTTTTCTTTCATCCTTTTTTTCTTAAGAAATAAAAAAAAAAATGCAGATTACAGGCTACATAGTAACATTGTTACCCCTTTGGGTCTTTCCAAAAAAAAAGTCCCAAAGGGTATAAACTATAACGTGACTAGAATATCTGTATATCTATCTTTCAATTATCTATCTATCTACTATCAAAAGACATGTAAGGAAGCTCAGAGAGCATAGCTATTGAGGAAAGTGTGGCATTTGAGGGGAATCAATTTAATAAGAGCTGAATACAGGTATTAGATGATCTGCTTCCTAATTTTCATGTATCATAAGTTGCTCAGTTCAAACTCCAACTCCTTAAACATTGAAAGTATTGGGAACAAGAGTTCAGTAGGACGATATTTCAAATATCATACTTTGGTGAGGCATTTAAATGCATAAGGTGATGATATCATTCTCCAAAGTTACCAAGAATATGATATTTGACCAAATTGTGACTAAGGTAGAATTTGAGAAAAAATTGCTAAGAGAATCTGCTGGTTATAAGCAACAGTTAGGTTAATGAGTCTATTTTGGCTTTGATGACCAGCCCTGACGATGCCATGATTTGAAGGCAAGGACCAGGAGCCAAAGCCCATCTACAGCCAGGGCAGTAAAATTTGGCCTAATTTAACAAGTTTTACTGCTCCCCATTCACATTACAAATTGAATGAGATAAATACTGTTGAAGTTAACCTCCTTTCTCCTGACTTTGTTTCAGCTTAGAAAAACATCAATTAGTTTAACTCTCTTATCATTTCTCTACCCCATAATTCAGTTCTTCAAAGGGGAGAAATCCATTTTCGCTTGCATAAATTTGGGAATGGACTTTGGGAATGCCAAGCTTAACCAGTCTTCCCTTCCCTTGTCTTTTTTTTAATTTAAATCTCTTCCCTATAAGCCTGCCCATGGACAGCATTTTCTTTGGTGTACTCCAAGCCATAGAAAACATTCAGTGGAAAAGGCTTTGCCCTTACCTGTGAGGCCTTTGTGCTGGGATTTGTCCAGCACTGCTTTGGATCAGTCTGTTTGTACATGTGGTTCAGCATTAGGAAGCACATTTTAGTCACACATGTGGCCAGTTCTTCATTTCTAAAACAATAAAACTGACTTTCCTCCGTCACTACACCTGCTCTCGTCTATCTATCAATTTGTTAAGAACTTACATAAAGCATAAAAGAATATTGTTGGGGCAGCTGGGTGGCTCAGTCATTAAGCATCTGCCTTTGGCTTAGGTCATGATCCCAGGGTCCTGGGATCAAGTCCCGCATTGGGCTCCCTGCTTGGCAGAGAGCCAGCTTCTCCCTCTCCCACTCTCCCTGCTTGTGTTCCTGCTCTCGCTCTCTCTCTTTGTCAAAAAATAAATAAAAAATCTTTAAAATAAAAAAGAGAAAAAGAATATTTTTGCATTGACCTTCTCAAGTGCCAATAAATATGCTATCTTAAAACTAATTTAAATTGTGAAATAGACATAGTCCAAGAAATAATAAATCTTGAGCTCTTAAAAACCTATTCAAGATAATATTTAAACAAGACACTCCTTTTTAGAAGAAATCATAGAAATTTAAAAAAAAAAAAAGATCTATTTATAAAAGGAAGCCAATAATTCCAGCTAAAATTGTTAAGCAGTTAGACATGAGTGAGGAGGGATAAAGAAGGTGCTGGCCATACCCTTGGAACCTCCCCCCCCCACCCCGAGTTAACAGTCACACCTTCAGAGACACCTCTAAGGGCTAACAGAAGAGGAAAGGCCTAGCCACAGAGCTGGCTCAGAAGCCACAAGGGAACTTCCTAGAGTTGAGTATGCACACAAAAGTGCAACTTCCCCTTAAGGTCACAGCAAAAGCTAATTAGAAACTCATATACAATACATAAATAAATACAATAATAACAGAACATATCATGGGTAGGCACATGCGCAGAAGCCAAAATATTATATAACCACCAGCTGTCAATCAAAGCTAAATATACATATGCAGGAAGCAGGCTTAAAAGGATGCAGCCAGAGCTTCTTGGAGCCATTGTCACTTTTGCTCTGGCAGTGGCCCACTTTCACTCTTGAAAGTACATTATACCTATCTACTCAATAAACTGTGTCTCCCTATTCTGGTCTTGGGTCTCCAGTTCTTTGGTGTATCTGGGACAAGAACCAAGTGACCCAGTAACAGAATAATATGCAAGATGATAATGCTTTTAATTCTACTTGTTTGTACACCATAACTTTTAGATATTTTTGCTCAAAAAGAAATTTCCTCTTTCTTATAATAAAGGTACCTGAGTATAAGGGATGTGTTTAGCACTAAATGAACATGCAAGCAATGAAAGCAGATGTCATAGAAACTGAACTCAGAGCAACAGACTGAGGGTTTTGGAGGGGAGGGGGGTGGGGAGATGGGCGAGCCTGGTGGTAGGCATTGAGAAGGGCACGTATTGCATGGAGCACTGGGTGTGGTACATAAACAATGAATCTTGTAACACTGAAAAAATAAAATAAAAGTATTTGGGGAAAAAAATAAAAAATAAAAAATAAAAAAAAAGAAACTGACTAGGCAAACTTATTTGTTAAAGTCCTATTCCTAATGACGAGTTCTCAAGAGCTACCACTAACCCTTTTAACAGGATTAGATTCAAGTCGGATCTAGATTTATCACAGTAAATTAAATTTGGAGCCAAAAGGTTAGGTCTGTTCACTTTTTTTAATCTGTTCAATTTTAACAAGGTGTGTCTTCAAAATAAATGGGCATGTGGCTCGATTGTAGATTTTTTTCATATGGCTGTGCAAATTCAGCAGGTATTTAACAGATATAACACTAAATTTTAGCAATATTGAGGAAATTAAAATAGGAATATGAAAAGATGTGTTAATTAAGGATATATGCCTTAAAATTTTCTTGAAATTCAGAAATACTTTGTTTAATATTTTCAAGATATTAGAAATACTTTGATCTCTCTAGGAAAGTTTTAGCACAAACATTAACAACCAAAGTAAGACGAATAAAGTAATAATGTGATAAGAGTTTTAGAAGCCCAAGAAATACAAAATATCAGATAAATTTCTTGTCTTGATAATAGTCTAGTTTTTTATATGTCATGAGATAGGAATCTAGTGTTAGGTCTAGACTCAGCAATATATACCTGTTAAATAACCAAATACTTTGAAAAACATCCCATACTAATTATTTTATGTTGGACATATGTGTCATATGTAAATGATTAAAATGTTAATTTTAATACTTATTTAAAAGTTAAAATAGATTTAAAGTATTTTAAATATTTATAAAATAGTAATCAGAAATTAACAACCTACTTACTGATTGGTGATTCTGGGTTTCTGTGGAAAATTACATATACAAATTTACTCAGTATATATAATGTGAGAAATTTCATTGAATACAGAGGAGGGACAGAATAATTATGGCAAGAGAAGGGAAAAATTGACAGGAAATGACATATAGCCTAAATCCTAAAAGATAAATTATTCTAGTTGAGAAATTTATGTAGTAATGTGAACTTGAATAAAGGTGAAAAAGTGCAAGAGTCAACCCAGATATACTGTCATGCTCAAAGATACATATATATGAAATTTCAGTGACTCTGAGGAAAGCAGCAAATAGAGATGAGAACTAAGATCACAGAGGTCATGGTGGAGTCTGTACAAATAGGATGGCACCAGTTTGGAGTTTGGATGTGGGATCAGAAGAAATAGAAGCTCATCAAAGCTTTCTCATATGGTCAGTGAGACCAAATCTATAATTTAGGTGTGTAATAATAATAGCATGAAGGGAGTTTTAAGAAATAGTGAACATAAGCTTGACTGTATGAGTTAAAAGTCTAAATTTGACAAGATAAGAGACTAGAGGCAGGGAAATATAGGTTCTTATAATCATCCATGCAAGAGATAATAAGAGCCTAGTGATAATGGAAATATTGGAGAAGGAAAATGTTAAGTAGACATTTCAAGAAAGAACCAATACAATATTGACTGGATTATTATATAGAGAAAAAAAAATCAAAGGTAACATATGATTTTAAATTACTTAATTGAGAATGCAAACAATGGGCACCATAATTTCTGTGGACTTAAATACTCCAGTGGTTTTAAATGATTTTTGAAGGTTTCATTCAATATTTTTAGGTGACTTTCTTAAAGCTTATATTCCATCAACCATGACCATTTAAAATATATTTATATGTTCTGGTTTCTCCAACCTCTATCAATACACTGAAAAGAGAATTTACATTTCCTAAGGTCATGAAAGAAAATGAAGCAAAAATTTGCATTTATAATCTTTGACAACCCATGAAAATAATAATTACAATTACCATAATAGCTATTACGTGACATTGATCTGTAAGGCAATGTGCTATGGGCTTCGCATATATTAATTTGCATACTCCACAAAATAATCCTATGAGCCCCATTTATAGATAGATAAAGAAGTTGAGGCATAAAGTAACCAGTTTCTTATCCAAGGCCCAAAAGCTAATAAGTGGCAGAGTTCAGATGTGAACACAGGTGATCTGGCTCCAGTGCCCATACTCTTAATCACTATAGTATGCAAGGCTTTAATTAGTGTTCACTGGATAGCCTCTAATTGTGTTCCACGCAGAACAGTTCTACATAGCCTCAAATAAGCAAAAAATAATAATATTCCTAGTCATAAATAAAGTAATAGAAAAAAGATACTGTCCATAACAGCAAAATAAAGTTGAAAAAGATATGTAAGAAGAAATAGCAAGAAACATACAAAAATGTAGAAAATTACAAATCGCTAATGTAAAATACAAAAGATGTAGAGGTATGCTGTTTATAGACAAAGTGTGGTAAGCTCAGTATTTTTCTAAAGATTTACTTATTTATTTTAGAGAGAGAGAGCATGAACCAGCTGGAGGGGCAGAGGGAGAGGGAGAGAGAATCTCAAGCAGACTCTATATTGAGTGTGGAACCTGACATGGGGCTCAGTCTTTTGACCCAGAGATCATGACCTGAGACAAAAATAAGAGTCAGACACTTGACTGCACCCCCCAGGTGCCCCTAAGCTCAATATTTTTAAGTGCCAATTTTCCAATAATAAATCAATAAATTCCATATAATATCAGTGAAAATCCTAGAAAAATTTTTAACACAATTTGAAAGGCTGATACTAAAATTCATATATTTGAGTAATGACAACACAAACTACAAACACAATTCTAAAAAATAAAAATAAGGTAGGGAAAATTGCCTCACAAGTTATCAAAACTTATTAATTTAAAGTGGTATATTGACACAGAAAAAGACAAATAGGGGCGCCTGGGTGGCTCAGTGGGTTAAAGCCTCTGCCTTCAGCTCAGGTCATGATCTCAGGGTCCTGGCATCAAGCCCCGCATCGGGCTCTCTGCTCAGCGGGGAGCCTGCTTCCTCCTCTCTCTCTGCCTGCCTCTCTGCCTACTTGTGATCTCTCTCTGTCAAATAAATAAATAAAATCTTAAAAAAAAAAAAAGAAAAGAAAAAGACAAATAGCTCAATGAGAAAAAATAGCAAATATATACTAATGCTAATATGGAAATTTGAAAAGATGGCATGACATTCAAATTATTCAATAAATGTTTTTGATACAAGTAAATTGCTACAAAGAAAAAAATATACTGATACCTGAATACACTATAAATAAAAATAAATTGCTAAGGAAGTAAAGACTTAAGAGCAAAACTATTAAAAAAGGTAAATCTAGGGGTGCCTGGGTGGCTCAGTGGGTTAAAGCCTCTGCCTTCCGCTCAGATCATGATCTCAGGGTCCTGGGGTCAAGCCCCGCATCAGGCTCTCTGCTCAGCGGGGAGCCTGCTTTCCCCTCTCTCTCTGCCTGCCTCTGCCTACTTGTGATCTCTCTCTCTCTCTGTCAAATAAATAAAATTTAAAAAAAAACATAAATCTATATGATCTTGTTTTCAGGTGGTTATTTCTTTAAAAACATACGAAAACACATAGCTTTAGAGTAAATTATTATTAAATGTGACTAACTCAATTGCATTTAATTTACATAAATTTTTGAACAAATGAAGGAACTATACATAAAATTGGGATATTTGAATAAACTTGCAGAAAAACTTGACTTATAAACAATGAAGAATTAGTATTCGAAAAGTTAAAAAAATATACAAATCAAAATTACACTACTCCATAGAAATTATTGCCTGGAATTAAAACCAGTCAGTTCACACACACACACACACACACACACAGAGCAATCAAAAATAACATGGGAAAATGTGTCAGTAAATCTAGCATCCAGAACTCAACAACTTCTTTCACTCCCTTTACTACCTTTTTAGAACAAGGCACTATTGGTTTGTTTTGTTTTGTTTGCCAGGATCACAGCTGTAGCCTCTTAATTCATCTACCAGCTTCTAGCCTTTTTCTCTTCAGTCCACTCGCAACATAACAGAGAGATCTCATTAAATTCAGGGTTAGATTATAACAATTCTGAACAAAACCAGTGCTTTCTTCATCTCAACTTGAGTTAAAGTCTTTCAACATAGGGGATTATAAATGCCATTTTGCTCAACAGAGTCCTATTTTATGTTTGTTGTCCCAACCCAGTCATTAATAGTACTCCCTCTTTCCTAAAAAGCGTGCTGTTACATGATCAATATATAGTTATTTAGTAAAATTCAATTCCTGTGACATCACTTTTCTCAACTTGTGCCACTCTCCCTGAAAACCACTCAACATTAGCATCACTCCCTGCATGTTCCTGTCTCAAGGCTTTTTTATTTACATCTTTTATTTCCTCAGCCTGAAATCCTAAAAACCCTTGTCTACATCTATTTCCTCAAGGTATCTGATAAAATTTCAACTTACCAGTAAAGAGTCATTTTATTTACAATAGCAACACTATTCCCCCACTATCACTTGATATATTCCATTCTTTTGCTATGCTTTATTTTCCACCATAACTTTTATCAGCTTTTGACATATTATATGTTCATTTATTTGTTTTCTCTTCCTCCACCCATCTAGAATGTAAGTCATTAACAGCAGGAATTTGTACTTGTTCATCCACCTCTAAGGGTACTTGTTACATAATATGTACTCCACAAATACTCATTTTATGAGAAAAAAGAGTAATTATTGCAGAATATAGTGTACAATGCTACTATTTATGCAAAATGGCAAAATGTTAAGACATATAAGGAAATATTCTATGTATTATACATTTACACATACACCAAAATCTTGATCGTAGTTGTTTTGGGGGAAGAAGAAAGAAAGATGATTTGGGGATGGTGTCATTAGTCATTTCAACCTTATCTAAAATACTTTCATACATGTAATTAACAAAAGATAAAATAAATGAGAAAAACAATAGTTTTAAATTCATAATGGTAGAAAACTGGAATTTTCATATTATTCTTTGTACTTTTCTGGGCTTTTTATTTCTTTAAAATACTATATGTATCACTTACTATCCCTCATCGAATAGCAGGCAACCATGAGTTTATCCTTCACTAGCTAATTATTTATAAAGTCTTCCATAAGATGCAAATTGATTCAAATAACACATTTATTAAACCAATATGCCCTTTTGAATACTGTGTTTAATGAAAAATACTGAAGCTAAAAATCCTAAACTAGAAGGAAACAAATGATGCTCCAGGATATTATTTCCCCAATAACATAATTGAAAAAGTACTATTTATTTCAAATTATGTTAGCCATTTTTACTGTGTTATATACTACAGTTTTCTTCCTATTGTGACCTCTCACTAGCTCTCTAGTTTTGCCCCATGTCTCTCTAACCCTTACTCAGTAAGCCCCTTCTTTATTTCCCTGAGCATAACAGGAAAATAATTGTTTACTGAAGTCACTTAATTTCTTAGCCTTTTCTTTATCCAGGGGAACATGTAACCCCCTGCTCCACCAATCTCGCAGAACCAACTGATATCTTGTTTGTGAAAAGCATTTTATGAACTCTCTACGACACAGTTCTCTAAAAATTTAGTGATTAGTTTTGTAGAGAAAAAGATGTGGAAGAAAAGTAAAGATAAATGCAGGTGTTAATAGAGGGAGATTCCTCATTAACCTTAAATTAATAGTGAGAAAAGTAACAGGGAATTCTCAGCTGAAGATCTGTTCCAATACTATGACAAAAAGTTCTCTGTTCTTCAATTTCTTTGTCAGTAGTGTATGGAAAATACGTTTCATGTGATCAGAGAAGATAATATATTTTAAATGATTGTTTGCATTAACAATAATAGTGTACCAAAAGGTTATATTGATGAGAACTTTATTTTGGCAACAAACAATGAACACAGAGCCACAATGGGATACCATGACACTGCTGATAAAAATAATTTCAGCAAACCCAGAAAAGGCAAGCAATTGTTTGGGATTTTTATCTTTCTGATACCAAAGAATCTATAAAAATCAATTGAGAAACTCAAAAGAAATGAAAACTTTAAAGAAATTGTTTTTTGAGTATAGTCACAGAAATAACGGAAGATACCAAAATTACATAGAAACAAGTACATTGTAATCAGAAACATTTCAATTGGAGGCTACATTTTCAACACATTACATTCTATGAAAAAGGCTAAAATTATCTCTAGACATGGTGATAATATCTTTCTACCGAAAAGATAAAGTGGAATCTACTTTGTGAGTGAATATCTTTTCCTTACTTTAAAAAAAAATTTATTGATTTAGTCTCTTTTCAGGACAAAAAAAAAAAAATGGTTTGTATAGAATGAAGCAGTTATATGAGACAAAATAGATAACACACTAGCAGAAAGGTGATTTCCTATGAGTGAAAAGAACAGTAACCCATGTATTATTTTCTTCTTCATTTACAATCAGCTCAAACCTATATATATGCATAGAATACCTACCATGTTCAAGACGCATCATGAAGAATAAAAGCTTTCCTTGTCTGAGATATCTAGATATCTCGTGACTAAAACTTTCCAAAATTAAAATCTGTATTGTCGATATGCAAAAATTAGCTATGAATTCATATTTCTATGAATTTGTCCAGCTGAAGCTTTAAATATGTCTATTTGAGCTTCATTGCCACCGAGTTTATGTCTTTAGTTTATGGAATGATTTATTTTTCTGATACCGTCAGCAAAAAAATATTTATTCTATCTTGTTTCTGTTACCTCATGAATACAAGGCATCTGTTACTGGGGAATAGAATACAGAAGTGTGTCAGTATGTAATTAAATCCAAGGTGCCCATCACAGTGCCCACCACAAAGATACACTGAGTGAATGAATGAACAAAGTAAATTCTAAACTTTTATTGAGGTATTGAACATATTGATAAATGGAAAGAAAATACTTTCCAAATCAGTCTAGAGATTTAATCTAGTTCTCTTTTTTTTTTTTTTTAAGATTTTATTTATTTATTTGTCAGAGAGAGAGAGCGAGCACAAGCAGGCAGAGTGGCAGGCAGAAGTAGAGGGAGAAGCGGGCTCCCCCACTGAGCAAGGAGCCGATGCGGGACTTGATCCCAGGACGCTGGGATCGTGACCTGAGCAGAAGGCAGTCGCTTAACCGACTGAGGCACCCAGGCATCCCAAGTTTTCTTTTTTTTTTTTTAAGATTTTATTTATTTATTTGTCTAATCTAGTTCTAATCAGCTTTCCAGCAGAGATTGTTTTTATAACTTGCAAGATAAAGTGATTCTGAACATTATAAGAAAGGAAAACAGTGAGAATAGCAGATATTTTTAGAAAGATTATTATTGAAATGTTTTCTTATATATTAAAACACAAGCTACATTTGTAATTATAAAATTTATGCCAGATAGTATATTAATAGCATAGAACAGGTAGCATCATATATGAGGTATTTTATATATGATAAAACGGCATCAATAATAAGAGTAAAAAAATTAATTTTTTAATAGTGGAAAAATGGTCATTTAGAAAATAATTAAATTTTTCTTCACATCTTATCATCAAATAAATTTTAAGTGGACAAAACAAATGTAATAAATATAAACATTAAACCCTGTGGGTGAGGGGTGCCTGGGTGGCTCAGTCTTTAAGCGTCTGCCTTCAACTCAGATCATGATCCCTGGGTCCTGAGATCAAGCCCCCTGTGTTGGGCTCCCTGCTCAGCGGGAAGCCTGCTTCTCCTTCTCCCACTCCCCCTGCTTATGTTCCCTCTCTCACTGTCTCTCTCTCTGTCAAATAAGTAAATAAAATCTTTTTTTAAAAAAATAAAAAGAAATAAAACCCGTGGGTGGAAATTCATACAGTTGTTGAAAATTCAGAATGGACAAGAACTTTCTGAGAATGAAACAATAAACTGAATCACAAGGAAATTAAATCATAAAGGAAGTCAAGTGATTTCAAAACATAAAATTTAAAACATCTACATTTATAACTAACAAATAAATAAATATTTAAAATCAAATGACAAAGATGAGGAAAATTACTGCAACAAATATGAAAGTCAAGAGACAATACTCTTAAAAAAACACTGACATGTACAAATTAATTAAAGAAATAATTTATTCACACCCAGTGAATCAACAATAATCATGACCAAATCACTCTCAGATGAGATTTGAAGTATGAAAGAGCCAAGATGCCCTTCAACAGATGAATGAATAAAGAAGATATGGTCCATATATACAATGGAAAATTACGCTTCCATCAGAAAGGATGAATACCCAACTTTTGTATCAGCATGGATGGGACTGGAGGAGATTATGCTGCGTGAAATAAGTCAAGCTGAGAAAGTCAATTATCATATGGTTTCACTTACTTGTGGAACATAAGGAATAACATGGAGGACATTAGGAGAAGGAAAGGAAAAGTGAATTGGGGGAAATCGGAGCGGGAGATGAACCATGAGAGACTGTGGACTCTGAGAAACAAACTGAGGGTTTTGGATGGGAGGGGGGTGGGGGATGGGCGAGCCTGGTGGTGGGTATTAAGGAGGGCACACATTGCATGGAGCACTGGGTGTGGTGCATAAATAATGAATCTTGGAACACTGAAAAAATTAAACTAAATTTAAAAAAATAAAAAATAAAGTATGAAGAAACTGGAAAATATCCGACATCCCTAATGAAGAAATGAAAAATTAAATAACCAGGTATCATTTTCCACCTTTCAAGTGTGCAACATCTTTGCAAAATGATAATATTTCATTATTTTATGAAATCAGTCCTAAATGTATTCTTATATAAGGCTGGTAAATAGGATACATAGACTTAACCTTTGGAAAAAGCAATTTTGACAAGTAATAAGAGGACAGTGATTTTTCCTTCTAGATGTATAAAGCATATGAAGCCATGACCCTCATAGTCCAGTTTTAGAATAATGTCACAGCCAAAAAAAGCACCAAGTCTGCAACCTAGAGGTAACTTCAAAACAAAGCAATTTCTCTTATTTTTATAACACTCTTATTGAGTTACTTATCGTAGAACAGATTAGTAGTTCTTAAAAAATCCCCCTTTTTTCTATTTACTCCCTTATTCTGTGAAGCTGCCCCTTTTCAACAGTCCAGGAAAAAGCTCCTCCCACTAGACTTGTCCAAGGGCATCTGCCTTACCTCCGTGGCTCCTTGATTCTTACCAGCAAAATGAAAAAAGAATGGATCTGACAAGGAAAGAACTTGCAGGGAGAGAAGGAATTTAAAAGAAACAAAGAAATATATTCAGGGAAAAGAGCTGAAATTTCCTTTCATGAGCAAGGTTGATGAAAAACTTAGGAACACTCCAAAATTAATATTTTGTTCTGCCACGCAAAAAAAAATCAATATATTGTCAAAGATTGTTGTTCAAAGAAAGATTCATATGCAGCACTTAATAGGTTAGAGATTATGTTAATCATCCGCATAGGAAATTTTATGCAATGCTTCAAAACCATGTATTTGAATGACATGAGGAAATTCTAAGTGGAAAAACAAAAGCAAAGTAGAATATGTATTTCCAATATGATAATATTTTTACAAGAAAAAACTAAAGGAAGTGCACCAAAAATGTTGCTATCGATATTCTAGGCTTTTTCTTCTGCTTCTTTGTACTATGTTTTCTAAAGCTCTGGTAGTAAGTATGTTTTATTTTAATGATTTTTTTAATGGGAAAATGACCCTTTAGAATATTTGGTTTCTTTTTAATCTCTGTATTTATACTGATATGAAAGAGGTGGCTAATTGCCAGTCAATCCCAGTTACTAAGAAGTTAAAGCAATAAATTTTCTTCCATTAGATACGGCTAAGGCTAAGCATTAACATTCCTGGTGTCTTTCTCTCAGCTATTATTACAGAAGCTAGAGGAAATGGCATAATCATGAATCTAAACTCGGGATGGTAACTGACAGTGTGTTGGTAAAAGAAACTCATTTTACCTAGCACGAGTCTAAAGAGAGACCGCAGAACTAATTTATCTTCTTATAGTCCCCATTCTAAATGAGAGGAGAAATGGCAATGCATTAGTCTATGTCTCTAATGTCACAGTTCTAATTTAACACATTACTGAGAAGATAAATCTTTGAATATGTCCTGCATAAATAACATATTGTGATGACTGTGTTAATAAAGCATGAACAATTAGCCTGGGGACTTCTAGCACTTTAAAAAATATATTCTTATTAAATATTAAGTATATACAAACATTTATAGAGTATATTTAAGGTATAAAAATAATAATACATGAAAATCAACTAAACAATCTCTCAGTTTGAAAAAAGAACACTATCCTGACTTTTAGGTCTGTGTAAACTTCTCTGCTTAGCTGTAACTATTCTTCTGAATTTTATGTTTACTATAGTCTTATTTTCATTTCTTAGATTGACGAGATGTTTGTAACTCTAAAATTACTCTGTTGAGTTCTGTATATTTTCAGAACTTATATAATGAAATTATACTGTATCTACCCTTCCATAACTGCTTTTTGTTCCAGAGAATTATCTTTGGTTACATGTAGATAAAATTAACAAAATTGTTCTTGGCTGTATTTCATTTCATTATAAGGCTATATCATATGTAGGGGCACCTGGGTAGCTTGATCGGTTAAGTGTCTGCCTTCAGCTCAGGTCATGATGCCCGGGTTCCTGGGATGCAGCTCTGCGTGGGGCTCCCTACTAAGCAGGGAGTCTGCTTCTCCCTTCTCCCTCTCCTTCTACCCCTTCCTGCCTCTTGCCCCGTCTCTCTCTTGCTCTCTCAGTCTCTCTGAAGTAAATAACTAAAAATCTTAAAAAAAAAAAAAAAGACTATAGCACATGTAATGTATCTTTTCTAGTATTGATGGTCTGATTGGATTTGGGTGATTTACTTTTTTCTTGGTAATACAAATAATGTCACTGACATATTTTCATGTGTCATGGCACCAATATTCAGTGGGTTTTAACACACATATTTAGGAGTGGAATTGTTGGGCCATAGGATAATACGTATTTTATACAATACTGGATTTTATTTGCTAATACTGTTTTGAATTTTTGATTCTAGGTTCATGTCTGAGATGAGCCTGTATTTTATTTGCCTCTAATGTTCATGTTAGCTTTTCTTGTAATCAAGGTCATGTTAGTATTACAAAATTGACCTTTTTCTTTCTCTGAGAAATAGCACTTAAGATTATCATTATTTGTTCTTGATTATTTGAGAGACATTTCTAATGAAAGTAAGTGGAATGCAAGATTTTAGTTTTAAAAATCTTTAAATAATGGTGAATATGTTCATAAGATTTAATTGTATAGGATCATTTATTATAGGATTATGATTTATTGTCATATGATTTATATGTTTCTTAAACACTTTACATTTTTAAATTATTGCAGCTTATCTTTAATAACTCATATTTTTAATTAACTGTTGTGTCTCTAGTTACACATTTTCATTCTGAATGTTTTTGTACCATCTTTGTTTTCCTTGTGGTCAAACTTTCCAGAGTATAGTTCTTTTAAAAACTAATACTTTTATTGGTATTCTCTACTGTATTTATGTCTTATATTTTATTATATTTCTGCTTCATTTTTTCCTTTCTTTACAACTTTTGGGTTCTCAATTTATTCTTTTGTTTTTAACTTCTTAAGTTGATGCCTACTTTATTTTCACCTTACATTTGTTCCTAATAGATGCACTTAATGCTTTAAATTTCCTCCAAAGTGCTGTTCAAATGAATTATATGTTTGATATTATGCTATTTTGATGTTGTTTCACAGTGAAAAATATTTTATTCCTTCAAAAAGATTATACTTATTTATTTAGAGGTAGAGCGTGTGTGAACAGAGTAAGGGACAGAGAGAAAACCTCAAACAGACTCTGTGCTGAGCACATATCCCCATGGGAGGTTGATCACACCACCCTGAGATCATGACCTGAGCTGAAACCAAGAGTCACGCTCAACTGACTGAGTCACCCAGGTGCACCTAGTGAAAAATATTTTAATTTGCACTTGAGGATTTTTTCTTTGGCCCATGTATTATCTATTTCCTGACATATGACATTTTGCAAATATCTCTTTGTTACACATTTCTAATTTAAATGGATTATGGTACATGATTGTTCCTTTTTTTTTTTTTTTTTTAAAGTTTTGTCCTGGTGGAGCAGTTCTCCCTTCTTTTTTTTTTTTTTTTAAAGATTTTATTTATTTATTTGAGAGAGAGAGAGAGAAAGTGAGAGAGAGCCTGAGAGGAGAGAAGGTCAGAGGGAGAAGCAGACTCCCCGCGGAGCTGGGAGCCCGATGTGGGACTCGATCCCGGGACTCCGGAATCATGACCTGAGCTGAAGGCAGTCGCTTAACCAACTGAGCCACCCAGGCG
>CM052899.1:129755993-129772389 GCA_028534135.1 Potos flavus | reverse complement strand
CACGATTGTTCTTTACAATAAATTTTTTGACAAATTTTTGAAATTTGTTTTATTTTACAGTATATGGTCAGCCTTCTTGAATATGTGTCCTTGGATAGAATATATATCCTGCAGTTGATTCCGTGTTATATATACATTTATTAAACCAAATTTTTTAATTTACGTTGATAAAATATTTTGTTCTTAAAATCTACTACCTGCTTGATCTATTAATTATTGATAGAAGCATATTAAGAATCATCAAAATAATGGTGGTTTTTCAAACTTACCTTTAGAGTTCTGCCAATATTTATTTTAAATATTTTTGAAACTATCTTATTTTATAGATAGGACTTATAATTTTTTCTGTTGAATTGAACATTTTTTCTTTATCTGGAGACAACTTTATGCTTTTTAATGGTTAGTAGATTTTGCTTTAAAGTCTATTTTTTCCAAATATATATTTATACCAGCTTTCCTTTGTTTAGTTCTTACTTTGGGTATCTTTTACTATTCTTTCACTTTCAGTCTCTCTGTAGTCTTGTCATTTAGCTATAAACAGTACTTTCAATATATTCCAACAATATATTCCAACAATATTCCAACTGTCTTTTTTAATAAATGATCTACTTATTTTACACTTAATATAATAACTAATAATCTGAGGATATATTTTATGATTCCAATTTCTTCCATCTTTTCCATATACTTTTTTCCCCCTATTCTTTCATTTGGATTGATTTTTCTACTTTCATTTATATTTATCTACTTTAGTTAATGCTATGTAATCTATTTTTAATTTTTAATGATTAACTTAAATACATTAAAGCTCTAAGTGCAAAAAATAAAGAACAACAATAAAGTAAGTAAGTCCTTTCTAAATAACCACTTACCCAGTTAGCCAAATTTAAGATTAAGGGCACAATCTTCCAAAAAATTGCCTTCACTTCAAATACTAGCCACAAGATTGGGGGTTTCCAGGGCCACAGTCGTTTCTGATAAGCTGGCTACAAATTTGGGGTATCCCACATCACTCTGAAGTTCAATTACTCACTAGAACAATTCACAGAACTCAGAAAAGCACCATAGTTACCATTACAGTTTTACAATAGCAAAAGGAACCAAGTCAAAATTAGCAAACTATCCAAAGAAGACACACACAGAGAGAAGTCTGGAAGGGTACTCATATGTTCTAAATACTCAAATGGAAAGACAAAACGTACAAGATTGGATTTAAAAGAAAACTTATGCTGCGTATAGGAGACATATCTAAAAGGTAAGAATACAGGAAGAAGGAAAGTGAAAGGATAAAAAGACTACACTAAGCAAATGCTAACAGAAATTTAGTGTAGATATGTTAACTTCAGGCAAAGAATATGTTATGACAAAAGGTATTATTAGAATTAAATAAGTACATTTTATAATAATGTTTGTCAGAAGTATATAACAATTCTAAATAGTCATGCTAACAATAATATCATTGCCTCAAAGTTATGAAGCAAAATAATGATAGAACCAAAATAGAAATAACCATATTTATAATCAATTTTTAAAATGTATGTTTCCCTAGGGTGCCTGGGTGGCTCAGTTGGCTAAGAGGCTGACTTTTGGTTTTAGTTCAGGTCATGATCTCAGGGTTGTGGGATTGAGTCCTGTGTTGAGCTCACACTCAGCTTATGAGTCTGCTTGAGATTCTTTCCCCCTCCCTCTCCTTCACCTCTGCTTCTCCCCCAGCATGCTCTTTCCCTCTCTCTTTCTCTCTCTCTCAAATAAATAAAATTCAATCTTTAAAATGCCTGTTTCCCTAACAGTATTTTCTAGAAAAATAACACGTTGAGAGGTTTCTATAGTCTATAGCACTATAGGAGTTTGTAGACTCCTCAGGAGAACATTTAAGAAGTTCTGGTACTCAAAATGATTTCATAATAATTCCAAGATATCATTTGCCTTTTGACTTACAACATACAGTGTTGACATAAGTACTGGCGGCACAAAAGCAACAATGAGTAAAATTGTGGCACAATAACAAAATCAGAGAAGTAGCATCAAGCTGTACTAGGAGTCACTGTATTTTTCACTATCATTCACTCACACTTAAAAACAAGCAAACACACAAGCAAACCAAAAAGGTGTTTTCGTGGATTTTAACATGATACTACTATGACGAATTTGATAACTCAATTAACAAATCAGATGTGTTCTTCAAAGTGTGATTTGATGAACCGTGGGGTCCCCAAGACCACCTTACAGCAGCAAACTGTGGTAAAAATCTTGTATTTTTTATTGCCACATACCTACAGAATAAAGAAGACACTTTCAGAGCTCCTGGGTGGCTCAGTGAGTTAAAGCCTCTGCCTTCAGCGCAGGTCATGATCTCAGGGTCCTGGGGTCGAGCCCCTCATCGGGCTCTCTGCTCAACGGGGAGCCTGCTTCCCCCCCCCCTGCCTGCCTCTCTGCCTACTTGTGATCTCTCTCTGTCAGATAAATAAATAAAATCTTAAAAAAAAAGACATTTTCACTTAAAAATGTCCTTGATGAACAATAAATATTATTAATTTTATTAAATCTTATCTGTTGAGCACATTTTCTAATGTTTTATGTTAAAACATGAATTATATGTAACGATTTCTGCCATGTACAAAACTATGATGACTATCAAAAGGAAAACACTTCTGCAATTGTTTGAAATAAAAGTGGTACTAATCATGGAGAACCATTTACTTAAAAAAAAAAAGATTGACAAAGTACTGTCATTTATACCTGAGTATATAACAGACATTTTTCAAAAACAAATTAAATGAGGTTATCATTTGAAGGAAAACAACTGTCAATATGTTTTGTCAATGGGAAACTTGTGTATAACACCACAAGCCTCAAAAGCTCCCAATACTTAAAAGATTTTTATGATAAAATTGCTGGTGTTATTAACAAATATGACTTTTGGATATTTTATAATGGAATATGTCAACATTTAGAAAATCTGTGCATAACCAATATCTTCAAATTACCAATACGTAATGTTATAAAATCATAATGGGCAAAGATCCATTAATAGAGCAAAAATAGACCAATAGACTTTAATGTAACTGACTGAAAATTTCATTGATGTGGTTTCAAATTCTAAATAGTAACTAACTTATGAAACCACCACTTGTCAAGTTGTGGTATGGTATGAAATAAGTTTATCCACAGTTATATAAAAATGCTATTAAAGTATCCCTCCCTTTTTGGACTACATATTCATGTGAGGTTAGATTTTTTTTTCCCTACTTCACCCAAAACAACAGAGTCTACTAAGATTAATGCAGAAGCAGATAGTAGAATTTTTTCCATCATCAAACCAGATATTAAAGATATCTGCAAAAATGTAAAACAATGTCACTCTTTTCTCTAAATTGCTTTATTTTGGAAAATATAGATAATTTGCATAAAATGTGTTATTTATATGTATAATCGTTTATTGTTATTTTAAATAATGTAATACATTTTTGAATTTTAATTTATAATAACATAGATATCAATAGATACAGCTCACCTAAACAAAAGTTCTTTGGGTCCCCAATAATTTTAAGAGTTTAAAGAGACCTAAAATATTTGAGAACTTCTGTTATAAAATGATTTAACAAATAGTGAATAAGGCTGGCTAAAAGGAATAATATAGAACCATGTACCTGATGACTAAAGACTATAATTCTTTAAAAGTTCATACATGTACAAAAATTAATGATAAAGGAATTCTTGACAAATCACAGGGGATTGAAGAATTTTTTTTTAAAGATTTTATTTATTTATTTGGCAGAGAGGGAGAGATCACAAGTAGGCAGAGAGGCAGGCAGAGAGAGAGGGGGAAGCAGGCTCCCCACTGAGCAGAGAGCCCGATGCAGGGCTCGATCCCAGGACCCTGGGATCATGACCTGAGCCGAAGGCAGAGGCTTTAACCCACTGAGCCACCCAGGCGCCCCAAAGAATTTCTGTCTAAAAATAAATTCTGATAAATACATATCTCTGTAACTATCACCTCATTTCCTTCACCTCCAAAATTCCCCACATGCCCCTTTGTAGTCAATTTTATCCCCTTTACCAGCTCTTAGAAACCACTAATTTTTTTTCTGTCCCCATAACTTTACCTTTCCCAAAAAGAAATATAAATGGAATACACAATATGTAGGCATTAGTGTCTGGATTCTTTCACTTAGCATAATGAATTTTAGACTAATTCATGATGCTGCATTTATAAGTAGTTTATTTCTTTTCATTTCTGAGTAGTATTCACTGTACAGGGTGTATCACAGGTTGTTCATCCATTCACCAGCTGATTTGGGTAGCTATAACATTTTATTGATTATAAATAAAATCAGGACTGACTTCATAGACACCTATAACCTAGGCAGTTATAGACTAGATGATCAAACTAGATGAACAAGAAATGGAGAGCATGTTAGAGATAATAATAAGACCTATGTTTTCCAGAAGATAAAAAACAAACCAAAGAAGATTCAGGGTCCTACCACATCAGTAAAAGGTTTTAGGAGTACAGTAATAAGAGGCATGCTGGGACATGCTTGATGAAGTAAAGAACAAATCATTGCATCTTGTATCATCTACTATTAAGAAGGAAACAAATAGCCTGGTCAGATTCTTTGGGTTTTGGAGGCATTGTAATTCACACATGGGAATACTACTTTGATCCACTCACCTAGTGACATGGATGGCAGCAGGTTTGAGTGAGACCAGGGTAGGAAAGGACTCTGCAGCACATCTAGGCTATGGTAAAAACCATTCTTCCACTTAGCCCAAAGAACAAAGCAGGATCTATGGTACCAGAAGTATCTGTGGTTGCAAAAGACACCCAGGGGAGTTTATGGCATGCCTTGATAAGAGAATCACAATGTGTAAATCCTAGGTTTCTGGAGCAAGGTTATGCTTTCTCCAGCAGAAAACTACACTCCACTAGAATAACAGCTTCTGCATGCTACTGGTCTCTGGCAGAGATGAAATATTTGGTTATAGAATATCACATGACTGTGTCCAGAGCTATCCATCAAGTAGTGAGTTGTCAGATCTACTGTGTAATCATAAAGTTAGGTAGGCTCATCAGCAATCCACTGTAAAATGGAAGAGTTATGTTAAGTATCAAAAAGAAGCAAAAAAAATAATATACATGATGAGGTGGCCCAGTCTCCAAAATCATCCACCTCTGTACTTACAGTGTCCAGTTCTCAGCTCAACCTATAGCCACATGAGTAGTCCTGAAAGAATGTCTGTTTTTATTTAGATTCGACTCCTAATAAGCCTTTACTTTCCTGTCAATTTATTAACACAACTTATATTTTATGCATTATTTTAATCAGTTTTATTGGGATGATAAGTAAGGGAATTCTGTGTCACACTACTAAAAATGGAATGCTAGTATCTACAGGTCATTATTTCAATGAAAGCTGTTGTTTATATATGTTCTATAATGCTAAATATATACACATTACTTAGGATATCATAATTACCTGCTTAGACATATCTAACACGGTTGACCAACAAGTATTTTTTTATTGCTTTATTCATTTTCTTGTCAATTTAGACCTTTGATCTATAGTACCAACAATCTGGAAAGCTAAACTAAAAGACTTGAAAAAAATTAATGATATATAAGGAAAAGAAAGGGAGAATACCTAAAAAAGATTATTCTCATTTCAGAGCTCAATAATCGAATAAAACAATCCATCAGCTTTGGGAGAATGAAATTTTTCAAATTAATTTTATGGACATGGTTGAAATGTGCTATTAAACATATTAGGTCCTTTTTTTGTTTCTACATGAAATATAGTGAAACTGTAGTGAATTTTAATAAAAATGGAATTGCCATTCCACATTTTAAATCCCTACCTGGAAATGATAATGGATTGTTGGGTATATAAAAATGTGTATATATATACTTATTTTCCACATTTTTATAACAGAAATGTGAGAATCCACCTGCTTATTTTAAAATCTCTGAGAAAAGGTATGTGACAGGAAATCCAAAGCAAAGCTTAAAACATCTTTTTCCTGATTTTAATAACATTTACAACAGATCTACATTTTTATGCTACGAAATGAAATGATCATATGAAGCAAGTGATTTCACCTAATATATCTCTAAGTGCTTTGCAATTATTTTTATTCTGGTACTTTACATAAATAATGGGATAACTTAATAAGAAATATCAAATACTGTATTAAAAATTAATCAGAGGGCAAGGAAATAACTAAAATTCTGATTCACCAAATGTGCTTTGTATATTATTCTGATGCCAGATTTAACAAATGAATGTCTTTTTAAAAGTGTAATTAAGAAAGAAAAGAACTGAAATCAAGTCTATGGAAGCAGGAGTGATGCAATCAGATTTCTTTATGCTTCATAAAACAATTGTGAACATTTATTATTATAGACAGGCCATATAGAGGTGGACCAATCGCAATTGTGTCTGTGTGAAAATGTCCATTTCATAATACTGATAATTTAAATAAGTGAAATTTGCATATATACACTCAATTCTTATTATTTGTGGATTCAATTGTTGTAAATTAGCCAATTTGCTTAAATTTATTAGGAAAACTAAAATCTATGTTCATAGTACTTTCAGGTTATTCCCAAACAAGCTCAGAACTGAAAAATTTGAGTTTCTTGATGCACGTATTCTCAATTGAGGTCCAATAAGGCAACCCTCTGCCTTGTTTCAGCTTTCATATAGATATGACCGGAGGAAGAGCGGAAAGGGGCAGCATAGTGTAGTGCAAGAACTCTGACCCTAGGCAGTTATAAGGGTTTGAATCCCAACTCTGGCAACTGTTAGGAGGGTAGTTCCAGTTATATGAGTTACATAACATTTGTGACCTTGTTTTCTCTTTTATAAAATCAAGAAAACAGAATCTACCAGAATGAGTTATTTTAGGACTTGAGATCATAATCTATCATACACATACTCACACACACACCCCAACACTTTTCCCCTAAGAGCAATGGTTTAATACTTACTAATTTAGTGTTCACAGAAACATTATGGAACATACGTACCACAAATAATGAGATTCAATTGATTTCAGATATACACATATATGAATATATATGCATATTTATACATATATGGATATATGTAAACATATATATATAAATTTATAAAATTTGACTCTGAATTATACTTAGAAACATGGCCTTAAATATTCTTAAATTGCATTTCATCATCAATAGTAATAAAAATATGCTCTTATGCAAGTAGAGCTAGAAATGATTATATTATTTAGTATTTGGAGAGAATAAAAATCACGCACTGATGATAAAATAAATCACAGACTGATGGTTAATAACATTCTGCTGAAATGAAAATGTAAAAACAAAAAACAAAATTAAGTACCTCTTAAAATGTAGAAAGAATACTAGAGAAATATACTGCCTATCACACAATTTACAAATGATAGCTTTAAACAAGTTGCTAAATAATTACCTTTATAAAAACTAAAATTTTATGAGGCAAAGGGAAAATATTAATCTCCAATTAATTTAGTTTCTAATTTAACAAAAATTATAGTTTTCCATTTTTATTTCCACATAACCAGAGAAGTGATGTCTTTTATCCTGTATTTATATATGCAATTATATTTTTCACTGTTTATAATTGACATTACTGATAATAGATATGATAGTTAATGGAGCTAAGGTTACATGAACATGACATAAGTCAGCCTATTCTTTTTTTTTTAAAGATTTTATTTATTTATTTGACAGAGAGAGAGAGATCGCAAGTAGGCAGAGAGGCAGGCAGAGAGAAAGGGGGAAGCAGGATCCCTGCTGAGCAGAGAGCTCAATGCGGTGCTTGATCCCAGGACCCTGAGATCATGACCTGAGCTGAAGGCAGAGGCTTTAACCCACTGAGCCACCCAGGCGCCCAAGTCAGTCTATTCTTTATGCTCCATCTCTATTGGCAGTACACATCATCTGTGTACAGTCTATTGCAGATTTTTAAAAGGAAAGAGAAAATAAAATCCTTTTCCCTTAGAGTATACCTATGTAAAATCCATATTTTTGGCTAAGTATAAAAGATAAGATTTCTAAAACTAGTAAAAAAAAAAAGCTATCATTTAAAATTGTGACCAATATCTATTTCTTAAAATGCTTTAATCCTGAAATCTGTGATGGTGTCCTTTTTGTTCTGGAAAAAGCACCTACACTGTGTCTTATATTCATGCTAATACAGACCAAGGACATATCTATCATTCCTTAGAATATCTGAATGCAGCTGTTTGAACATAAAAAGTTGAGTGGTTTTTGTACTATTGTTCAAGACTTGAAATAATTAAGAGAATGTACTGAGTATCCTTTCCTCAGTGCTGGGCATTTTTTAGTGGACTATATCTGAGTATTTCATGATTCTAAAAGGATGTACACTTTTGAGTGAATTTTTATTAACCAGATTTTTATTTTTTCTACAATAATACAAATTAATCTTATTCTCGCCAATTCAAATAAACGTAATCTGGTAGAGAATATAAATATTCATACTAAAATTATATTTTGAACAGGTTTTAACATCTTAGTGGTTAACCTACAATTAATAAGTTGAATAAAATCTTTGGCACATACATGTTAATTTTGTATTTTATAAGCGATTTATGTGAGTATAAAATTTATAAATTTTCTATTTTATGAGTCATGATTTTATATTTTTGAAAATCATATCTTAAAACTATGAATAGGATTTTTTATGCAGACTTATGCAGCTATAGTTTTACCATCATTTTTCTGAATAGAAATAGACTATTTCAAACTTAAGGTATATTGCCATTTTCATGGAGTTCTGTATGCAGGATATATGGAAATGTAACATAGAGGAGAGCAATAAAAACATACAAATATGATCCTTCTCTTCAAGTAATACTGGAGAAGAATCTAAAGAAAATTAAGCTTGGCTATCCCATTGGCCTGTTAAAAGCCACCTTAAGTTTGCAACTAATAAATTTGTTTCAAATTTTTATTTAAATTCTATTTAATTAGCATATAAGATAATATTGGTTTCAGGAGTAGAATTTAGTGATTCATCACTTACATATAACATCACCCAGTGCTCAACACAAGTACCCTCCTTAATACCCATCACCCATTTAGCCCATCCCCAACTCCCCTCAATCAACCCTCGGATTGTTCTCTATAGTTGAGAGTCTCTTATGGTTTGTCTCCCTCTCTTTTTTTTTACCCCTTCCCCTATTTCATCTGTTTTGTTTCTTAAATTCCACACATGAATGAAATAATATGGTATTTGTCTTCCCTGACTGACTTATTTCACTTAGCATAATACACTCTAGCTCTATACACGTCTATTCATATGTCAAGACTTCATTCTTTTTTTTTTAAGATTTTATTTATTTATTTGACAGAGAGAAATCACAAGTAGGCAGAGAGGCAGGCAGAGAGAGAGGAGGAAGCAGGCGCCTGATGCGGGGCTCGATCCCAGACCCCGAGATCACGATCTGAGCTGAAGTCAGAGGCTTAACCCACGGAGCCACCCAGGTGCCCCAAGACTTCATTCTTTTTGATGGCTAAGTAGTATTCAATTTATATTGAATTTATATTTATATTTATACATACCTCTTTTTTATCCATACATCAGTTGATGGACATTTGGACTCTCTTCATAATTCAGTTATTGTTGATAATGTTGCTGTAAACATCAGGGTCGTATGCCACTTTGAATAAGTATTTTTGTATCTTTTGTGTAAATATCCAATATTGAAATTGCTGAGTCAAAGGGTAATTTTTATTTCTAACATTTTGAGGAACCTCCATACTGTTTTCCAGAGTGGCCCCACCAGTTTGCATTCCCACCAACAGTGCAAAAGTGTTCCCCTTTCTCCACATCCTCGCCAATATCTGTTGTTTCCTTTGTTGTTAATTTTAGCCATTCTGACAGGTGTGATATGGTATCTCATTGTAGTTTTGATTTGTACTTCCCTAATTATGAGTGATGTTGAGCATCTTCTCATACATCTGTTGGCCATCTGGATGTCTTCTTTGGAAAAATGTATATTCACATCTTCTGCCCATTTCTTAACTGGATTATTTGTTTTTTGGGTGTTGAGTCTGATAAGTTCTTTATAGATTTTGGATACTAACCCTTTATCAGATATGTTGTTTGCTAATATCTTCTCCCATTCTGCAGGCTGCCTTTTAGTTTTGTTGTTTCCTTTACTATACAGAAACTTTCCTATTGATGAAGTCCCAATAGTTCATTTTTGCTTATGTTTCTCTTGCCTTGGAGGCATGTCCAGTGAGAAATTCCTAAAGTCAAGGTCACAGAGGTAACTGCCTGTGTTCTTTTCTAGGATTTTAATGGTTTCTTGTCTCACATTTAGGTCTTTCATCCATTTTGAATTTATTTTTGTCTACGGTATAAGAAAGTTGTCCAGTTTCATTTTTCTGCATGTTTCTATCCAGTTTTCCCAGCACCACTTATTGAGGAAACTGTTTTTTTTCCATTGGATATTTTTTTCTTGCTTCATAGAAGATTAGTTGACCATATAGTTGTGGATCCATTTCTGGGTTTTCCATTCTGTTGCATTGATCTATGTGTCTGTTTTTGTGCCAGTACCATACTGTTTTGATGGCTATAACAAATAAAGCCTAAAGCCAGCAGAAGACAGGAAATAATAAAGATTAGAGCAGAAATAAGTGACTTAGAAACAAACAAAAGAGTAGAACAGATCAATGAAACTAAGAGCTGGTTCTTTGAAAGAATTAAAAAAAATTGATAAACCCTTAGCCAGGCTTATCAAAGAGATGAGAAAGACCCAAATAAATAAAATCATGAATGAAAGAGGAGAGATCACAAGCAACACCACAGAAATACAAACAATTATAAGAGAATACTATGAAAAATTATATGCCAAAGAACTGGACAATCTGGAGGAAGTGGATAAATTCCTAAAAATATACAAACTACCAAAACTGAAACAGGAATAAATAGAAAATAACCAGCAAAGAAATGGAATAAGTAATCAAAAATCTCCCAACAAACAAAAGTCCAGGGCCAGATGGCTTCCCAGCGGAATTCTACCAAATGTTTAAAGAAGAGTTAATATGTATTCTTCTCAACTGTTCCAAAAAATAGAAATGGAAGGAAACTTCCAAATTCATTCACAAGGCCAGCATTATCTTGATTCCAAAACTGGACAAAGACTCCACTAAAAAGGAGAATTACAGGCTGATATCCCTGATGAATATGGATACAAAAATTTTCAACATGATGCTAGCAGATCAAATCCAACAGCACATTAAAGAATTATTCATCACAATCAAACAGGATTTATTCCTGGGCTGCAGGGGTGGTTCAATATTCACAAATCAATCCATTTGATGCAACTAATTAATGAATTTTAAATGGTAGCAGGGAATCATCATAAGATAGTAAAAAGCAAACTAAGTGACTGAAGTAGAGTACATACGTTTTAAAAATGGGAGATTAGGTTGAAAAAGACACAGAAAAAATTTGAAGGTGGTCTAGTATCATGGGCTAAATTTGACTCATCTATAAACAAAACAAAAGGACTGGGCATAAGAAGTATTGGACTGAAAGAAGCAGAATTAGTATCAAAGAAAAAACCTGAGTTCAAATCTCAACTCCATCCTTTATTGCTGTCACCTTGAGGAAGTTAACTAATATCTCTGAGCCATTATGTCCTTCATTTCTGTCTTTTCCAATTATTGTGAGGATTAAATGAGAAAAAATGTAGAAAAGTATTTTGTGAACACTTTAGCATCATGCAAATGTTGATTATGTGTGTTCATAAAAACCATGAGAATAGCTTTCTTAATTTAAAACAAATGGTAGATTTTTGAGATTTTCTCATCACCCCATTATACAGGCTAAATTTATAGAATGTATTTATGTATTTCCATTTGTTCCATAAATTTTTTGAACTTTTCCCAATATTATTGTTTCATTTTTCTGTTATCTTGAGATACCATATTCCAAAAGTATTTTCTTTCTTACCACATAAAATCAGCTAAAAATTTCAGCTCCATATAATCTAATTACCTATGGCCACACTACACTTTTTAACATTACTGATACTTTTCTTAGTTTACTAAATCATCCTGATTTTTGGCATGAATAAAAGCAGTCGTTTATATTTCACGTATTGATTTTCAGATTTAAAAGGAAAACATTTAAACATGAAAGACATTGATGTATATATACAGCCAACTCATTTTTTTTCTGAGTGGGCTGAAATAACTAATGCCTGCTTTGAAAACATTAGATCTACATATACAAGAGTGTTGGAGAACCATGATAAATGTCTATTCTTTGCCCAAAATTCCAATTCTGTCCCTTCCTCATAATAAAGCTTTCCTCTATAAATGAACCAATTGGCAACTGTTGGTGTTGTAGTTCTTTGAAGGGCTATAAGTGGTTGAATGTGATTCTCTCTGCCTTTGTCTTTAATGATTGCAATCCCTAGATATTTTCAAAGATGTCATTTTCTCTGAATATTCACCTTATCATTACACTTTCTCAGAAAAGTGTTAACTTAAGTGTATTATTTCTTCCAGAACAGGACTTCGGTTATGTGGCTTGTTATTTCTTTATCCACAGTTAGGTTTCTATCATATAATGGTCATCTTATCAACTTTCTGTTCTTCCTTAAAACACATTTTCTAAGTGTAGCACAACAAAACATTTCTAGAACCAATTTAATCTTTCTTGATGCTCTTTGGTAGTAGTTTTATTATTGCTTGTAACACATCAACTATTCATTTTTCAGACAAGTATGTCATTGAAAACTATTATCAAATTTAAACATCTCCATCTGTTTTTGTCCTGAATTTCTCATCTCCTTTTAACTAACTATAGTCATTGATGATTAAAGCATTATTATATTCTTGTTCAAAATTTCTACCCTGATGGTAATTGCTGAATTCATATTTTGCAAAGGAGCACTTCACAGGCAATGTTTCATTTCCACCTCCTGAGAAGTGCTTTCTATGAAAAGAAGATGACAAGGAGATAGCCAGCTGTGCACACACAAAAATTTCTACACTAAGCAAGTGATTCCAAACTTAGAGACTCAACTGTTGATGTATGGTTCTCTGATCCATAATTTTCATCTTAGCATATGTGAAAAATCTTGATAAAATTGGGTCAATTAATCTTTAGTTCATGTAATTATTCTTTATAAAGCCTTGAGATTATGACTCCTTTGTTGAGAAACTCTCTGGGCAAAATTCTAAATTTGAATTCCAACTCCATTATGTTTGTGTAAGTTACATAAATTTTCTATGTTTCTTACTTTAGAAAAGAACAACTGCAATAGTGGCTGCATTGTGCTGTTGTTGGGTGGCATTGATGAGAGGTTGTACATGAGAGCCTTATAAATGGTCTAGTATTTCATGAAAATGTGCTCATTCCTTTATGTTATTTCCAATCATAACACCTCACTCTCAGGTTTGGGTAGCATGGCATCCAACAAGGGGATAAAGACTGACAAAGGTAATTATTTCTATATTTCCTAATACATAGTCTCCAGACTAATAAAATAAAGATATTTTATAAATATAATATGCTAGGCAAATACATATTTTATTTGATGTCAAAAAAGTCAATCAGTATTTTCTTTTCACTTTTCAGTTCATAAACATTTAATGTTTAGTTTTCTATGAGTATTTTATTACAGCATTATATCAATCTTTTAGAGGTTATAAGAACACATTAAATGCAATGTGACCTTTTCATGAAATAAGATTTTGGCTTACTTTTATTGGCATTGGCTCTCTCCTATCCCATTCATTCCATTCTTCCTGCTTGCAAGGTTTACGTTGAAAGGCAAAATTCTTATCCTTGGTCCTCTGTAGATAAGGTGTTTTCCCCCTCTCGTTTTCTTCCAGATTTTCTCTTTGTCTTTGGTTTTGTGTAGCTTGAATATGATATGCCTAGGTGTTTTTATTTTTAATTGTTCATTTTCTTGTTATTTAATTTTTTTATGTTCTCAGAACATCCTGAATCTGTGGTTCTGTGTCTGTCATTAATTTTGGAAAGTTTTAAGACTATTTCTTCAGGGGTGCCTGGGTGGCTCAGTCGGTTAAGCATCTGCTTTCAGCTCAAGTCATAATCCAGAGGTCCTGGAATAGAGCCCAGCATCAGGCTTCCTGCTCAGTGGGGAGTTTGCTTCTCCCACTGCCCCTCCCTCTGCTCATGTTTGTTCTCTCTCTCTCTATGTCAAATAAATAAATAAAATCTTACAAAAAAAAAAAAGACTATTCAAATGTTTCTCTACCCCATTATTTCTTCTCCTGGTTTTCCATTTGTGAATATGCTACATATTTTGATATTTCCCCACTGCTTTTGGATTTTCTGGGTTTTTTTTTTTTAAGATTTTATTTATTTATTTGACACAGAGAGAGAGATCACAAGTAGGCAGAGATCACAAGTAGGCAGAGAGAGAGGGGGAAGCAGGCTCCCTGCTGAGCAGAGAGCCCAATGTGGGGCTCAATCCCAGGACCCTGAGATCATGACCTGAGCTGAAGGCAGAGGCTTTAACCCACTGAGCCACCCAGGCACCACTTCTGGGGTTTTTAAATTCATCTTTCTCTTTACCTTTTTGTTTGGAAAGTTTCCATTGACCTATCTTCCAAACTTTCATTGGCTATGTGGAGTCCACAGATGAGTCCATTGAAGGCATATTCTGTTTTTCTTACTGTGGTTTTCATTTCTAGCATTTTCTTTGAATTCTTTTTCTATAATTTCCATTTATCTGATGACCTTGCCTTTTGGCCTTGCATGTTTTCTATTTCTTTGCACTAGAACCCTTAACATACTAATCATGGTTATTTTATATTCCTTATTTGATAATTCCAACATCTGTGTCATACCTGAATTGGGTTCTGATGCTTGCTTTGTCTCTTCACACTGATTTTTCTTGCTTTTGGAATTTGTTCTTTTTGTCGAAAGTAACACATGTTGTGCAGGGTAAAATATATTGAGGTAAGGAGGCCTTTAGTGAAAGGATTTATGTTGATCTGGCTAGGAGTTGGCCTGTGTTTAATGTTTGTTGTAGTTGTCAGTTCCAGAGTCTTCAAATTCTAATGTCCTTGTTTTTGGCTCCCCTCTTGGCTTTGGGGCTTCCTTTCGTATTGTTCTGCGGGGAAAGTCTATGTGTTGAAGCTCCTTTAGCTATAATCCACTGTTATAACACAGAAGGTTCACTGGTACAGTGGTAGGAGGAAAAAAGACATTTCTTAATCTTTGATCTTCTGATTAAGTTTCAATCACATAATTGCTTGTGTCTTGGGGATGTTTCATACTTCACAGGTGTTTCTGTTTCTTTTCCAGAAGCAGAATTGGCTTTTGTCTTTGTTTTTGTTTTGCTTTCTTACAATTTACTCCTTTCCCTAGGTATTGTTCCCAAACTATTTCATTGAATCCCTAACTCCTGGTGACTGTTTTTGTTTCTCCTTACCCCTTAAGTGTGACAAGAATTAGAGGAAAATAGGTAGAATGATGTTTTAGCATGGTCTTGTGGGTAGCCTTTCCCTTTCTCTCTGGAGAGGGAGATTTTATTATGAAGAAGAATCTGGGAGGGTTACAAGTTGGCTACTTTTCCTCTCCCTCTGCCATGGCCTTGAGGACATTTTTCTTGGATCTTCATTGTGTGAACCTGGTGGGGTTCCTGGAGAGAAAGTCCACGAAAACATGGAGATCCCTGTGATTGTAGCCTCCAAGAGGTTCTCATGTTTGTTGTTCATGCTCAGTTTTCAGAAGCAATTTACTAAAATTACCAGTGAAGTTGTCCTACCTCTATGGCTGCCAGTGGTTTTTGTTCCATTTAAGCAGATCTCAGGTACAGTATCTCCGTGGATGTACCTGTCTCTTTAGATTTTTTTATGAACTCAGTCCTTTAGGAGTTCAAGAAAAATCATAGGTCTTCGTTTTATTTAGTTTTTATTTGTCGTAACCCTATTTTGTTCATACTAACTGATTCACCATGTCATATGATTTCATGTGTAAAGGCACGAAGTAAATTGCCTTTCAGTGATGGAATTATCACTTGCAATTTAATTCTTTGAGTAATTATAAAGCTTTACTTTTGCAAAATACAAACTGTTAATAGGTCAATAAATAAAGATCAACTCTTACTATGCAGCCATCAAGAGAAATGAAATCTTGCCATTTGCAACGACGTGGATGGAACTGGAGGGTATTATGCTAAGCGAAGTCAGTCAATCAGAGAAAGACAATTATCATATGATCTCTCTGATATGAAGAATTCGAGAGGCAGGGTGGGGGGTTGTGGGGAGTGGGAGAGGGAAATGAAACAAGAGGGGATCAGGAAGGAGACAAACGATAAGATACTCCTAAACTCATGAAACAAACAGAGGGTGGCTGGGGGGTCGGGG
>CM052899.1:129742418-129755893 GCA_028534135.1 Potos flavus | reverse complement strand
ACCCAGAAAAGTTGAGAAGTTGAAAAGATGATGGGCAAAACGGTCCATGGATGATACTTCTCAGTGCATGATTAATAGGAATTAATTCTATTTTCTGGTTTAGTAATGATTGGATTTGAGGGATATGATGAGTTGGGAATAATTACCAAAGAAAGTAAACTGGTAGGTGAGTAACATAACCTCCACCTCAGCAAGAGATTTAAGTTAACTAAAAAAACCACTCAGTGATTCCTAAGTGCCTTTTAGAAATAGTGCCACCATAGCTCTAAGCAATTTTCAGAATGTCTGCAGCTTTCCAGTTTGGTGGTTGACAATCATATCTTTTTTTTGTTCCCTATTGGGTAAATGGAGTATATTCATTATATTTATATTGCTCCCTGGCTGTTAGTGGTCTTCCCATTTGATTTGAGCCAATGCACTCTCTTTTTAGAAAGCCAAAAGATGATAGAAGCATATTATTTCAGACATATGTAAAAAATGTAAGTAATTGTATATGCGAAGAAAAATATTCTTGACTTATCCAGTTTATTCATGAGTATCCACAGAAACCCTCCACCTAGTAAGCCCTTCATGTTTAAAGGATACATAGTATCATATTAAGGAAAGTCTGTTAATTATCTAGTGAACTTAATTTAGAGAAACTGCACATTTAGATAATCCTGATGCTAAATATGGCCATTTTTCAGATTATCAAATTAAGATGCAGGATTACATATTAAACTTCATAAAAAGATTTTTATATTATATAAAATAATTCTATAAATCAAATTCTATTTTAGAGAATTACATCTTTCATTCCTTTAACTGCCTCTAATATAATTTTCTCCTGAAATAATTGCCTTCTCCCTGACACCCAAAATCACCCCAAAGTTCTTTTCCACATGGTGATGTCCACAGACTACCTTTGTAAAAATAAATTTTATTACTTTACTTGACCTCCTATGTACTAGTACATAGTACATACTTTAGTTCATTTAAGCTCTACCATTCATTAGCCTATTGATGAAGAAAGTTAGAAACAGAAATATTGGGTGACTTGAATCCAGCTCATACCTAGTGAGCAGCAGCTTATTTAAAATTGAAAATTGAGTTATTCTGCTATATCACGATACTTTTATGCAACCTTCCCAAGCTATCCTGTTTTATGGAGGGATACTTGGGATATGGAAAGTCATAAACCACAAATGAAATAGGTAGATTTTTAATATACGGTAACTAATTTTCTATGCAATTTCTTATTCCACATAGAGAGTTATAAGAAATCTAACTAAGGAATGCCTGGGTGGCTTAGTCAGTTAAGCATCTGCCTTCAGCTCAAGTCATGATCCCAGGGTCCTGGAATCAAGTTTCGCATCAGGGTCCTTGCTCAGCAGGAAGCCTGCTTCTCCCTGGGCCTGCAGCTCCCCCTGCTTGTGCTCTTTCTCTCTCTCTCTCTGTCTCCCGACAAATAAATAAATAAAATCCTTAAAAATAAATAAATAAATCCAATTCAGAAGAAGTGTACCACTGTATCCTTTGCATGGTAAAAGTAGGAAGTTTTGTTTTGTGTTGTTAGGAAATTGTATGTTCATTTAAAAATATACAAATAAACCAAAAATGTGTATAGTCTTAATCAAGTGGTGCTACCATAACAACTCCATAATCCTTGCAAAGTTTTTCTAGAAGCCTCTACAAATTGCATATCATGGTAAAAATGACCTAGGCCAATAAATTATTTCTCTTATAACAGAAATGTATGATACCAAAGACTCATTTTTACTTTGAGATTTTAAAGTAAGCATATAGATAGCATTAAGATATGAATAAACATGAGTGATAGATTGAGTTGTCTAACAGCCACCCTCAAGCAGAAAAACCAACTGACTTGAATAAAGGATCTCAGGAGAGGGAGATTTATGTTATTCAGCTGAATTACATTCCTTTATAGACTGCCGCGGATGGGTTTCAGGAAAAGCAGCCATCCATCCGATTTAAATAGACTGCATGCTAGTACTATAGATATACCATTAATTCATTGTCAGGGGTTGCTGTAGGCATAGAACTGGCTTTGTTCTCTGACAGTCTCCCCAGATTAAATAGAAATGCCATTTACCACAGTGTCAAACAAGTAGGGCCCATATATACCACTATAATCAAGTTGCAGTGACATTACATATTTTAGCCTCAATATTGAAAATGGTTAAGTCAGCAGACTTACTATCTGCAGAACTCACTGACCCCTGAGAGCCACATGTAATTTATCAGGTAGTTACTGCCTTCTGTGTGTCAATAATACTACTGTTGTCTCTAATTTGTGCTGCATATTGTAGTTACGAAGCTCATATTCTTTTCTGTAGACTCTGTACGTTTTTATAAGTTTGTGCAGTACACATTATTATCTTAGATTTAGGGATAATAACATTGCACAGGAGAACTTAAATGAGTTTCTCAAGTTTGTACAACCACAAAGTGATAAATCCAGAATTTTTCAAATACAGATATCCTGACTCTAATGTCAATATTTTTTCCATGGCACTGTTAGGTACTCTGAAATGGAGTTAGGATAAATGAAATGTAATATGTGGTATATTATATTCTAAGTTAAGAATAAAGTATGGATGGGGCATCTGAGTGGCTCAGTGGGTTAAAGCCTCTGCCTTCGGCTCAGGTCATGATCTCGGGGTCCTGGGATCAAGCCCGGCATCAGGCTTTCTGCTCAGCAGGGAGCCTGCTTCCCCCTCTCTCTCTTCCTGCCTCTGCCTACTTGTGATCTCTCTCTATGTGTCAAATAAATAAGTAAAATCTTAAAAAAAAAAAAAAAAAAGAAGAAGAAGAAAGTATGGATACAAACAACTATAGTAGGAAAAATGACTGCAGGCATCAGCTTTACTACTTTCTTGTAGTGTTTCTGTTACTCATCAAATCTTAGCAGGGATAGTGCTGCCTTAAAATAACCATGAGCAAATTTCCCTCAATAGCTTTGAATAATTAGAAACCAACTCTTAATTCTGAATATTAATGGAGATTGTTTTGCTACTAAATATACACTAAGTTGCTTACAGGTAGGCCACACAATCTATGTGAAAGATTTTAGATCTCTTTTACACATATAAACTCTGAGAGGATTGGGAACATATTTAGCTAATGTATTCAGACATTGAAGTTACTGGTTTGGAATGCTTCTCATTTTAAGACAAAAAAATCAACAAAATAGTGTTTATGCTAGATGAGATACAGAATTTACTGAATGTCTTTAAAGAGCAAGTATGAGAGTCTGATCCCCATAAAAGCATACATTTCCTAAAATTAAAGAGATCAGTTGCTTTACACTCTAAAACCATTAATGATTCAGTATGTGCATTTCCAATTCAATTGGCAGCACATTGTCTTCACTCCACTCTCCCATTACAAGGAGACTATCTGTCAACATTTAGTGCCACCTACAGATACCACTCCACCTGCAATTTCAGTTTCAAATGACTCCATATTAATGAGGAAGGATCAACAGTTGAATGCAAAACCTTGTTTAGGATGCACGGTGACCGGAATGATGAAATAATTCCTTTGTAGATAATCGGTGGATTGGATAGGAAAAAAATACTTGTTCTGCCCAGTTTAACCATATCTCAAGATAACCAGATACTCAGTGTATCAATAGACATTCTAGTGCCTAATAAAAACATATAGCTTGGTTAGAATTTCATGAGAATGACTTCATTTTCAAAAGAGGCAACTGGAACAAGTTTTAAAATAGGTTCATCAGAGGGCAAAAACAATTCAGCTTTTTCTTTTCTCCCCACAGCATTCTTATATGTAGCTCATTGCATAAAATAATACATAACTTTGATATTCTTTTGTTATCAAGATGACATAATTAAGTGCAATATGTTAAACAAAAAATTAACCTGTTATTTAAAATAAATATATCTCTCAAAAAGTTGAAAGAAAGTCCTAGAATTTTGATTATTAGGAATAAACCAAATACACATATTCCATTCTTTTTCATTTTAACAGACCTCCATAATCTCTTTAACTTTTCTAGTTATGTGTAAGATCAGATCCAAATAATTTGCCTATTTGTTCTATAATTTTGAATTCAACAAGTATTTATCAAACATTTATAAACCTAACACTGTGCCAGTTATCTGAGAATTTAAAAAGAAAATAGGACTTTTTCTAGGCTTTCAAGAAGCTCACAATATTATCTTAAGAAGACATATGTCCCTCATATAGTATTAGGAAAAGAATGTGGTCACATTTCAAATTTGTGAGAAAAAGAGTAAGTGAAACGAAAATTACTCAGGAGGAAGATGAGATGGAGAACAGTGAAATCCGATTTTATTTCTAATTGACTTCTCTTTATTATTTCCTATTTTCTATGCAAACTCTCTTTGCTTTGCTACCCATATTACGCATGCATTCAAGGAAAGTAAAAGATTTAAAGTTTTTCTGTAAGTTATAAAAAACTAACAAATTAGTTCGTCTACACACACACAGACACACATCATTCTACAACCATATATGTATGACTGAGTTATCATTTTTGTAGTATATTAAATCCATACAAATCAATGTCTCTATTTACCAAAGATGACATAAGTTTCCTAAATATAATGTGATATAATTTTTAATTATAATGAAATGTAGGCTAAAAATTACTTTATTTCATGGTATCTCTGAATACACACATGTATATGCACACACACACAAATATACCATTTTATATATACAATATGTGTAAAACTAATTTAATATAGACATATAGGCACATACATATATAGGTATATGTATACGCATACATATACATATACACACAGATATATATGCACATACATATGTGTACATGTGTGGGTATGTTACTTTATTGTGAGAGACTAATTCTTCACTTAAACTTATAGACCAAAACATCATCTAGAAGTTTTGATGAAGTTTAACTAAAAAGCATGACAAAGCAGTAGTAAATTAATGCTGGGCAAAAGTCATAGGTAATATTTTATAACAACTAGTTTTTAATTAACATAACAATTATAACTATTAGTACTATCTTCCATATCATCTTCATTGAAATGAAACTCAGAAATAAAAAGAAAGTTCTCTTTTTGTTCTCTGGTGTAAGCAACTCTAAGGAAGTGAATTAAGTAAACATGAGCCTTGTGCATTTGATAAATATGTATGTCTTATTTCTCCTTTCCCACTGCTTCTCATCCAGCTGCAGCTGGGAATCAGGCAATAAATACTATTTATTTATTTTAATAGTATGCTTAGTGGAAGTATTACCAATATTTCCTAAGCTTAAAAACATCCCAAATGCATTTTACTGTGAGGCTCAGCATTTTCATAGTAATTTACAACTTAAAAAGGGTAAACTCTATTACTCTCTGTCAAACCAACAACTGGGTAAGTGCAGAATGTTACCCTATGAAGTATGACCAAATTTATTGCTGCAGTCATTAGTACATATTGATTCTGCTTATAACAACCCAAAGGGAATAGTAAACCTATTATGCTAGTGCTCGGTCTCTCTCTCTGAGAGGAGCCAGGCTTGGCACTGTCAAGTTTCAAGCAATGTCCAATTAGTTCAGCAATCAATGCTGCTCCTTTTCTCTCAGTTATTATTAATATGACTAGTCAGTGACATGAACTTTAAGATCTGTATCTTACAATCAAATCTGAGCAACATTACTGCTCTTCTGCAAAGGAACCTTCACTCAGTTGTGTTTGGAAGTCAGACTTTTCTATGTGATACCATTTATTTCTGTTTGTCTTCTGTAAGAAATAGCATTCAAATTTATAATACTGCCATGCAGTACGTAGTCTCTTATAGGCTCTTTTAATTCTATATTGTCGACTTCAACATTTTATATTCATATTAACTTGGATAAGTTCCCATTAAATCCTGGTAAGCAGACTTGGTAGTCAGCTTTCAGGACTTAGGTTTTCTCTTTATGATGGGAAATCATTGCACATCTCAAATATATACAATTTTATTTATCAATTACACCTCAATAATCCCTCAAAAAATCTAAAACAAACAAGAGAACAAATTGGCTAGAACTTCAGATCACTGCCATTAGGGGGCAGTTTACCCTAACTCGTGTTATGAGCTGAATTTTGTCCCTCCCGAAATTTATATGTTGAAGTCCCAACTCATAATCTCAATCTCAAAATGTAACTGTATTTGGAGATACAGTCCCTAAAGAGGTAGTTCGGTTAAACTAACACCTTTAGCACAGGGCTCTATTCCAATATATTTGACAACAGAGACATGCGTGTGCATAGGGAGAGGACCATGTGAAGAAGCAAAAAGAGGGCAGCCATCTGCAAGCCAAGAAAGAGGTTTCAGAGGAAACCAAGGCTGCTGGCACCTTGATCTCGGACTTCAGCCTTCGAAGCTGAGGAATGAGAAAATAAATTTCTGTTGTTTAAGCAAAAAGAAATTAAACTAAATAAATAAATTGGAGGCTTTTTGAAGAGACGGTAGCTCCTGCTACCACTTCCACACCAAGAAAGTCAGTCTTTCTTCTCCTAGTCTTGTTTGTGCTTGCCAAGGGGGGGAAAACTTTTCTGGTTGGCAATATTAAAGAACACTGGCTCACCTTTACCAGCAGGCAGTTCACAGAGCTGGGTTTGCTTGGTTGTGCCTAAACCCAAGCTTTATTTACTCTTTCACTTTCATTTATTTTATGGCCAGTGAGAAGAGAAACAGATTTGGACTTAAGGGGTTGTAGAGTCACTCATATCCCTTTGGGCTGTGACTTGTGCATCAAATCCAGTTTCACAGAGCTCTGCACTAGAGTAATTAATTATACTCCTGCCTCCTAGCTGGTACTATTCATTGTATATAATGAACCCACAGATTCACATAACAAATGAATGACTAGACCAAGGCAGAATTTAGTCATTTTGTAGTCCCTCATCATAAAATCATTAGACATCATATAATTAAAATCTAACCTTTGCTCCCCCAAACAAAACAAAATCTAAAACCCATAATTGAGATACAATTTGAATGTAAGTAATGCAGTATCTCTTATCCAGAGACATTACAGTTATTCAAATTACTTTCAATCAGAATAATCAGGGGTAGGCAAACTCTGTCCTGCAGGACAAATCCTGCCCAAACCTGTTTTGTAAGTTTTATTTGAATACAGTCATGCTCTTTAGTTTCTACAATTTATGGCTGTTTTTGCATTACAAAAGCACAATCAAGCAGTTGAAACAGAGACCATATGTCCCACAAAGGCAAGACATTTATCTTCTGGCTCTTAACAGTAAGTTTGCTGACCCCCGGGATAGTCATACTTTATATAATGGTACATACTAGAATTCCTGGGCCAGCCTCTAATACAGAGTAGTTACTCACTAAAGTTTACTGGATTGAATTCTGAATCTAATATAAATCTTTCATGTGAATTTTATAGATTGGGAGAAAACCTCTGTGTTAGAGATGGACCTAGATCTTTCTTTTCTCTCCTCCCTCCCTCCTTGCCTGTCTACTTTCTTTCCTTTCTTCCTTCCTTCCTTCTTTCCTTCCTTCCTTTCCTTCCTTCCTTCCTTCCTTCCTTCCTTCCTTCCTTCCTTCTTTCCTTCATCCCTTTTTTCTGCCTCTCTTCTAGGTGTAAAAGAAGGAAAAAATACTAGCTGTGACTATCCTCCTTGAAACTTGAAGAAATGGCTGCTACCACAGGCAGTGACCACCTTCTTCAAGTATGTCCACAAACCTGTCTCACTAGGAATACCTCAGGGAGCTAGTCTTAGATGGATCCCACGGAAGATGCTCTTATATACCCTCCTTTATTGTCACCAGCTAGACCCCATGACCTGACCTTTACTGCCCACTGGCTTATACTCACTGACCTCTGTTCCACATTCTTCCTTAAGCTCTTCTTTCCCTCTTATCTCTTAACTCAGGCAATGGAAAGTGAAACTGCCCCTCTGTTTTGATAGCTGGACAAAACTTCCAGCCAGCCCAGACCAGCCATACCAGTTCAAGCATAACACCTGACTTGCAACTGAGCGAATGGACCATGGAGTGACCTCTAGAATGACTGACAATTATCTTTCCCTCATTGTAATACTAAAGTCTCCCCCAAGGAGCCTAAGCCTCATTTACATTATATGTAATGTATGTATAGGCATGTTTCCCTAAGGCTCATGCATGGTCTTATGCCTGTCTCTACATACAATGACAATGCTCCCTTATCAATATTCACCCTAACCCTAATTAAAGGAAACCCATTCACCCTTGCTTGGAGAGTCACAGTTTTGGAAGTTATTCCTCATCATCTCCTTATTTGCTGAAAATAAAGTTTACTTTGTGTGACCACTCCACCTGGTGTATCTGTGACTCACCAAGGAGTGAACTCACGTGGGGTTGGGTACATTATGACTCCAGTCACTGTACCATTTATGCAAGAAGATGCCTAAATAAAAGCTTGCTTAAGTAGGAGGCACTGACATTGTCATTTTCATGAACTCATGAGATGGCCAGTTTATAAACTTAAATGTTACAGAGGTGCTCATACTGAATTATAACCTTGGCTCATGTTTGATTTATCATTTCATGTTATAGAAACTTAATATTTTTCATAGAAGCAATAAAAAATAAAGAGAGCTAGGAGGACTTGAGGGAAGATGGGAAGAATAAGACTGGTAAGAAAGCTTTAGCTATAGTTTAAAAAAAAACTGTCTGCAAATATAGAAGAAATAATTACTTCTTCCCAAGATGCTGCATCATTTTTTTTTCAAAATAAATTGAGTCGTAAGCAATTTGTCTTTTCTCTGCTGCATCATTTGGAAGTTTATTTTCCTACATGGTTATATTAAGTTCCTGAATCATTTAATTTTGAATAAGCCCATTATGTCAGTTTTCATTACAGTGGTGTATATGCATAACAAATTGAACTAAAAATTAAACTAAAGAATCAAAAGAGACAAACACAGACATGATGCCAAATAATAACCTCCGCAGAGCTGACTGAAAGTTTGGTCATTTCCAATGTAAAAAAGCAGGGAAGTTGTTAATCACAAACTTCATAAATTCATAGTCAAATCTTATGTTTAAACCAGATTCTTTCCAAACTAACTTAGGCTTTGATTTTTATAACATTGAATGAAAACTTTTCAGTGTGTAAAAATTATCTCTAAAGTACCCATATTTGTTATAAGCTGTTATAAGTGGTAATAATTGGTTCAATAACTTCTAAACAACAGAAAAAAAAAATACAATTATTAAGTTTTTAAAGTTGTAGGGAGAGAGGTAAGATGGTGGAGGAATAGAGTGCCCTTAAGCTTGACTCCTCCCTTGAACACAGCTAGATAAATATCAAATCATTCTGAACACCTACGAAATCCATTGGAAGTCTTAGAGAACAAAGCTGCACATCTACAAACTGAAAAAGGACCCATGGAAGGTAGAAACTGTGGAGAGGTGATTAGTGGGAGAAAAGAGCCCTAGGCACTGCCCTGGGGAGGGAGCCCTGATCCCAGAGGGAGTAGTGAGAGAGAAGGAGGAGAGAGAGAAAGTGCAGGGAAAAAGGAAAGAGAGAGAGAGAAAACCTGTGCAGGGAACTGCGCAAGAAAACTATTTACCAAAACCATTGACAGGGAAAAAAGAGAGGATTACAATACAGCCAGTTTTTTAATAAACATTGGAGAACAGGGTCTCAAGTTTCAGAGGTCTGCGACACTGTCGCAGTGGGGAAGCAGTGGGGAAGCAGGGTGGAGGCTCAGCAGCTGGCAGCCTGAGAATCTCCAGGGTCACACAGGAAGAAGCAATTCCCCTGCTTGGAATGCATTTGGTAGAGTGATACTGCCTCCCCCCCAGCGAAGGACCCTGTAGACACCATTGAGCTGCCCTGCTTACCAGTATAGGAACAAAGACTCCAGCTGAGGACAGCAACCCGGGCAGCCTGTGAGTTGCTATTTATCATAAACTCAGAACCCATTCCTAGTCCTGTGACTGTTTTCTGGGACAAGCCAACACCCACCACAGCACAATAAGATCCACCCCCAGAGGATCAGTGCAGTGCATGCTTGGGTGGAGTAGGGAGGTGAGGGGGTGGGTCTCTAAAATGTGGGGATTTAAAACACAGCTGCACGTGAGATAAAACACTGTTTGGCAGGTGAACAGCTTAGACACAGAGAGAGGGTGAAGGCTGAGATCTGACAGAAACCGGGGACACAGGAGGGGTCATTTTTTGCCCATCTATGAGGGCTTCCTGAAAATAGGTGATACACATTTCCTACTCCAGAGAGGAGAGGTGGTGGCAAAGCCATTTTCTCCCCATACCCAGCAGCTTGATTGACCTCAGTGTGCTAAACAGCACCACCAAGTGGAGAACAGAGCCCGCTGTACCAAGCTCCGCCCCCATGCGCCATGCCCCGGGATCTTCACTAGGGCAATTCCACCTGAGAATCAGAGCAGAAGATCAGCAAAAACCCCTCGCCCACACCAAGTCTAGTAATCATAGAGTGCTGAAAAGCTTTAGCTCTAGAGGAAACAAAATATCACTTCCTTTGGGTTTTTCTTTTTCTTTCTTTCTTGCTTTCTCTTCTTTGTTTGGTTTATTTATTTATTTATTTTTTGGATACAGAAAGAGCATTTTTTTATTTTTTCTATTTTTTAATTTAATTTAATTTTTAATATTTGAATTCTTTCTTTTACTTTCTTTCTATCTTTTATCTATCAAGCTTCTCATAACAAGCAGACCAAAACACACCTAGGATCTAGCTTACTTTATTTATTTTATCTTTTTAATTTTTTACAATTTTTATTTTATCTTTCTTTCTTTTCCTTTTCTTTTTTTCCCCTCCCAAATGACAAGACAGAATTCACCCCAAAAGAAAGAACAGGAAAAAGTAATGGCCAGAGATTTAATCATTACAGATATAAGTAAGATGTCTAATGCAGAATTTAAAACAATTATAAGGATATTAGCTTGGCTTGAAAAAAGCATAGAAGTCCCTTACTGCAGAGATAAAAGAACTTAAATCAAGCTAGTCAGGCTGAAATTAAAAATGCTAAAACAAAGATACAAACTGGAATGGATGCCATAAACACAAGAATGGACAAAGCAGAGGAACAAATGAGAGACTGAAGATAAAATTAGGGGAAATAATGAAGCTGAAAAGAAGAGGGAAACAAAGGTAATGGATCATGAAGGTAGACTTTGGGAACTCAGTGACTTAGTAAAATGGAAAAACATTCATATCATAGGACTCCCAGAAAAATGAAGAGAGACAAAAAGAAGCAGAAAGTTTATTCAAGCAAATTATTCAAGCTGAAAACTTCCCTAATTGTGGGAAGAACACAGACATCAAAATCCAAGAAGCACAGAGAATTCTCATTAAATTCAACAAAAGCCAACCATCACCAAGGCATATCATAGTCAAATTCACAAAATCCACAAACAAGGAAAGAACTCTGAAAGGGGCAAGGGAAAAAAAGGTCCTTAACCTAGGAAGGTTAAAAGGAAGACAGATTAGGTTTGCACCAGATCTGCCCACAAGAAGTTTGCAGGCCAGAAGACAGTGGAAGAATATATTCAACATGCTGAATGGAAAAATATGTGGCCAAGAATACCTTACCCAGAAAAGCTCTTTCAGAATAGAAGGAGAGATAAAGAGTTTCCCAGACAAACAAAAACTAAAGGAGTTCGTGACCAATAAACCAGCCCTGCAAGAAATATTAAGGGAGACGCTTTGAGTGGAGAAAAAAGACCAAAAGTAAAAAAGGCTAGAAAGGACCAGAGAACATCACCAAAAAACACCAACTCTACAGGTAACATAATGACACTAAATTCATATCTTTCAATAATCACTATGAATGTAAATGAACTAATTGCTGTCATCAAAAGACATAGGGTATCAGAACAGATAAAAAAAAAAAAGATCCATCTATATGCTGCCTACAAAAGACTCATTTAGACCTAAAGACACCTGCCTAAGGGGATAGAGAACAATCTATCCTGCTGATGGACATCAAAAGAAGCCAGAGTAGCCATACTTATATCAGACAAACTATATTTTAAAATAAAGACTATAACAAGAGATGAAGAAGATTATTATATCATAATTAAGGGGTCTATCCATCAAGAAGATCTAACAATTGTAAATAAATATGTCCCCAATTTGGGAGCACTCAAATATATAAATCAATTAATAACAAACATAAAGAAACTCATTGACAATAATACAATAATAGTAGGGGACTTTAAGAGCCCACTTACAGCAACGGATAGATCATCTAAGCAGAAACTCAACAAGGAAACAATGGCTTTGAATGACACACTGGACCAGATGGACTTAACAGATATATTCAGAACATTTCATTTTAAAGCAGCAGAACACACATTCTTTTCAAGTACACACAGAACATTCTCCAGAATAGATCATATACTGAGTCACAAATCAGCCCTTGACACATACAAAAAGACTGAGATCATACCATGCATATTTTCAGACCATGATGCAATGAAACTTGAAGTCAATCACAAGGAAAAGAATTTAGAAAGATTACAAATACATGGAGGTTAAAGAACATTCTACTAAAGAATGAATGGGTTAACAAGGAAATTAAAGAATAAATTTAAAAAGTACATGGAAACAAATGAAAATCAAAACATCACAGTCCAAACTGTTAGACTTCAGCAAAGGTTGTCCTAAGAGGGAAGTATATTGCAATAAAGGCCTTCCACAAAAAGCAAGAAAAGTCTCAAACACAAAACCTAACCTTACATGTAAAGGAACTAGAAAAAGAATAGCAAATAAAGCCTAAAGCCAACAGAAGACAAGAAATAATAAAAAATTAAACCAAAAATAAATGATATAGAAACAAACAAACAAAACCAGAACAGTTCAACAAAACAGAGCTGATGCTTTGAAAGAATAAAACTGATAAACCCCTACCCAGACTTATCAAAAAGAAAACAGAGAGATTGAAACAGCCGTCAAAAATCTCCCAACAAACAAGAGCCCAGGGCCAGATGGCTTCCCAGGGGAATTCTACCAAACATTTAAAGAAGAATTAATACCTATTCTTCTGAAATCGTTCCAAAAAATAGAAATGGAAGGGAAACTTCCAAACTCATTTTATGAGGCCAGCATTACCTTAATTCAAAAACCAGACAAAGACCCCATCAAAAAGGAGAATTACAGACCAATATCCTTGATGAACACGGATGTAAAAATTCTTACCAAAATACTAGCCAATAGGACCCAACAGTACATTAAAAGGATTATTCACCACGACCAAGTGGGATTTTTTCCTGGGATGCAAGGTTGGTTCAACATCTGCAAATCAATTAATGTGATACAATACATTAATAAAAGAAAGAATAAGAACCATATGATACTCTCAATTGATGCTGAAAAAGCATTTGAGAAAGTACAGCATCCTTTCTTGTTCAAAACTCTTCACAGTGTAGGCATAGAGGGTACATTCCTCAATATCATCAAAGCCATCTATGAAAAAACCACAGCAAATATCATTCTCA
>CM052899.1:129719726-129741918 GCA_028534135.1 Potos flavus | reverse complement strand
ACTCATGAAACAAACAGAGGGTGGCTGGGGGGTCGGGGCGGGTAGGGATAGGGTGGCTGTGTTATGGACATTGAGGAGGGTATGTCCTATGGTAAGTGCTGTGAAATGTGTAAGCCTGAGGATCCACAGACATGTACCCTGGGGCAAATAATACATTATGCTTTAATTAAAAAATTTAAAAAATTAAAAAAAAAATAAAGATCAACTCTTGATTTGATATTTTTTTCTATCCCACCTTTCTTTCCTCACATCATTCAATATTAAAGTGAGAGAGAGAGAGAGATGCCAGTCGATTCCTGTTACTCCTGAATCTTTTAGTTACTAAAATTGCTTCTTATTGAGATGAGTGATTAATACAAAATTGGTTTTGAAACTCATGTCTGGCCAACACAATCACCGAAAATGCAAAGGCACTAATATGATACATGACTGGTGCTGCAAGTTCATCTAATGTAGCATATTCCAGAAGACGGGTTAGAGAAGAAGAAGAACCAGAAATCATCAAAATCCTAGAAGAGAATACAGGCAGTGACCTTTTTGACCTCGGCCTTAGCAACTTCTTACTAGCTATGTCACTGGAGGTAAGGGAAACAAAAGCAAAAATGAACTATTGGGACTTCATCAATATAGAAACTTCTGCACAAAAAAGGAAAAAATGAACAAAACTAAACAGCAGCCTATGGAATGGGAGAACATATTTGCAAATGACATATCTGATAAAGGGTTAGTATTCAAAAATCTATAAAGAACTTTTCAAACTCAACACCCAAAAAACAAATAATCCAGTTAAGAAATGAGCAGAAGATGTGAACAGACATTTTTCCAAAGAAGACATCCAGATGGCCAACAGACACATGAGAAAATGCTTAACATCACTCATAATCAGGGAAAAAGAATTCAAAACTATGATGAGATACCACATCACACCTATCAGAAGAGCTAAAATTAACAACACAGGAAACAACAGGTGTTGGTGAGGATGCAGAGAAAGGAGAAACCTTTTCACTGTTAATGGGAATGCAAACTGGTGGAGCCACTCTGAAGAACAGTATGAGGTTCCTCGAAATGTTAAAAATAGAACAACGCTATGATCCAGCAACTGCACTACTAAGTATTTATCCAAAGGATACAAAAATACAGATTCAATAGGGTACATGCACCCTGATGGATATAGCAGCATTATCAACAATTGTCAAACTATGGAGAGCCCAAATGTCCATCAATGGATGAGTGGATAAAGAAGGTGTGGTATATATATGCAATGTACTATTACTCAAGCATCAGAAAGAACAAAATCTTGCCAATTGCAATGATGTGGATAGAATTAGAGTGTATTATGCTAAGCGAAATAGTCAGAGAAAGACAAATACCGTATGATCTCACTTATATGTGGAATTTAAGAAAGAAAACAGATGAACATATGGGAAGGTGGGTGGGGGGAAGCAGAGGGGGAAACAAACTGTAAAAGATTCTTAATAATAGAGAACAAACTGAGGGTTGAAGGAGGGAGACGGGTGGGGAAGGGTCTAGTTGGGTGATGGGTATTAAAGAGGACATTTGTTGCAATGAGTGCTGGGACTTATATGTAAGTAATAAATCACTGAATTCTACTCCTGAAACCAATATTGCACTGTATGTTAACGAATTGAAGTAAATAAATAAATAGATAGATAAAGAAATAAATAATAGTTTTTAAAGTTGTATGAGAAGTGTTTAACTGTTTATTTACTTTATTATTATTTTAAAGATTTTATTTTTAAGTAATCTTTGCACCCAATGTAGGGCTCAAACTTTACAACCCCAAGGTCACATTTACCAGCTGAGCCAGCCAGATGTCCCCTATCGGAGAAGTGCTTAAATGCTACCTCTAACAGTTCCTTGAAGATTGATGAATAAATACTATAATTTAAAGCATTCTCTACTACACTATCCAAACATACCTCTGTGACCTTGTTCATCATTCAAATCACAAAAGGCATGTGCCATTTACATTGCTTTAACTCCCAGGCTTCCAAAAGTGCTGGGGAAGGACAGGAGAGGAAAGAAATTGTTTAATTGACCATGAAGAGCTTACATTAATATAGAAAATATTGGAATTCAGAGTCAGCTTATCCCCACTGTGTATCTGGATACCATACTGCTTTTGGTAAACATATTTTCAATTAAAAACAATAGGTGAATATTGTAAAATAACTTCATATTCCATCTGAGTTCTTTTCCCAATTTTTCCCCATTATACCTCTACTATATACTATGTGTGGGAAAATAAGAAATGAAAATAACATTTATTAATATCATATTGCTCATGACATTTATTTCCAAATGAAATATGAATTTACAAATAAAATGTTGCTATGAAAAATGTAAAAATTCTAAAAAGTTCTCAAATGTAATATTTTGGAAGTCACTTCTTTGAGCCTCTTAAATACATCTCATCCATCTGTTGGTTCAATATGGCATCCTCTAGGACTCTTGCATAACATTTACACCATTTCAATTTTATGACTAAATATGTTGATGGTGCCCATAAAAAACACCAGTATACAATGTAACTGGTACCTCATGTCAGGAATCCAGGCAGCAATCCTGTCCTCCCATTTCCAGATGCTCCTAATCTCTTTTAGCTCTTACAGCACTCTTAGAGTTGACATGCCATACTGAGCCAGAAACCTATAGCATGATAGTCCACTTATATTCTCCCTTTTTTGAAACAAATAGGTTTCTGCTAACCCTGATTATATGAATATATATACACTCCTCCATTAAGACATATATAAGGCCTATATTATAAGTGATCAGAACTACAAGAGTTTCTTTTCAATTGTCCAATGCCAATACAGACAGCATTCTAAATCATTGAATCTGTTCCTGCTCAATTTTACAAGCAATTTTGAAGAAAAATTACCCCTAAAAATATAATTAATTTTCTTCTTCACACTCTTCTCTCAGGAGTAATTGAGGTATAGCAGGGGTACGATGTAGATGGCCACCAGATGTAAATTCTTCAGCTTTTATCTAGTATGATTATATTAGATTACCATTATTAATTTAACCTTTACTAGAGCACAGAACAGAGTAGGGAGAGATGAAGTGTTTACTGGTTGACAAACAAAACCTAAAAATACCTCAAGTAGTCCAAGTTAACTGAGGAAAACCAGCAAATTAACAAAATCATATATTAAATTGAGCCCCAAACTTCCTGAAATGCATAAGAGAAAGAACAAGGGATTATCAGATTCTGCCTTCAATATCCAAACCCACTTTTCATGACTCCCAAACCAGTCACTTGACAGCATTAACTAACCCCACACCCCAATCTACAGAGAATACAAAAGGCTACCAAGACCTTCAATCTGTATCAGAATCATAGTACAGTAGTCCTTACTAACATTTTCACTGTAGTTGCCACATAAATACTTGATGGATGAAATATACCTAATGTTAGAGAAGAATGAGCTTATGTCCACAAGAAGTGTAGAGGTACAGCCCAAGGAGATGATTGCAAGTGAGAAATTTAATTAAATTCTCATTTTAATTTACAAGTTCATAAATATTATTTTCATTTTGCTCTATTTAATAAGTGTGCCCAAATTTGAGCATATTTTAATCACTGACTATTGAGAAAAATTAACAGTTTGGGAAATGTCATCAAATACTCCTGACATGTCAAATAAATCCATCTACACTATTATATAGCCTTAAGTACCTTTAAATACCCCAATTTGAAAAGTATGGCATCCTGGTAGATGGTTTATATTGTGGAGTCTTTCACCAACTACTATAGACTGAATGTTTGTGTCATTTAAAATTCATATGTTGAAACCAATCCCCAAAGTAAAGGTATCTGGAAGTGGGACCTTTGTGATGTGATTAGATTATGAATGTGGTACGCTCACGAATGGGATTAATGCTTTAATAAGAGACATTGCTGTGTTCCCTTGCCCTTTCTGTCATGTGAGTTTACAGTGAGAAAACTGCTGTCTGTGAACCAAGAAATAGACTCTTGCCAGACACTGAATCTTCTGGCACCTTGATCTTCAACTTCCTAGGTTCCCAACCTATGAGAAATAAATTTCTGCTGTTTATAAGCCACCCAATCTATGGTATCCTGTTATAGTAGGCCCAATAAGTTAAGAAGCCTACCTTGTTTCAATTAAAATATCTTTTTCTTTTTTTTCCCTGCTTCAATTCCAATCCCCTAGAAAATCTATGACCACTGATTACTAAGACCTTTAATGACTTACTTGCTTTATTTATCCATTCTTCAAATCACACAGCAAATGTTTATGGAGAATCTACTTTGTTCCAGGAAGTGTTGTAGACACTGGGAATAGAAATGAGTAAAACCAATCATGTAGTAAGGTAAAGATGTCATCATCATCATCATCATCATCATCATCATCCAAAGAGCTAAGGTTAGAGTTACAAATACATGCAAACAACAATGGCAACTCATCACTGAAGACAGGGATGAACCATGTGTGAACCACTTTTTTGTCCTGTTCCCTTAGTGAGAGTTCCCCAAACCTATCTCTAGTAAAAGAACCCTCCTGACAGCAAATCTGAGGCCTATTATAATTTATTTCTTTAAATCTCCAAACCTACTGAATTTCGTATAAGGTGAATGCCCAAAAAGTGTTACTGATATTCACTTAGATGACTTATTTAAACACTGTTGACGAATAAAGAAATGTATCAGAATAAGAAATAGACAGTAGCTGAAAAAAATTGTTCAGGCCTTTCTGCCTTTCTAGACTCCATCATTGCCTTCCTGGCCCATAATATGTAGCAGATTCCTCCTGCCTAACTAGGCTCTCCTATTCCTGCCTTCATTTGGCCAGATTTGCTCTGCTGGTGGGTTTCAGTTCTTCTCCAGTTTCCAAGCAAATTGTTGGCACCCTCAAAATCCTAATTTGAAGCTATGTGTGTCTTCAAATTGAAAGCTAAGACTTCCGGAAGATATTTAAGTAAATTCAATGTATGCCCTGTCTCTTAAAACTCAAACAATTCTAAATTAACATTTTATTTGGCAGAGCTGTAATTACAGGGGAAGTCAGCTTTCAAAGTATTTCTCTTAGAAATATACATCCAACCACTTAAGTAATGACTTGCCTTCAGAAAGTACAAAATGCTGAGCTGTCCTTGAACCACATTCAGAATTTCTCTCAGCAATGACCTGAAGACAACAATGTGTACTCTGAAAGGGGATTGCCACAATTTCTAATCTGCCTGGCTTTCTGATCAGGCAAAATATAAATCATTTAATCAGCTCCCAACTGAGCATCAGGTACAACTAGTATAAATTTTCCTTCATAAAAGTTTCATCAAAGCTGGGATGGCTGCATTGCCTTATCTTTTGCTAGAGAGATTACAGCCTGTGAAGATTGGCTGGAAGTCATGTGTGATTGATAGGCTTGCAGTGGATGGCCTTCATGCAGAGGAGTTCAAGTCTAAACAGTCTTTTCAGTCACTTCCATCTTCCCTTTAAAATAATGTTTTGCTTCACTCACTGCAAAGGAAAAGCCAACTAATAACTGTTTTTTGGTCTGTGTGTGTGTTTCTTTTGAAAACATTCTTACTTCCATCAACTTACAGCTAGAAAAAAAATTGTCAGACACAATCTTCGATATGATAATTGTTTCTTATAAGCTAATACATGTGTATGAATAGCTAGAAGACTGAAGACAATCATAAAGCTTAACATAGTTTCAAACTGATATTTATAAAATGACTATTATTAAATTAAATGTGTTGTTATTGGTTATTTTTATATAACATCTGTGGGGCTATAAATTGAATGCACCTTCAATTAAATGAAGAAAATGTGGATTCAACACTTCCTTAATAAGATCACTAAATCAACTTGCTTCTTTTGCTTTGTGATATTAAAATTGATACCATGCAGGTAGAAAAAAAAATCATCTCAGGAATAATAAACACTACTCAGAATAAAAGAGGATAGTGCAAAACTCCTGACAGAATGACTAAAGAGTTCTAATTATGAAATATTTGTAAGATAAGTAATATTATATCTCTCCAGTACTGGCCTCATCAAGAACTAAGACATAAATCAGTTCTAACAAGTAAACAGGTAAGTTAATTTTAAGGAATCTAATTTGCAGTAGGCTTACATCACTTGTAATGTATTTCAATTTAAAAGGCCTATCATTTCATATTTTCAAATCAATAAGTATATAAATTCCTTTACATTCCAATCCCATGTAGTTTAATTTAATGTGTTTTTGTTGATTTATAGTAAAGCTCAAAATGAGGCAAATAGATACAGTAATTTGACTCGAATATTAAACATTCATTTGAAAAGACTGGGGATAAGGTAAATGTTAACAGTATATGTCCCAGAGTCTAATATTTGTATACCCTGAAAACTATCATCATGCAATCAATTAAAATTCCTTAACACAAATGAATTAATTGTCTCAAGTATTACTGGTCACGGATCAACTTAGAACAATCATTCTAACTGATAAGAGGCTGAGTTTTCTCCTCAAACAGAAAAGTACAATACCAGGTTGTTATACATGTGACAAAGTGAAAAAAGGAATCTACGATTATGATGTTAAACAGGTGGGGCTATCAAGTAAAAAATTCTCTTAAAAACAAGAAGAGGGCAAGTTGCAATGCAAGAATCCTAAGAAAGTCAACTATAATCAACTTCTCGATCAAGAAATCCAATCAGTTGTAGAGTGGCTGAGTCTCTCACATCCTGTGCACCACAACTCAACCCATGAAATGTCATTAAGCCATAACGAAAATAGAATTCTGAAAGCTTCCAAAGGCAACTTTGTCTCCAAGTTTCCAGTGTGAATAGCTAGCTCACTGAGGGTTCCATAATCCACAAAATCCAGGTTCCAATATGTCTTTATAGGTTCTTTCACAGTCTTCTTCAACTTTCATGGACCAGGCAAGGTGCTTGAGGGTTGATTCGAATGTCTTCCTAGACCTGGGTGAATCTTTCTCCAGATATGAATCAGTTAGCCTGGTGCAGGCCTGGCCTTCCCTACTGTCACACACTCTTCAAGGACACCTGATGGGGACTTACTGATACTGTTGTTAGTCTACATGAACACAAAAAATGAAAAAATAAAAATAAAAGCTCCTCAAGTAACAGAATACATTCTAAATGCTCATTCTTGTTGACTAAGTAAATAAAGGCAATAAGAACTGATTTGAGGGAGAAAATTTACAATTTCTGATCCTTGGTGTTCTTGGCCACAGAGAATGGGGAAAAAGGTGAAGCAAGGACTATTAAAAACAATGGATGTCAAAACCATTGCGCTTGATTTATGTTTCTATTTCAGGAGGATAAAACAACACTTTTCAGTGAGAATGATGTTATTGGCCTGTTAGTCTCATTTAGCCTGAAGTTTACCATTCACCATCTTTATTCTTCACTGTAGGATTATAGGCCCACGTGTGTCAGCCCAGGGAAGTTCTAGGCCTTTAATGTCAGTGCTTCCCCTTCTCAAGTGAAATGTCTCACCATTCAGCTAGTTGCATAGTGCAGAAATCTCTAAGTGCAATCAATTTCTTAAATTCTTAAATGCTTCTTAAATGCATGAATTAATGAAAGTCTGTTCATAATCCTATCGTCCTTCCCCATATCTTATCCATTGAGAAGCTACATTAATTTTATCCCATTTTCTCCATTTCTAGAAAATTACCAGCCAGGTTCAAACTTCATCATCTCACACCTACACTCACTCGCATACCCACAGACTAAATCACGGAACCAAAAGACTTCTTGGTGACCCCTCTCCTGATTTCTTCTGATTTAAACCTTTTGGTGGCTTCATACTGCTCTTTTAAGGAAAAACTCTTTAACATGTACATATATCTTTTGTAGTATTTTCCCTACTATCCTCTTTACCTGAATCTGTCATCTTGGTTCCATCCACCCTACTATACTTATGTTTGTACCAGACTCATCTTCTGTGGGTCTTTCTTGTCCACTCTGCTTGTTCATGCTTCTTCCTTCCATAGGACTTTTTTTCTACTTTGTCTCTGTGTGATCCTCTTTGCACTCACTATCTTATAAATGCTTAGGAAACCTTCATATTTCAGCTTGAATGTAAATTCCCAGGTGAAAATTTCCTGTCTTACTCACTAAGGTCAAATCAGAGTATTATAGGAAGATATAATCCATGTAGTTTTCCTTTGTAGCTTGCCACAGATGAATTTTACATTTTTAAATACTTGATTAAAAATTATTTCCTAGGGGAGGAGCAAAATGGTGGAGGAGTAGGAGACCTAAATTTTATGTGGCCTCAGAAATTCAGCTAGATAGTTATAAAGCCATTCTGAACACCTACAAACTCAACAGGAGATCAAAGGAAAGAATAACAGAAATTCTATGAACAGAAAAGTGACCACTTTCTGGAAGGTAGGACATGTGCAGAAGTGAATCCAAGGCAATATTTGGGAAGATAGACCACAGCAGGAAGGGAGCCTCCATCAGCCAGCTACTGGCAAGTGATAAAGCAGCAAAGCATGAAATCACAACTTTTAGAAGTATGCTCCACTGGGTGATGTTGCTCCAGAGGCTAAGTGGGGGATGGAACCCTCGCTGGGACAGTGTGGTCTCAGGACGTTTGGATCACAGAAAGACTGGGGGTGCCTGAGTGTGGCAGAGCTCCCAGGTTTCAGAGTGGGGAAGCTGGCTACAAAGATGGAGTGAAGGAGGAGGCTCTCATCTTGGGGTTTCCATAAACTGTGATCTGTGGCACAATTGGGCCACTACTCTTCAAGCAGGAACCCAATAAGTGGTAGATCTGAGGAGATTCCCTTCCTCCCTTGGGAGAACCCACACAGGAACAAACCACAAGGATCTGCTGGCTTTGGAGCCTCCAAACAGGGTCATGTGACAGAGATAGAAATGCTCAGTCAGAGGCCAGGTAAGCACAGAGCACAGCCAGAGACCAGGGAGACAGGAGTGATTGACTGCTTTTCTCTAAGGGCTCATTAAGGAGTGCAACCCCAAGTTCTCAACTTCTCTGGGGCCAAAGATTGGGAGGCTGCCATTTTCATTTTCATCCTCTAAAGCTGTATGGAAAGCTTTCAGGGAACAAACTACACAGAGCAAACCTGAGTAGATTACTAGGCCTGATCCCTGGCAAAGGTGGTGCAATTCCACCTGGGGCAAAGATATTTGAGAATCACTGCAACAGGCCCCTCCACCAGAAGATCAGCAAGAATATCAAGCCAAGAACAAGTTTACTGATCAACGAGAACTGCAAAACTCCAGCACTAGGAGAATAGAGCACATAAAATTCATGGCTTTTTCCCCATGATTCTTTAGTCTTTCAAAGTTAATTTTTTAGATTTTCTTTATTTTTTCTTTTTCTATTTTTTTTAATTTTTCTTCTTTCCTTTTTCAAACATCTTATATTATCAGTTCCTTTTTTAAAATCTTTTTTAATTTTTATAATCATATTCTATCCCTTCATTGTATTTGTTGTATATATATGTTTTTCTTTCTTTAAAATTTTGGGGTACACCTTCTCCTAACAGACAAAAATATACCCTAAATCTAGTGTATGGCTTTGTTCTAGTCTCCCACCTGATCACATTCTCTTTTTCTATTTTTTTAATCTTTCATTTTTCAACCAACTTCTTATCTTCTTATCAATTCCTATTTTAAAATCTTTTTTAATATTCATCTTTACAATAATATCTCATCCTTTCATCATATTTACTCTTATTTTTGTGTATATATATATATATATTTTTTTTTTTCTTTCTTTAAAATTATGGGATATAGTTTCTTCTAACAGACCAAAATATACCCAAAATCTAGTGTGTGGCTCTGTTCTATTCACCACCCAGGTCATATTCTTTTTTTTTTCCTTTCTTTCCCCCCCAGTTTTGGGTCTCTTCTGATCTCTTTAGTTTATATTTTTCTGGGGTCATTGTTACCCTTTTAGCATCTTGTTCTCTCATTCATCTATTCTTCTCTGGACATAATGACAAAAGAGAAAAACTCACCTCAAGAAAAAAGAACAAGAGGCAATACCAACTGCCAGGGACCTAATCAATATGGACATTAGTAAGATGTCAGAACTAGAGTTCAGAATGATAATTATAACGATGCTAGCTGGGCCTGAAAAAAGAATAGAAGATACTAGAGAATCCCTTTCTGGAGAAATAAAAGAACTAAAATCTAACCAAGTCAAAATAAAAAAAAGCTATTAATGAGGTGCAAACAAAATAGAGACTCTAACTGCTAGGATTAATGAGGCAAAAGAAAGAACTAGTGATAAAAAAAAAAGAGAGAGAGAGAGAGAATTAGTGATATAGAAGACCAAATGATGGAGAATAAAGAAGTTCAGAAAAAGAGAGATAAACTACTGGATCACAAGGGGAGAATTCGAGATATAAGTGAGACCATAAGATGAAGCAATATTAGAATAATTGGGATCCCAAAAGAAGAAAGAGAAAGAGGGGCAGGAGATATATTGGAGCAATTACAGTGGAGAACTTCCCTAATATGGGGAAGGAAATTGTCATCAAAATCCAGGAGGCACAGAGAACTCGCCTCGAAATCAATAAAAATAGACCAACACCCCATCATCTAATAGTAAAACTTACAAGTCTTAGAGACAAAGAAAATCCCGAAAGCAGCTTGGAACAAGAGGTCTGTAACCTACAATGGTAGAAACATTAAATTGGCAGCAGATCTATCCACAGAGATGTGGCAGGCGAGAAAGGACTGGCATGATATATTCAGAGCACTAAATGAGAAAAATATGCAGCCAAGAATACTATATCCAGCTAGGCTGACATTGAAAATAGAAGTAGAGATAAAAAGTTTCCAGGACAGACAAAAACTAAAAGAATTTGCAAACACCAAACCAGCCCTACAGGAAGTATTGAAAGGGGTCGCCTCAGCAAAGAGACAGCCTAAAAGTAACATAGACCATAAAGAAACAGAGACAATATACAGTAACAGTCACATTACAGGCAATAAAATGGCATTAAATTCATACCTTTCAATAGGTACCCTGAATGGAAATGGGCTAAATTCCCCAATCAAAAGACACAGGGTATCAGATTGGATTAAAAAAACAAGAACTATTGATATGTTATCTGCAAGAGACTCATTTCAGACCCAAAGACACCTCCAGATTTAAAGTGAGAGTGTGGAAAACCATTTACCATGATAATGGACATCAAAAGAAAGCTGAGGTGGCAAACCTTATATCAGACAAATTAGATTTTAAATCAAAGACTAAAAGAGATTAGGAAGGACACTATATCATACTTCAAAGGTCTACCCAAAAAGAAGATCCAATGATTTTAAATATCTATACCCCTAACATGGAAGCAGCCAATTATATAAGCCAATTAATAACAACATCAAAGAAATATATTGACAAAAATACAATAATAGTAGAGGACTTTAACACCCCCCTCATTGAAATGGACAGATCATCTAAGCAAAAGACCAACAAGGAAAAAAAGGCTTTAAGTGACACACTGGACCAGATGGATATCACATATATATTCAGAACATTCCATCCCAAAGCAACAGAATACACATTCCTCTCTAGCGCATGTGGAACATTCTCCAGAATAGATCACATCCTGGGTCACAAATCAGGTCTCAAATGGTACCAAAAGATTGAGATCATTCCCTGCATATTTTCAGACCACAATGCCATGAAACTAGAACTCAATCACAAGAGGAAAGCTGGAAAAAACTCAAATACATTGAGGCTAAAGAGCATCCTGCTAAAAAATGAATGGGTCAGCCATTAAAAAAAAAATGCGTGGAAACAAAGGAAACTGTAAATAAAACTGTTCAGAATCTTTGGTATGCAGCAAAGGTGGTCCTAAGAGGAAAGTATATAGCAATATAAGCCTTTCTCAAGAAACAAGAAAGGTCGGGGCTCCTGGGTGGCTCAGTGGGTTAAAGCCTCTGCCTTTGGCTCAAGTCATGATCTCAGGGGCCTGGGATCGAGCCCCGCATTGGGCTCTCTGCTCAGGAGGGATCCTGCTTCCTCCTCTCTCTCTGCCTGCCTCTCTGCCTACTTGTGATCTCTCTCTCTGTGTCAAATAAATAAATAAAATCTTAAAAAAAAAAAAAAGAAAGAAAAGAAACAAGAAAGGTCTCAAATATACAACCTAAACCTACATCTAAAGGAGCTGGAGAAAGAACAGCAAATAAAGCCTAAACCTAGCAGGAGAAAATAAATAATAAAGATGAGAGCAGAAATCAATGAAATAGAAACCAGTAGAACAGATCAAGAAAACTAGGAGCTGGTTCTTTGAAAGAATTAATAAGATTGATAAACCTCTGGCCAGACTTATCAAAAAGAAAAGAGAAAGGACCCAAATTAATAAAATCATGAATGAAAGAGAAGAGATCACAAGCAACACCAAATAAATACAAACAATTATAAGAACATATTATGAGCAATGATATGCCAGCCAGATAGCATCCCAGAGGAATTCTACTAAACATTTAAAGACTTAATACCTATACTCCTGAAACTGTTCCAAAAAGTAGAAATAGAAGGAAAACTTCGAAACTCATTTTATGAGGCCAGCATTACCTTGATCTCAAAACCAAACAAAGACTCCATCAAAAAAGAGAATTACAAAAAAAAAAATTAAAATTAAAAAAAAAGAGAATTACAGACTAATATCCCAGATGAACATGGATGCAAAAATTCTCACCAAAATACTAGCCAGTAGGATCCAATAGTACATTAAAAGGATTATTCGCCACAACCAAGTGGGATTTATTCCTGGGCTGCAAGGTTGGTTCAACATCCACAAATCAATCATTGTGATACATTAATAAAAGAAAGAACAAGGACCATATGATACTCTCAATAGGTGCAGAAAAAGCATTTGACAAAAGTACAGCATTCTTTCTTGATTAAAACTCTTCACTATGTAGGGATAGGGAGTACGTATCTCAATATCATAAAAGCCATCTATGAAAAACTCACAGTGAATATCACTATCAATGGGGAAAAACTGAGAGTTTTTCCCCTAAGGTCAGGAATACGACAGGGACGTCTACTATCACCACTGCTATTCAACATAGTACTAGAGGTCCTAACCTCAGCAATCAGACAACAAAAAGAAATAAAAGGCATCTGAATTGGCAAAGAAGAAGTCAAACTCTCACTCTTTGCAGATGATATGATACTTTATGTGGAAAACCCAAAAGACTCCTCTCCAAAACTGATAGAACTCATCCAGGAATTCAGTCAAGGGTCAAGATATAAAATCAATGCACAGAAATCAGTTGCATGTCTATACACCATCAACAAGACAGAAGAAAGAGAATTTAAAGAGTTAGTCCCATTTACATGCACCCAAAACCATAAGATACCTAGGAATAAATCTAACCAAAGAGGCAAAGGATCTGTACTCAGAAAACTATATAATACTCATGAAAGAAATTGAAGAAGACACAAAGAAATGGAAAAACGTTCCATGCTCATGGATTAGAAGAACAAATATTGTGAAAATGTCTATGCTACCTAGAGCAATCTACACATTTAATGCAATCCCGATCAAAAAACCATTAACTTTTTTCAAAGAAATGGAACGAATAATCCTAAAATTTGTATGGGACCAGAAAAGACCCCAAATAGCCAGAGGAATGTTGAAAAAGAAAACCAAGGCTGGTGGCATCACAATTCCAGACTTCAAGCTGTGTTACAAAGCTGTAATCATCAAGAAAGTATGGTACTAGTACAAAAACAGATACATAGATCAATGGAACAGAATCGAGAGCCCAGAAATGGACCCTAAACTCTATGGTCAACTAATCTTCAACAAGGCAGGAAAGAATATCCAATGAAAAAAAGACAATCTCTTCAACAAATGGTGTTGGGAAAATTGGACAACCATATGCAGAAGAATGAAACTGAACCACTTTCTTATACCATTCACAAAAATAAACTCAAAATGGTTGAAATACCTCAATGTGAGAAGAACCCATCAAAATCCTTGAGGAGAACACAGGCAGCAACCTCTTCGACCTCAGCCACAGCAACCTCTCCCTAAAAACATTGCCAAAGACAAGGGAAACAAGGGCAAAAATGAACAATTGGGACTTCGTCAAGTTAAAAAGCTTTTGCACAGCAAAGGAAACAGTCAACAAAATCAAAAGACAACCGACAGAATAGGAGAAGATATTTGCAAATGACATATCAGATAAAGGGCTGGTATCTAAAATCTATAAAGAACTTCTTAAACTCAACACTCAAAGAATAAATAATCCGTTCGAGAAATAGGCAGAAGACATGAACAGACACTTCTGCAAAGAAGACACCCAAATGGCCAACAGGCACATGAAAAATATTCAACATCACTCAGCATCAGTGAAATACAAATCAGAACCTCAATGATATACCAGTTAGAATGGCTAAAATTAACAAGTCATGAAATGACAGATGTTGATGAGGATGCAGAGAAAGGGGAACCCTCCTGCACTGTTGGTGGGAATGCAAGCTGGTATAGCCACTCTGGAAAACAGTATGGAGTTTCCTTAATAAGTTGATAATAGAGCTACACTATGCCCCAGGAATTGCACTACTGGGTATTTACCCCAATGATACAAATGTAGTGATCTGAAGGGGTACGTGCACCCCAACGTTTATAGCAGCAATGTCCACAATAGCCAAACTATGGAAAGAGCCATAGTTCATGTTCATCCATCAACAGATGAATGGATAAAGAAGATGTGGTATATGCAGCCATCAAAAAATGAAATTTTGCCATTTGCAACAACATGGAACTAGAGGGTATTATGCTAAGTGAAACAAGTCAATCAGAGAAAGACAATTATCATATGATCTCACTGTTATGAGGAATTTGAGAAACAAGACCGAGGATCATAGGGGAAGGGAGGGGGAAATGAAACAAGATGAAACCAGAGATGGAGACAAACCATAAGAGACTCTCAATCTCAGGAAACAAACTGAGGGTTGCTGAAGGGGAGAGGGATGGGAGGGATGGGGTGGCTGAGTGATAGACATTTGCGATGGTAATGTGCTATAGTGAGCGCTGTGAATTGTGTAAGACTGATAAATCACAGACCTGTACCCCTGAAACCAAAAATACATTTTATGTTAATAAAACAAAATAAAATAAAATCAGGGAAAAAAATATTTCCCATACAACAGATTTATTTAATTTACTTTAGTATCTCCAGTTTTCAGCACAGTAATAGGCACACAGTATTTCTTGAATCTATGAATTAATGAGAGTAAGTTTGTTCACATCTGGAAAATAAAATTACATGATTCTAAAAGAAACTAAAGTAAACCCAAATTGGTAATTGAAATGGTAAGAGGAAAAAAAAAAATAGTAACATAATTCTCAAACTTTTCAGCCTCTGGACCCTTTTACACTCTTAAATGCTATTGAGAGCCCCAATGGGCTTATGTTTATGTGGGCCATATTTATGAATATTTGCCATCTTCTATATTAAAACTGAGAATGAAAATATATGTTTATTTGTAAATCCATTCAAAAATAATACAAGTATAATAAACCTAGGACATGTTACCACAAATAATATACTTTCATTTTTAAAAATGTATATTTTCCCAAACAAAACAACTAGTAAGAGAAATGGCATGGTTTTACAATCATGTCATCTCTTTAATATCCTTGGCTTAAAAAAGAGCTGAATTCTCAGATCTGCTTCTACATTTAATCTGCTGCAATATCGCGCATTGTGTAGTCTCTGGAAAATGCCAGTTGTAAGAAAATGAAAATGAAAAGGTAAAAATTTTTTAGTATATTATGAAAATAATTTTGATCCTGCTGCCTTTGAAAGCATCTTCAGTAAACTCCCAGGGATCCCAGGCTACACTCTGAGAATCACTTGTATAATTTAGCCTCCAAACTGGTACACTTTAGAAATTAAAGGAATGTACTATAAATGTTTATGCCAGAATATCAAGCATAAACAAGGATTATCATTAATATATGTTAATGAATGGTTATAGAAATGAGTTAATTAAAATCTTATAATTAAAAACAAAGACTATATGTCACAGAATTATTTATTTTAAGGCTATAAGCTTTCTTAAAGGTTAGATATATTTTTGTGTACTTATAAGAGTTAATGTAGTACCTTATACAAAATAGGCTTCAAAGAACATTTAATGAGTAATTGAATAAATTGTGTCAAGGAACAGCTAAATAATAAGTCTGATTGCATGCTCCTTAGGCATTATAGTCTGGTTTGAAATGAGTAGATGAGAGGGGATTTATCCTGTTGCAGGGATTCTACCACAATATTCCTTACTTCCTCCATGTTACTCAAGATTTCAGGTTATTACAAGTCTGTAAAGGTAGAATCTGTGAAGTAGGATACAGAGTCTCCTATATGATATGATTGGAGAGGCACAGAGCCCTTCATACTAAAAAGTTATTCCTAACTCTAGCTATACTTGAAATATATTGACCATAGTTGCTAAGAATCATCCGTCTCCCTTGTCCATGACAATTTTTAAATGGAAGTATGCTTGAGAGAAACATTCTGTCCCTCATAAACAGAGTGAAGTATCCACTCAACTCTGACCTTATATTCAAGTACTTAAGATTTTCTTAAAAATTGTCCAAATACACACACACACTCACAACAACATATACCACTTGGAAAAGGATATTTAATCCTTTATTTCATCAAGTTGTAAAACTTTCTGAGTGTGAGATGGCCTTAGATATTTTCTCTTCTACAGAGATAACCTTAAGCATGAAAGCATTCTTGAAAGCAATATAGATTCAGGATAATAAGAAATGTTGAGAACAGAGGTAAGTGACTTAGTAAGTTGATAAAAGCTACGTACCAAATGCATAAAACTTTTTTTTTTTAAGATTTTATTTATTTATTTATTTGAGAGAGAGAGATAGCACACAAGCAGAGAGAGGGGAAGAAGGAGAGGGAGAAGCGGGCTTCCAACTGAGCAGAGAGCCTGACACAGAGCTTGATCTCAGGACCCTGAGATCATGACCTGAGCTGAATCCAGACACTTAACTGACTGAGTCCCCCAGGCACCCCATACAAAAACTCGTTTACTAAAAAGGAGATTAGTAATTAAAACCTGAAATTAATCAAAAAAATTAAGACATTTTATAAAATAAGTTTTCATATATCAAAAAAAACTATAATCCTTTTACAGCCAAAAATAAATGGAAAGAAAAAGTAAATGTCTCTCCTAATTACTAAGTGTTTTTAATTTATTACTAGCTATTGCTATATCATATAAATTGATCAGAATTATTCTTGATTGTGTGCAAGTCATATCTAAATGAAAATATTAGAAATTAAAAATGATATAAAAATAATTTGTTAAATGATTAACTTACCTTATTTATTTTATACTGGTGAAAATGATTTATTTATTTTTTTCTACATATTGATTGTACGTACTAATATATACCTTTTACTACAAGGGATTCAAATATAAGAAAAAGCTAGATTTGAATATAAGTGATAGGAGATATGCATGCAAATAACTAAAATATAAGGCAATGATCCAAAGTTATGGTGGTTTCCAGAGAAAGGAAATACTACTTTTGGTCATCTAGGGAAAGAAGACATATATATAAGCCTTTGATAGGTATCTATAAAATAAAGGGAGAGAGTAGAATAGCTGAATTCTTCCCTTGAAGATGAAATGAACCAGGTAAAAAAATTATCCTTGGAGCAGTACCTGAATATGAAGTGACTGGAAGGTTTGTTTTAACTGGGAGGATAGAGGATCAAAGTTAGTTTTTAGTTGTCTCATTAGGCAATAGAGGTAGAAACGTGACTGACAGTAATAAAAGTTAAACAAGGAAAGATGGTAGAATGGGAGGTGGAAGCATAAGAAAGGAATTCACATAAATGTTGATGGTGAAGGTAATTGGAAGGCAGGAAGAGCTAGGAAGGTACTCAGCTTTTAGATTTTAATTCATGAATATAATGTATGGGTGGTAACCACATTAGGCTCAAGAGATAGCCAGAATTTCAGTTCAGAACATAAGATGCAAAAATGTAGCATAGGGAAAGATACATCTTATTCATATTTATATCTCTGAAACCTATAGTGTTTTTAGGAACTTAGCATGAGCTTGAGAAATGATTACTGATTGAGAACTGAGTGTACAGTGTTGTTCTCAGCTCATGCTGGATAGCAGTGGATGTAAGCCTGTAAAAGACAACTTGGAAATAGATTATGGGGGATCTTGACTGTCCACACAGATTGGGTTTTATTAGATTTCAATATAGCATCACAAAACATTTTTGAAACATGAGTCACGTTTTAAAGAAATACTTTATAAAGATGTCCTCAATAGCTGTATTCAGGACAGATTGCATTCAGGACAGATAGGAGTAAGAGTTTTCAAGCTGTAGCTGTCATTTCTGTCAGGGAAAACCACTCATCTGAGGAAAAAAAAAAAACAGAAGAAAAGGACTAGAAAACTGAAATTTACTTTTTTTTTTTTTATGCCAGGCACTACATTACACACATCAGGAGCATTTTCTGATTTCCTTCTCTTTCTCAAAAATGTTTTCATCCATATTTCTATGTGAGAAATCTGAGGTTCAGACATTTTAAATAATGAAAGTTACATAGAGAGCAAGAAGTAGATGTTAACAAAATTCAGGGAGGAGGGGCAAGATGGTGGAGAAGTAGGAGACCCTGTTTCAACCTGTCCCCTAAAGTGAGCTAAAATCTACCAGAACACTCTGAACACCCATGAAATCAGCATGAGATGTAAAATTATACACTTCTGGATCTCTATGGGGACAGAAGACATCAGTGGAGAGGTACTGTGGAGTGGGAACACTTGGACTGATAGGGGGAGGAAGCCACCAGAAGTGACCCATTGGAAAGTAATACTCCAATACGAATGTGCCCTGTGATTGGGAACCAGCATTAACTTGGAGTCTGGTTAAAAGCACTCAAAAAGAGCAAAAGATCTTAAGGGGCAACTGGTGGAACTGAGCAGTGGTGTGGGTGTGGACTTCAGACAGCAGTCCCAGTAATAGCAGTCACCCGGGTTCGGGCTTGCCCCAACCAATACTGCTCATGGTTTTAGTGGCACGGGAGTGCAGAGACAAGCGGGGGCCTTGGGTGACTACTGAGATGGTGGCTGGAGGGGCCCACCACCTGTGGGAGGCTGCAGTGTTCAGTGGAGTTTGCAGAGGAGTCTGTGTATTCTGGACCACCCAGAGGGGAGCAGACTGAGGTTTCTCTCTGAGGTGGCGGTCTGGGTGCAGACAGTTTACTTTCCACTAATCCTCTGAAAAGCCACAAAAAGCCACCAAAGAACAAAAAACTCCAGAGAATAAAAGCCAAAAAACCGATTTCCACAGAGCCAAGCCCCTTGATAGAGGGCAAGAGGACTCAGCCCAAGCAGAACTGACTGAAAAACAATGCGGCAGGCCCCTCCCCCAGAAGACAAGCCAAAAGAACAAGAGGACAACCACCACAGTGTCCCCATAAATATGTAAAACCCCAACATCAGGGGAAAACAATATATTAAGCTCCCAGTATTGCCCCAAAATCTGTATATTTCATAGATACAACTTTTATTTCTTCCTTTTTTAATTCGTTCTCACGATTCTTGTTCTTTTAATTTTTTTAACCTACTTACCATTACAACTAGAGGTTTAATACAACATATTTCATAATCATTTTTTAACTTGAACTTTTTTCATACATATACATGTGTTTCTTTTTCTTTTCTTTTTCTCTTTTTTTATGCATATAGATATAAGCTTCAAGGTAATCCTTTTTCCCTATTCAATACTACCCCTATATATAAACCAGTTTTGACTTCCCTGTATCTCTGGAAAGTTGAGTCCTTTAACAAAGACAAGAAGATACACCCAGGAAGAACCAAAACAGCCTTCCTCGCCCACATAGAGCATTTATAACCATCTTCCCATCTAATTCTTCTGTTAGTATTTCTGTGTATTTGTTTTTGTTTTTGTACTATATAAATCTTATTCTCAGGGTTCATTTTGGCTGGGTTTTTTTTTTTTCTTGTTTTTTACTTTTGTCGGTCTTTTTGTTTGTTCATTTTTGTTTATGTACCTTATAAATCTTACTTTGGGAGCTCATTTTGGCTGGGTTTTCTCTCTTTTTTTTTTTTTTCCTCTCTTTCTTTTTTTCTTTCTTTTTGGTGGTGACTTCCAATTGCTCTGAAATTTTCCAGGGTGCACCTTGCCTAGGTTGTGGTTGATATATTCAGCTATACATCCCCTCAACCACCTCTCACCAAAATGACTAGGAGGAGGAACACCCAACAGAGGAAAAATTCAGAGACTGTGCCCTCTGTCACAGAACTATTGGATATGGACATAAACAGTATGTCAGAAAGGGAATTCAGGGTAACAATTATCCAGGCAATGGCTAGGATGGAGAAGACCATTAGTGGCAACATAGAAACTCTAAGGGCAAAAGTGAGGGCTGATCTGGCAGTACTGAAAAATGCTATCAGTGAGATCCAATCTAATCTAAATACTCTAACAGCTAGGGTAACCAAGGCAGAAGACTGAATTAGTTATCTAGAAGACAAATTGATAGAAAAGAAGGATCAGGAGGAGGCCTGAAATAAACAGCTTAGAAGCCATGAAAACAGAATTAGGGAAATAAATGATGCCATGAAATGTTCCAACATCAGAATTATTGGGATCCCTGAGGAGGTGGAGAAAGAGAGAAGACTAGAAGATATAGTGGCGCAAATTCTGGATGAAAATTTCCCTAGTCTGGGGAATGGAACAAGTGTTTGTGTCCTAGAGGCAGAGAGAATACCCCCCAAGATCAATGAATCTAGAAAGACCTCCAGACACTTAATTGTGAAATTCATGAATCATAATTGTAGACAAGAGGTCCTAAGGGCAGCTAGGGGGAAGAGATTCCTTACGTACAGAGGAAGGTCCATCAGAATAACGTCAGACCTGTCCACAGAAACCTGGCAAGCCAGAAAGGGCTGGGAAGACATATTCAGGGCACTAAATGAGAAGAACATGCAGCCAAGAATACTTTATCCAGTAAGGCTGACATTCAAAATGGGTGGAGAGATAAAGAGCTTCCAAGTTCGGCAAGGTTTAAAAGAACATGTGACCACAAGCCGGCACTACAAGAAATACTAAGGGGGGTTCTATAAAAGAAGAAAAAACCCAAGAGTGACATAGAAGAGAAATTTACAGAGATAACCTACAGAAACAAGGACTTCTCAGGCAAAATGAGGTCAATAAAAACTTATCTTTCAATAGTCAATCTCAATGTGAACATCCTAAGTGCTGCCATAAAATGGCACAGGGTTGAAGACTGGATAAAATGACAGGACCTTTCCATATGTTCTCTACAAGAGACACATTTGGAACCTAACGATACATCCAGACTGAAAGTGAAGAGATGGAGAAACATCTTTCATGCCAATGGGTCTCAAAAGAAACTGGAGTAGCGATTCTCATATCAGATAAATTAGATTTTAAGCTAAAGACTGTAGTCAGAGATACAGAAGGACATTACATAATTCTTAAAGGGTCTATCCACCAAGAAGATTCAACAATAGTAAATATTTATGCCCCCAATATGGGAGCAGCCAACTACATAAGCCAACTCTTAATCAAAATAAAGTCATACTGATATGAACACATTAATTGTAGGGGATCTTAACATGCCACTCTCAGCAATAGACAGATTATCTAAGCAGGAAATCAATAAGGAGACAAGAGCTTTGAATGACACATTGGACCAGATGGACCTCATAGATATATACAGAACATTCCACCCTAAAACAACAGAATACTCATTCTTCTCAAGTGCACATGGAACTTTCTCCAGAATAGACCGCATACTGGGTCACAAATCAGGATTCAACTGATACCAAAAGATTGAGATGATTCCCTGCATATTCTCAGACCACAATGCTTTGAAACTGGAACTGAACCACAAGAAAAAGTTTAGAAGGAATACAAACACTTGGAAGCTAGGGATCATCCTGCTCAAGAATGCTTGGATCAACCAGGAAATCAAAGAAGAACTTAAACAATTCATGGAAACCAATGAGAATGAAGACACATTTGTCCAAAACCTATGGGATATGGCAAAGGTGGTCCTAAGGGGGAAATTCATAGCCATCCAAGCCTCACAAAAAAATTGAAAAACCCTGACTATACCAACTCTCTTTACACCTT